>CM052901.1:100451220-100473696 GCA_028534135.1 Potos flavus | reverse complement strand
AGAGTTGATGTTGAATTCTATCAGACCCGTTCTGGCACATACGGATTGCAAGGCTTATGTCCCCTGTGATTTATTATAATGGTGCATGGCATTAATAGATATTGAGCCATTCTTGCATTTTACGGGATGAGCCAGTTTTGAGACTCAGTAATAATTTTGAGATTCAGTAATATTACATGGCATTTATTGTCCAGCAATGGGCATCAGAGCTGGGCCGAGGCTCTGAGATTCCCATTATCAGTTATCATTAGGCATTTGTTCATCTCACAACAGGTGCGGAAAAAGAACAAGACAGACTCTGCTTCTCACCTCCCAGAGCCTAGAGATTAGCTTCTGTCTGTCACTTTGCTCCATCGATAAAGACATTTTGTTTGTCTTTGTTCCTACTCTTGAAGGTCGTTTTCATTTTTTTTTTATTGAGGGCTTTTAAACAAATAAAATTAATTACATTTAATCTGAATTTAAAAGGTGGGTAGCCTCCAAACACAATTTGACCACATTTATTTGAGAACTTCGGACATTTATGATTGTTTGGAGACAAAAGCCTAATTTTTGGTTAATCTAAATACAACAAAACTGAATCACTGGAATGATGAGAATAGAAATTTTATGTGCACATTCCTGCCACACCCCCCATGTTTGATCGTATTCCGCTTTAATGTGTCAGGGGAACCAGACTCTTGAAATATTAAATTTAAGCCATTTAACTTTGAGAATTAAAAAAACGCTTTATGGACTTTTCTAATATGAACTAGAAATGGATCATTAGTGCTACCATGTTCCACATACTATATTACATCCTGGAGATACAGTAGGAACATGTCGGATCTTCCCACTGAACTTATAACCCAGTGGAGAGAGATCTGTCCTTAAAAGGAGAGCCATGCAAATCAATAATCAATTATGATGTGGGCAAATGTGATTCAGAAAAATATGAAGAGGTAGCACTTCAGTTTAAACCCAGAGATCAGCCTTCTTTAGCAATCATATGAAATAATTAGAGTAAAATTTAAATTATACGTTTAGTATATGGCCTTAGTTCAATGGCCCAGATAACAAGCAATTGAAAATAAATGTAATACAGCAGAAATGTTTATTCTTGTCCCCAAAACTGTATTCTTTCTGTTGCATATTCTTATGAAATAGACAAGGTTTATTCATCCTTTCGCTCATTCGGTCATGTAGTAATTTGTCATTCAATCCTTCCTTTGCTTACTCAACAGTAGCTTATTGAGGGCAAGGAAACATATCCAATGCCAGAAATGCACAGGTGAGACAAGCATTTTCTCTATGTGTCTATTCCAAACACTGGATGGACTCAAATATTCCAATTCCATGTAATGAATGCAAAATACGGGTGTGTAGAATATGCTTTGACAGTGCTTGAGGTTGAAATAAATGGTGTGACAAAGAAGGTTTGTAGAGCGTGTCCCTGTTCACACAGGGCATTCATACAGCCTTGCTTTATTCAACTGTACTGTCTCCCTAAGGACTTATCACCGTTGCCCAAACACAGCCCTGATGCCTGGAGAAGAGGAAGGGCCGGACCACATTCACACCCACCTTCCTTTTATTACATTGTATCAGACTGATGGACAGCATCAGTGGCGCGAACCATTATGCGGAGTTCATAATTCACGCTATGAGTTCCTTTTGTCCTTTATCTCTTAGATCATGGAGGGCTCCATTGGGCCTCCTTTGGTCCAATATTTAATGGAGGAGGTGAGAACCCACCTAGGGTTTGAGAAACTAGGATTTAATGGAGGAGGTGAGAACCCACCTAGGGTTTGAGAAACTAGGATTTGAGAACCCACAGAGGGTTTGCCTGGTTGGTACATGGCATCATGTCATGGAAAAACCACAAGTCTAGATGTCTGCTTTCATCAACATGGGTCACTCCTTAGTCTCTTAAATGACCTGAATCTGAAAAACAAAACCACATAAGGGAAAAATGCACCTGAATGAGCCCATGGGAGGAACATCGAAAACGTCCAGGAGTAACATTCATTCTCTGCTCGGTATGGAACAGTTCTAAGTGTGAAGGTCTAGTCTAGCCCTTGAAATGCCATAGAAAGTCTTCGACATTAAGATGCTCTTCACATTCACGTGGAACCACAGGAATAAATGTTGGGATACATCCCCAAACCTTCCTAAATGCATCGTTAACCTTGACCAGGCGATTGTTTGCTTTATATAACCTGGGCCTTCACTCTTAAAGGTAATTTTTGAAAAGGAATTGCGGGATATGTTGACCTACAAAAAGTTCCCTTCTGTAAGAGTAAACTGGTTTCTGGCATAAAAATTTCATTTGAAAGTAGCTGAAAGAAGATCAGGAAGAAAATGGGAAATGAACGGTGCCCACACTTTATAACACCGTTTCTACGTGCTTTGTTTTTACTCCATTATTTGAAAAATATGTTTGAGACCAGCTGTATATTTTTTTTGATGAATTCCTCCAAGGTTCTGTCTTAGATTGTTATGATTTTTATTTGCCATTGTATTGGGCGAGAGCCCCAAAGCAAGGTAATGTTGCAGGCGTAGAGGCAAGACGGATGGGTCTTTGGAAAAGTCCCTTCCACTCGACCTACTGAGTAGTTCCTGTTCTTTCTGGTTCCAACCCTGCACGGTGCCACCTGCTGGTTCCCCCGGGGTCCCGTCCAGAAACACCACACTCAGAAATCAAGAGCAACTTCTCAGATGGGGCTAGGGTTGCTCCTGTTTTCCTCAAATAGGGAATTGTATTAAATCGACTTTGAAACCTAGGTGGGTACTAGTGAGATGATTCCTCCGGAAACGTATCCAACCTCATTTTAATTAGATTAAGTAACAAATCAAATGAAGGGAAATAATGTTTTGCTAATTAGCAATACTGTTGCTAGTATCCTTGTTAAGCCTCTAGGAGATCGGACCCCACTATGCTTCCAATAATCATTTGCAACACATGCAGCAAGAGTTCAGTCTACTTTCTTTCTTTGCTGCAAGCAATTCAGAGAACAGCATCAACTTCCCAGAGGTTTTTCATTCTTTCTGCAGTTTCTTCACGTTCGATGGGATAAGCCTTAACTCGGTGTTCAAGGCATCACGACTAGTATTATTTATCTAGTATAGAGAACTTTCATCCTCAAAATTAGTCATACAAGTAATGACTTAAATATGCATCGATGGAAGTTTCCAGTTGCATACTCTCCCCTATTAACCCAGAGTTTAATTAAAGAAATTTATATGTGACTTCAGGATATGGTACCGGGTAGTAAGATGTCATAAAACATCCACTCTGTGAAATGCTAGTCTCAGTAAATAAACATACACATTATGACAAATACACATTCTGCTTTTTCCAACCCTCCAGCAACCCGTAGGATCATTTTATGGATAAGGAAAATAGGTGTTGGAAATTTGAAATAATTTTGTCTGTTAAACATGTTTTCCAGTCTTACTTTTAAAACTTTTATTTAAAAATACTTAGGGCTAAGACAATATGTGGAATAAGGCCAGAAGAAACAAGAAGGCATATGTTTGATACTTTGGAATCTTTATAGATTAAAAGTCTAAGCGGGACACCTGGCTGGCTCAGTCCACGGAGCATGCAAGTCTTGATCTCAGGGTTGTAAGTTCAAACCCCACGTTGGGTCTAGAGAATCCTTAAAAATAAAGTCTTAAAAAAATCTAAGATAGACAAAAACAGAAAGGATATTCAAACAGCCACACACACACACACACACACACATATACATATGTAATAGTTTTCTATTTTAAATATATATTTATGTATTACAAATATGTGGATTTACATGTTTTCTGCATACATATCCTATATATTATATCTATTAATATATAATATGATATTATTTCAGTATCTCTTTGTTCAACTGTGTGTTTCCTTCCTTAGTTTTTGGATATATATGATATATTACATACAGTATATATTACATGTATTATATATGTATTACACATATACACATTTTTATGTGTGTGTGTCCGTATATATTATATAAAGGTGCTCAACTTGGTTAGTCTCAGGAAAATTAAAAGCATCACATCCCAGAACAACTACATTACTATATCCTGGAAAATCCGGAACATGAAATGTGGATACTGTATAGAGCAGTTGGAGACCCACCAACATTCACTGGCCCTCAAGCATATTTTAAAACAGAAATTCTCAATATGGAGGGAATATTCTCTGCCACCAAGAGCTGAAAAAGATCCCTTTTTCTCTGAAAAAGAGAAGGCAGCGCCCTCCCCAGCCAAGAGGGCGTCTCAGCAAATCTTGTATTTGCTATTTCACCACGGACATCCAGAATGATGTTCCGATCTAATCATCCCTACCTCAACCCAATCACTAGCTGCCACTTAAACTAATTTGCTCTGCATTAAAACTTCATAGAAAAGAGAATTTCCCTTCTGATAATCTGCATCCCAAGATGGCGAGTTAAGCTGATGGAGAATCGTATCTCTGCCGTGCATTTAGTATATTTATCATGTTAGTCCTGGATATTACGAAAGGAAAGTAGGCATCTGGGAGGGCCAGATTAAAAAATATTGGCTATTGTACATTTTACATTTGTAACAATTTCATCTGCTCAGGCTACTTAAAATTATCCTTCTAGTTTGTCTGCCTTGGACCTCTCGTGAGGTTACGTCCTCTGTCTTTATTTGTACTTATCTCATTTCTTTTCTGTGTAAGCTTCAAATATTCTGTTACCATTTTTGTTCCTTGAGCCTTTTTGGGATTGATTTACAGGAGCAATGGATACATTAAGAATTTTAACCTTTTCTTTCTGATAAGTATATTCGAGTTTGCTTTTTATTTACTTAGTTTTATACACAGCATCAAGCACACACTAACCTTAACTATCATTAGTGTAAAAACCTTCTCAGCGCAGATGAGGATGACCCTTCCTTTATATTTTCGTGTAATTGTCTTCCTACTTCTTCGCTCCCTAAATAAGATTTTTATCCTCCCCGGAAACACTTGGTGTTTGGGGCAGGAGTGGTGATCTGTCTCTTCCCTCCTTCTTCCTTCCCAGATGGGAGATGTTGCCTTTCTATTTTATGTTGCCACAACTATGGGCACACAGACACACCCGTGCACACTGGGGTTCGCTTCTGGGCGTGTTATTTTAACACCCGATGCTGTATTGTGCTCCTGTTGGTGTTGTTTACGGACTTTTGTCTAATTCTTGTGACATTTGCCTCCATTTCTCCACACATTCACAGCAAGCGTCTCCCTGAACTCTGAGTCACAAAGTTGCCTTCAGTCTGTTTCGCCCAATCTCCTTCCCCGCGTTCCTTTTTCGGTGACTGTCTCGGTCCTTAGCGACACTGCCTTCGGGGAGGGGAGAGAGTGTGTTCTTTTTTGCCTGTGTGGGCTGCTCTAGAGAACATCCCCCTGGCTGTGTGGACCGCTCCGGGCAGGAGCTAGCTGCCCGCCCCCTCTGATGTTCGGAGATGCTTCTCCTTTGTTCCATTCTGCCGTGCGCAGCCCAACTAGGCATTCTTCCCGTGGTGCAAACGTGATTTTAGTGATTTTGTTTGGCTCTGGGCAAGTCCTTCTCATCTGGAGCTTGAGGTCTGTCTTCAGTAAAGTTTTCTTCTCCTTTGTGTGTTTCTATGGCTTCTGGTTGAGTTACTCTTTTTTTTTTTTCTTTTCCAGTACACCATAAAAAAGCATTGTTTTTATTTGAGGGTAGTTGACACAGAATGTTACATTAGTTTCAGGCGATTTGTGTGTGATGGTGTGCTCAGCACAAGCGTAGCTCGCTGCCGTCTACCCTCAGACAGTGCTCTTATGATACCACTGACTATATTCGCTATGCTGTGCCTTTTATTTCCATGACTTATGCATTCCAGGACCGGAAGCCCATCCCTCCCACTCCCCTTCTCCCATTCTCCCCACCCTCAACACCCTCCCCTGTGGCATCCATCAGTGTGTCCTCTGTCATCATAGGTCTGATTAGTATGCTTTTTCTTTATTTATTCATTTGTTTCTTGGGTTTTTTTTTTTTTTTTTAGAGTCCACAGATGAGTGAAATCATATGGAATCTGTCTTCCTCTGTCTGACTTATTTCACTTAGCACTATACCTTCAAGGTCCGTCTATGTTGTTGCAAATGGCACTATGTCATCCTTTTTTATGGCTGCGTAATATTCCAGGGTGTGTATACGTGTGTGTGTGTGTGTGTGTGTGTGCATGTGCATGTATATTGGGGCATCTATCTGTACCACATCTTCTTTATCCATTCATCTGTGGATGGACACTCGGGCTGTTTCTATATCTTGGGTATTGTACATAATGCTGCTAGAAACTATAAACGGAAGGGTGCATATATCTTTTCAAATTAGCGTCTTCATTTTCTTTGGGTAAATACCCAGTAGTAGAACTGCTAGATTCCACGGTATTTCTGTTTTTAAGTTCCGGAGGAGCCTCCACCCTGTCCTCCACAGTGGGAGCCCCAGTTTGCACGCCCGCCGACAGCTGGAGGGGCTCTTTACACCTCCTTTGGAATTCTGAGCCTGCCACCTCCCTGTTTTCCTCCATCTTCCCGTGCAGCACACTCGTTCATTTTTCCCCTTTCTTGGGTTGGAGTCATTTCCTCACAACTGCTTTTTGACTTCAACAATTCAGTTTTCTTTCGTACATACTCTGCTGTTCATTGTCTCCATTGCTGTTTTCCTTTGGGTTTTTTTTTGTTTTTGTCTTTATTCTTTCATTTCTGATCTCAATTGGCTTCTCCCTGGCTTCCCTTTTCTGATTTGTAGATATACATTCCCCTTGAATCGTGTGTGTGAGTGTGTGTGTGTGTGTGTGTGTGTGTTCAAGTAGTTACTCCTGCTTCTTTCAATAAGCTTTGGTGTATAGAGACCTCCCTCTGAGTGAGACTAGTTATTCAATTTCAATTATTAGTTGCTGATGGAGGAAGAATGTGAGTGGGCTCATGGGCTTAGATATCTAAGCTCATCTTGATATCCTAGCCTGAAACCTCCAAACATATTTTTAACATAATGGGGATCCCATTATATATACGCTTTTATATACTGCTTTCTTTCTCTTTCCTTTTTAAGATTTTATTTTTAAGTCATCTCTACATCCAGCATAGGGCTGGAACCCACAATCCAGAGATCAGAGCTACACTCTCCACCAACTGGACCAGCCAGGCACTGCTATACTCTTTCCTTCCTTCCTTCCATCCTTCCTCCCTCCCTTCCTTCCTTCCATCCTTCCTCCCTCCCTTCCTTTCCTTTTAAAAGGATTTTATTTATTTATTTGAGAGAGAGAGAGCACATGAGCAGGTGGAGAGGGAGAAGGAGACTCCCCACTGAGCAGGGAGCCTGACGCAGGACTCGATCCCAGGACCTCAGGATCATGACCTGAGCTGAAGGCAGACGCTTAACTGACTGAGCCACCCAGGTGCCCCTTTGCTTTCATTATAGAACATTGTATGTGAAGCATTGTTTCTTTTTGTGGCTACACTGCATTCCTATGATTATGCTCGTTAGCCGACTTACATATGCTCCCACTCTCAGATGGCTTCTAATGTTTAGGTATTAGGAACAGCATGATACTGACTGTGCATGGACCCCAATCTCTCACTGCCTCATCTGACGGCTCCTTTACAAACGATTCCTGAAATTGACATTACGTGGTTACCAGGTAGGAACACTGAAAGGAAAGGAGGTTTTGAAAAGGAGTTTCAAAAGGTTTTGAAAGGAGTCAAAACCGATAAGCAGCTGCTTTGCACGAACATTCCGACCTGTTTCCGTCCTTCTAAGAGCATATGAGCTGCGCCAAAATTTGTTAGCTAAAAATACATTTTTTTCCTTGCTATAAGGCAGGAAGTTGTTCCTCATGCTTAACAACCATCTGCTTTTTCTTTTTTTCTTTTATAATTTGTGTGGCTGGACCACTGTTTTTGTTTTGGTAGTATGTATTGCCTACTTGATTTCTAATTGCTCTTATAGGATCACGAACTATTACGACATTTGTTTTTATATCTGTTGCAATTGTGTTTCATTTTGTGCCATGTTTTTCCTCATAAACTTGGTTTAAAAAGTTTCTGGGATCAGTGAAATCAATTATGCTTCACGTGTCAGGACCTGTGATGATCACATTGGACCCTGTCTTCTGAGGCTTTGTTCTTTGTTTCGGAAATAACTGTACAGACGTGAATGTGATTGCTTTCTCATAAGTGCGATGGCTGTATTTTTGGCATTGTAAGTTTTTCTATATTTCAACTTTCTTTATGGAACCTATTTGTTTAGGATCAAAAGGAATAAAGGCAGTGAGGGGGCATTGGGCTGGCTCCGTCGTTGGAGCACGTGATTCTTGATCTTGGGGTTGTAGGTTTGAGACCCACGTTGAGTGCAGAGATGACTTAAAAAATAAAATCTAAAAATAAAAAAGAATAGAAGGAGATGAAAAACTGGTTTACTCAATATATGAGTTTGTTACTTTTTTTTTTGAGCTGCGAACTCGACAATGGTATGATTCTTGGTAAGTCAATCATAGCTCTCACTTTTATTTTTTTGTCTGTTTGTTTATAATCAGCAAGAGCTACCTGCTTTGGTATTTTTTCTCACAGTGTTCAACTTATTCGGCTTATACTGAGTTAAATTGGGTCCTTTTCTCTATGCTAAGTATTTTGTGTTCTATTTAGGAATGGTTAGAAGAACTTAAATACAGACAAGTGAAATCGGAACCACCTGTTGGGGGAAAACCGTGTTTCCCAAGGTACCGCGTGAGGATGAATTTTGTGCCAATGAATCAAGTGTGAAAAACCTCCACGTTGGAAGTCGCCCCACACAAGAGTCCATACTGACCACGTGCATATCCAAGACCCTGGCGTCTCTTGGTGAAGAAGGCTGTTTTCACAGTTTTAAGACAAGCTTATCTGTCCCCAAAGCCCTTGCTTGCTTGTGTGTGATGTGTGTATGTGAGTATAAGTGTGTGAAATGCCTACTACCAATACCATGAGGCATGCCAGCGCTCCTGGAACATTGACCAATGCGTCTCTATGTTTTCAAAATTTTCCTCCTATCTTGCTGAAATATACCCCCCTTCCAAAACAAGAGATACGAAAAATATATATTGCAATAGATTTTTGTCGCAATATCAACAACACATAATCTCATTCAGTTCATAGCAAATTGCTTTCCATTACCATCTCGCTCAGATAATTTTTTTTTTTAGTGCATGCTGTTTCCCCAGACACTACTGAGTTCTCTAGGTCCTTCTCAACTAACAAAATGCTGGCAAAGACTGGGTTAGTCCAGTCTGTGTCTCACTGCTGTAGGAGAATACGGAACACTTCTAGGAAGGAAGGCACCTGAAGACAGGAAAGGAGCAAATGACATTTTCTTCCCCGTCTAGAAGCTCATTACCCAAATCCCTCCCCCAGCAAAATATCGTATCATTATACGGTGTTTGTTGGAACGATCTTATACAAAAGGTATTTTTTCTTCTTTGATGTGGGTTTGTGATCATTCATTTTTCTCCCATACGCCCTGCTGTGGTTGCATTATTTTCCTCTTCCAACGTTAATAGGATAATAGTTAAATAAATTGGCTAATATTGAACATCCTCATATTGCTGGAATAAAGTCCATTTGGAAATGGTGTGTATTGTCCAACAAGTACATTAAAATAGCTAATGCTTTATTTTTATTTGTCGCTGAGGTATGCTTGATGGAAGCTGGAGTTTATTCTAGATTTTATTTTCCTTGCATTTTCAATAAATCAGTGTTATAGTAGACTGACAGAATGGTGGAGGAAACTTCTTCTTTAGAAGATACTCATAGAGATTACAGAACAGGAGAGTAATATGAAATTTTCATAGAACTTTCTCCCAGGGTCACGTGGGTGGCTCAGTCAGTTGAGCATCTGTCTTCAGCTCAGGTCATGATCTCGGGGTCCTGGGATCGAGTCCCACATCGGGGTCCCTGCTCAGTGGGGAGTCTGCTTCTCCCTTTCCCTCTGCTCCTCCTCCTGCACATTCTCTCTCTGTCAAATAAGTAAGAAAATAGATCTTAAAAAAAAAAAAAGAACCTGCTCTTCAAATAAATCAGATTTCATGGAATTTGGGGGATAGTCACTTCTTCATAATTTGTATTGCGAAATTGATTATTTAGGTTTTCTCTTTCTTCTTTAGTTAATATTGGGAATTTCTGGCAAGAAAATAGGCAGTTTATTCTACAGAAATAATTTGTGGCAATCCAGTTTATTAGTATTTCCTTTTGTGATTTCATATCTGTTCTATTGCTAAGGTATCTGAACAAGGGATGATTCCATCAATAAGCCTCCAGTTCCTAATGGAAGAGAATGAGTTTAATGAGGACGGTAACTTTTTCCTTCTGCAAAGACTCCATTCCTTTGCCCTGGAAAATTAACTAACAATGGAATACCATACATGATTGCTTTGAATACTTCTTTTTTTTTTAAGTTGAATAGGAAAAATAAAGTGGCAGACGTCAACTTGTACAGGTGTTATTCATTACTTATCTTTTTTTTTAAACCTGAAGGCAATTTTCTCATTAGGGAAATGATGTTATCACAGCCTCCATCCCATTAGGCATAGATTCTAGTGACAAGTGTCAGCTGGTGTGCCCAGAGAGCGGCGCTGATGAACCCAAACTATTTGGACAAAAACCTATGGGACGAGCCAAGTGTTGACAACAAACTCATTACCTCCTAGCACGGAGAGCTGGTCTCTTTAGAGAGGCCAACGAGGTAGTTCTTTTAGATCAGGTTGTAGGCGTTTGTGCTATGGGTCAACCTCCATCCTATGGGATGGCATAGTTTTGGATGCAAAACTCAACCACAGCAGAGTTTCCCAGGTTTTGCCAGAGTTACATGGAAGGCCGCAGCTCTAGAGGTTCTGACTCAGTAGGTTAAGGAGAAGACCCTAGAATTTGCATCTCTAACAATGGTTCCAATTGACATTGAATTGAGTAGGCTCCATGCCGAGCATGGGGCATGGAGCCCAGTGCGGGGCTTGAGCCCCCAACCCTGAGATCAAGACCTGAGCTGAGATCAAGAGTCGAATGCTTAACTGACCGAGCCACCCAGGCATCCCCTTTTGACAGTGCTCATTCTGTAGGCTCCTCAGAAAAAGAGGGTCTTGTCCAGGTGTGTTAAAGTTCTTTCCTCTCTCAAGTCGTCACATCCTGATGAGGCTGGGGCAGAAATCTCCCACACACACACAGAACTATCCCTCGGTACCACCTCGTGGTTCTTGAGGTGATGAACTCTTCATTATTACCACCCAAATGCCCCTTGCAGGCTTAATTATTGCTTTTACAATGTTGACATTTTATCTTGTGGAAGGAATAGTCTACTGTGCTTTTATCTAAGTCTCTGTGTTCGAATGACCTTTCAGCATTCAGACTTGCAAGGTTACCTTTGCTGATGAGCTTCACAAAAGACTCACAAGGATGGCAAAAAACGCTCTCCTCCACAAACATCTTCCTTCCCAGCATTTTCTGAGTGTTTACCACCAAATATCATGTGTCTCCATTCTGTTTAAAGATGTGACCTGGAAATCCCTTTCGTCTTTACCAGTTTCATAATATGGGGTCCCTTTCTTTATAAGGAACTTGTCTCAAAAGAGGTCTCTTTGCGGATTTCCCTACAGAAATTCTTATGAATCGTTTACATTTGTGGGAGCGGGGGCTTTGTGTTTATTTCTTCTCCATAATATATGTACACCTTCAAAGCATGGGGATCTCATGAAGAGCCTTGAATCTGAGGCAGTTAGGAACCCTAATACCTCATCTGTCCCCTTGCCAAGAGGCCACTAAAACACACGTTTCCTCCTGACAAGCCTCTACAAACACTAATGCTGTAAATACTCTCATTAACACAGAAGTTAATATTCTTAAAGTTCTATTAAGTGTTCTTAGAACAATGCCAAGAAATCTAGACTTGATTCACAGTTGACCTTTCTTTTAAATATGAAGCTGATTAAAAGCAGTTACTTTCATCTACTTCATCCCTGGTACATTATGCTTTGTTTTTAACAAGTAGGTTTGGATCAAATAACTTTGAGCCCAAAGTAGTGACTATTTGGCTAGAAGATGTCTTTATCAAGAGATGTCTTTGGGCATTTTCTTTAGAACTCCCACGTAAAATGTTGGTTTATTATCTTAGTATTGTTGATGCTTTCGGTTTATATACTGATTTTTTTTTTTACTGCTATTGGTTTAGCTTCATTTTTGTTCAGACTCCAGATTCAATAAAGTCACTCTGTTTTGCATATCAGAAAGCCCTTCATGCCTGAGATTGAATACATTAATGTAAGGCTTTAATTACTCCATATAATTTTTAGTAAACTTCCTTGCTCTATACAATGGAGAGATAGGGCACCTGGGTGGCTCAGTCGATTGAGCGTCTGCCTTGGGCTCAGGTCATGATCTCAGGGTCCTGGGATCAAGTCCCGTGTCGGGCTCCCTGCTCGGTGAGGAGTCTGCTTCTCCCTCTACCCCTCCCCCCTGCTCGTGATCTCTCGTTCTCTTTCTGACTCTCTCTCTCTCTCAAATTAATAAATAAAATCTTTCAGTGGAGAGAAAACTCAAATGGAGAAAACTTTACTCCATGGAAATGAAGAATTCGTGGCATTGACCAGCCATGAAAACTCGGGGCAAATTGCCAATTTGCCTGATTTCCAATTTCATCTGCTACAAATGGTGATGGTGACAATATTTTTCTCCATCTGCCTAACAATTTTTTAAATAAGGATAAAATAAGACCGTCATCCCACAAGCACTCAGTATATACTAAAATGTCATAGCACGCCAGGCTGGGTTTTATCGTTTCCCTGAGGCACATTCTTACCTATCACAGCTAACACCGTAACTATAGCCAGGTTTGAAGAATGAGTGAACAATTAGAATATCCATTCTTGGATCTCTCTGACGTGTAAAATGTTCATCCTCTGTGTTCAGTCTTATCGGTATAGGGAAACACTTTTTCCTGGTGCTTCCGCAATTGTTTTTAAAGCACTGCCTCGCTTTGCATTCTCTTAGGAACACATCGTTCATGTCAGCATTCAGAGGGACTCACTTGCGAATCGTGTCAGTGATGCTCAAGGCTGCCCCTACATCCTAAAGCAATAACTGTTTGGGGAAAGATAATTAAGCATCTTAGGAGAATCCCAAGACCCCACCGTTGCTTTCCCAGGGTCAATGTGTAGGCACCGATCACGCAGCACAACATGGTATACAATTCAGATAATGGGAGTTCAAATCGACAGAGAACTACTAGGGATATGATCTTTTGTTGGCATTGTATTCAAGACAGAGTTGGGATGCAGAAATCCAAATGTGCTGGTAAGTCATAGAGCCTCGATGCACTCAGGTGCACAGACTCCATTTGGAAACTTTGCAATTAATTACAGATTCATAAAGAAAAAATGAAAAACTTTAAATCTACCTCTGCCATTCATATGATGTATGAACACAGTCACTTGCTTCGTTCTATTAAGAATTTTTTGAAGAATCTTCAATTTTCCTTCTGCGGTAAAGTAGTTTCCAAGTCTAGAATTCTCAGAGAGTCGAACATCTCATCCCTCTTAACTGGCTCATTAAGTCCCTCTAACGTTCCTTGATAAAATATGTTATTGCCTTACAGTTTTCTATCATAATTAGTCATTAGGGACAACCTGAGCAGCTCTAAATATTCAAAGGCAACACTGCACCTATGAAATATATTTTGAGGAAAACCAGAATATAGGTAGGAAATAAAAAAAATATATAAGGCTCTCTAATGCAAATCACCCTCTCAGTGGTGAATTAAACCTCAGTCTTTAATTAGATTAAAATCTGGGATTCAAAGCCAGGATTCCATGAACAATGACCATGTTGGAAATATGTCCTATGTTGTCTTTTTTTTTTCTTTTTGTTTCTTTCTTTTTTTTTTTTGTGCCTTAGCACATTCTAATAAGTCCCTACATTTAGATCTGTTTTGTCAGTTTGGGTTGTACTGTTGACTACTATTATTTTTCTAACCTGAGAATAGAGTGGGTAATGATTAACTTCAGAATGCTGGTAACCAAAACATAATTGTCAGTTGATGTATATGAGTGCTGTACGATGGATCCTAGTGGGCATAATTTTTACTCTATTGCTAAAATTACTCAAATAACGCGTGCTTTTCAGTTAAATTCTGTTGAATAATAGAAAAAGCTAAATATGGCTGCTGACATTGCATTAATATTATGAGTATACCCTTCAGTGAAAATTGCCCACGGAAGCACAAATGGGTACATTTGGAAATCTGAGTGTGGGATGCAATTTGAAAACTATAATAAACACTTCATAACCAACATCCAGACAGCTTTGAATTCATTCACACTTCATGCCAGCAAGTATTGGGTTTTAGGGAAGAAGTTCACAGTAGAATCCAGTGACTCAAGTAAATAATCTATGTATTGTAGAAAGTTTAACCCCGGTAAAAGGATCTTCCAATAGGGCACGTGTCAAGGTATTTAGGATCAAATCAATAATGGCCCACACGTGGTCACGTGCTGAAAAGCATATCAGTTTTTCTGTAGATGGCCTATTTTTTTTTATTAAGTTCAATTACTTAGATGGTCTATTGATAGAATGGACTTATACAAGGGATTAGTAAAAATGAATAAATTATAGCTATACGCCTCAACCTGAATACATTTGCCAAACATATGCTGAACTTAGAAATGAAAGCAAGTGCAAGAATTTGTCCAGTGTGATCATATTATATAAATATTGAAAACATGAGTAGCTGAATAATATATAGTATTCATATATTGGTCTATAAATATATGTGTATATGAATATGTAAGCTTATCTGAAATAATATTGAATGTAGATAACGTCCACAAGACAATATGAAAAAGAGGACAATAAGGCCTCCTTCAGCTTTGGATGTTCAGGGAACTTTTTCAGCAGAAATGAGAAGTGGATACTCGGAGTCCTCAGAGATGTGTAGACACGCAGAAAAGAAAACAGGTGCAAAGGTATGGCAACATGGGCAGGGCCACTGTGTTCTGGCAAATGCAAGAAAGCTAGTGTCTGGGGAGCAGAGAAGTTGAAAAGGAATGGGAAGAAATGAAGAAAAAAATATAAATGTGCACCAAGATTTCCATTCAGTATTTAATGACTACTCGGTATGTCCCTGGCGAAATTCTGGCATAAGCTGGAGGATCCCAGATGTGGCTATGCAGTGCAACTTTTAAAGCCTACTCAATATGCACTAGGTGAAGTGTTGGCATGGGTTGGAGGATCCCAGACATGCAGATCCAAGTGCAAAAGGAACATGGTGTGACGATATCGAGCTGGTATTCTGGAACGGGAAGTTACATCTGAGAATCATTTTACTGTAACCATTTTATTTCATTCATGTCAGACTCTTCCCCGCCTTAGCCAGGCATGTTGACAATGACCTAGAGAGCCTTCTGAGAGTAGAGGGGTCTATGGAAGGAGACGATCAGGAGGACGTTGTCTGTTCTGCGGATCTAACACACAAGTAAAAAGAGCAGGTATAAGGCGCCGGGGTTGGCTGAGTATCCAACTCTTGGTTTTGGGTCAGGTTGAGATCGCAGGGTTCTGAGATCGAGCCCCACGTCGGATTCTGCACTCAGCATGAAGTCTGTCTGGGACTCTCTCTCCTTCTGTCCCTCCACACTCTCTCTCTCAAAATAAATAAATCTTAAAAAAAAAAAAAAAAAGAGCAGGTGCCCAGGTAGAGATTAGGTGGCAAGATCTCTGATAATCAGTTAAGAAGAAACCAAGGGAAATTGCTCTAGTCATATGAGTCTCTGGAGGTGGCTGTGGGTGCATCACATTATAGGGTGAAGAATTTAATTTGGGGCTATATTAGTATATAATGGAAGTGAGACTTCTATTTAATTTTGGCACCTTTACTCTGCCGGGCTCAGCCAAATTTGCGGTGTCTTCTTTATAATAATAAAGTATACGAAAGAGAAGGCATCGTGCCATGGCTGAAAGATACTGTGGCTATTTCAGAATCCACAGAGAAGTGTATGTGGGCAGAGAAGACAGTGTGACATGGAACGGTGACAAGAAGGGACAGAGAATGGCCCCACAGTGACTTGTTTCCATTTGGAGTCAAGGAGAAGCTTTAGCCGATAAGAAGGGCAATGTCCAAGTATAGATTTGGTTGGAGGTTTCACCAGACTACAAGAAATGGTTGGGAGGAAAGCAGTATATTTTCTGTTAAAATTGGATTGTGTATTATATTTTAGGGGGAAAAGGATGTGTGTATTCCAATTACTCTAGAACATTCCTTTTCTTTATTTTTTTTTTTTTTTGGAGAGAGAGAGAGGGTTAGTGGGGGAGGAGGGAGAGAGAATCTTAAGTAGGCTCCATGCCCAGCAGGGAGCCCGATGTGGGGCTCAATCTCACGACCCTAAGACCATGACCTGAGCTGGAATCAAGAGTCAGACGCTTCACCAACAGAGGCACCCAGGCACCCCTCCAGTTACTCTGGAACATTCCTTTTTCTTTTTCTTTTTTTTTTTTTTTAAAGATTTTATTTATTTATTTGACAGAGACAGACACAGCGAGAGAGGGAACACAAGCAGGGGGAGTGGGAGAGGGAGAAGCAGGCCTCCCACTGAGCAGGGAGCCCAATGCGGGGCTCGATCCCAGGACCCCGGGATCACGACCTGAGCCAAAGGCAGACGCTTAACTGACCGAGCCACCCAGGAGCCACATTCTAGAACATTCCTAATCAGAAAGGGTTAAGACCAGAATGTGCCATCTCCAGGGACCTTGAAAGAAAGAAATAACCAGAAACAAAACCCAGTCATCTGAGTTGTATATAAGGATTATAAATAAACCCTTGTAGACTACTTTTTAAAACTGAAAGCCAGACAAAGAAGCAAGAATACATTCCCCCACTTTAAAGATGCCAGAAGAGTGCAGGATTTTTTTTTCCTGTTAATTTCAGTTTTTATTTACTTTTTAACTTTTTGTTTTAACATAATTATAGACTTCCCAGAAGTTGGGAGAGTAGGAAAGACAGTTCTGCATACCCTTTACACTGCTTTCTCTAATGTTAATATCTGTGTCGTCAGAGCACAATTATAAAACTAGGAAATTACCACTGATAGAATACCATTAACTAAACTAGAAATCTTAGGAAGGTTTCGCCAGATTTACCTCTTTCTTTTCTTTTCTTTTCTTTCTTTCTTTTTTCTTTCTTTCTCTTTTAAGATTTTATTTATTTATTTGACACAGAGAGAGAGAGAGAGAGGTAGCAAACGAGCATGAGCGGGGAGAGGGGCAGAGGGAAAGGGAGACACAGACTCCCCACTGAGCAAGAACCCCAACACAGGGCTGAATCCCAGGAATCCAGGATCATGACTCAAGCCAAAGGCAGACGCTTAACCAACTGAGCCACCTATGTGTGCTGTACCTCTAGCTTTTTATTCACGGGACCTCAAGGCAAATACCTCAAGGCAAAGGCATGTTCTCAGAAGCTCTACATCATATTTCTCCTTGGTACCAACCATTCTTTGAGAATTTCCTGGCTAAGTAAGTGTGGGCAGGACATTGAGCTAGGTCTGAAATTCTCCCAGTCTGGTAGTTACCAGAACTGTTGGTCATTGACCAACAATTATATGCTAGGGGGTCAATCGATGGCCAACAATTCTGGTAAATACCAATGTGTCTATGGTTGGTCTGGACAAATTTTGCCAAGAGAAACCATGTTCCAAACAGTGCCCGGGGATGAGATGAGATACTATATATTACTATGCTCCTTTCTATTCCCTTACATGATCTCTTGTGCTATGTTCCCACAATCGGGGATGGTAGATACAGATCCTTAGGCTAACAAAAGTATACTCAGCAACACCAAAAACAGAAGAACGTGCTCTTGAAAAAGACTTGCATAGCGTGTGTTTTCGCAACACTGGAGGCTCCAAAAATGTAGAGGAAACAAATTCACTGGATTCCTAACGAGGTAGGGCACAAGGAAGAATTTCCTTTCCAGTGAGCTTGCATTATTTTCGAGTGTTTATACTAGATCCATAAAGAAATTACCAGGCAGAGGTGGAATTCCTCTGCTCCTTTGACACACCCATTTTAGTTTTGTAAACAGTAAGGAAGAACAATTTCAACATATAAAATAAAATCTTTCTTCTGCTCCCCTTACATAGCAAAGACATCCTTTATATTTTCAGGGGCATTCTTAATGTTCAAATGAGTATAATGGTTTTGATGACCAGTGCTCAGATTTTCCAACTAAGATAGCCTTTTAACATAAGGCACTCTCAAATCCATACCCAAAACATCAATATCTCATCGATTTAAAGGGAAAGACAATCTTTGGGAGAGTATTAGAATCTAAGAGTTTGTACAGAGTTAAAAGCTACTTATCTATGAAATTGCCCCTACTTTACAGAAATATGGTTGCAAATGTTGTTCTAAAAACAGAATTATAGAGCATACGACTTTGGGGAGTGGGGTGGTAAGAAACAGAAGAACGTTGAGATGGAAAATAGTTTTGCTACTTCTATTCAGCATTAAAATATCAGCCGTACAAAAGGAACAGAACAAGGTGTGTTACTAAAAGCATATTGTTACTGCAATTTCGGTGGGAGATATTGGAAAAATGAGGGGCATCTAAAAATTTCCAGCTTTCTTTGTACTATATGTTTGAAACACAGCCACTGGATAGGTCTCAAGGGAGCAGACCACTCAAAATGAGATAATTCCATCTACAAATCTGAATATGTTCAATTTCTTAGTCCCTTATGAACACTTTCCTATCCCTGAGTTCCGTTGAGGTTTGGGAAGGTTGACTGATTCTTGCATATCCCATCACAACTTAGGGGGAAAACACTGTGACTTTACTGCTGAGACGCTATTTATCTCCTGTTGAGAAAGAAGTATTTACATGTATTATGATCCTTTGGAATGATGAATTAGGACTGTTACAGAAAAATGGAGTGTGTGGGTTCCAGCCACCGGGCAGACAGATTACCATTATGCTGTGTGAGTAATACTTTATAAACCCATTTGTCACACCGAAAAGGTGTCACATGTAATCTGATTCATTGCATGTAATGGATTAGGTGAAATTTACTTATCAGCAACGGTAGTAAAAATAACTAACTTAACCCATCAGCAAACTGTATTTTATCTTTTAAATCTTATTAGGGCTCCCTGGACCAACTCAAAGGATAAATAGGTGGCTGTATTTCGATGGCATCAGGTGGGGACAATGTCACCATCGGCTACCACAAATCATGGTCAAAAGAGCTCTGTTTAGGCCATTGGCCGGACAGAAGGAGACGTGTAGGGCCGTGGATTTGGTGTAACTATCAACCGGTGTACACGGGGTCTGGAGTCAAAGATTCTTTTCCCTACTCGAGGCACATACTGCAACGAGGAAAATATCTACACCAATTAGTCTAAAGGTTTGATTAACTGATGGTTCTTAATGGTTTTTTATAGGCAGAGCAACAGGCAGAGGAAAACTGCCATGATTTGGCTTCTTCAGATGTAATAAGGCGGGGGGCTAGGAAGTCGGAGGGCAGGGTGCCAGGGCGGTCCCGTTCTAGGTACTGGTGAGCCCGTCTTCCTGGGGGCAGAGAGAGGGACAGAGAGAGGAAGCAAGCCCTCTTGTCTGGGATCTCTTCTTATGAGGGCCCTAATCGCATCATGAGGGCTCGACCCTCATGACCTGATTATGTGCCGAGGGGCCCATCTCCAAGGACCATCACTCTGGGGATTAGACTTACAACATAAGAATTTTGGTGGGACACAAACATTCAGTCCATAGTGGCCTCTAAGTTTCCTTTTGGGCGAATTGTCTTGCTCCCATTGTGTGTAAACATACGCAAAGGTAGATCAAGGTCACTGTGTCCCTTTTAGGAAGCCACGTGAGGCAAATGTGCCCTCTTCCTGAGACGTGGGTATTTGACATCACTGCCTCCATTCAGGGCATTGTCTCTTGAGCAAGTGAGCAGGATGGGACGGATGGTTGAAGCATAATCAATGCAGACCAGCCTCCTGCCGAGATGGCCTCCACGGTCTGCGGTGGTCTTCTGGTCCCCCCACCACCACCCCCGATTCCAAAAGTTGGCTTTCAAGCCCACAGGGATTTCATGAACCTTCCTGATAATCGTTCTACCCAACTCCATAATGAGCTTCACTGGATTTCAGCCAAAACCCATACCGATAGAGACCTTCTCAGCTGGAAAGGACTAAAACCTCGAAATAACTCACGTATAATTCATGTCATGGGTATAAATTTCATTCACACAGAATGACTATAAACTTTATGAGGAATTAAGTATCTCATTGTCGTTCCGTCATTTAAAAGAACAGCCATATTCAGACAAATACGGGACTAAATGCTAACCTGTATAATTTTTTAAAAAGGTATGATTTACTCTTGATTCAAATTAAAGATTTTATTAATTTGTTTGAGAGAGAGAGAGCGAAAGAGAGAGCACGGGTGAGGGGAAAGGGAGAGGGAGAACCAGACTCCCCACTGAGCAGGGAGCCCAACACCAGCCTGGATCCCAGGACCCCGGGATCATGACCTGAGCTGAAGGCAGAAGCTGAACCCACCGTGCCACCTGGGTTCACTCAAATTAAATTTCAATGTGAGGACTGGTGTTGGATGATTTGCCTTAAAATCGGAAACTGTGGAGTGGACCTTTGTAGGTCAACACGAATGCCGTTTTTGCTATTCAATAGATGTGAGCTTTTTGGTTTGATGGGAAGGGAGGATTAAGCCATGAGCAGAGAGAACAGGAGGAACAGGAATAGAATCTCATGGTTCCCTTTGTCTGGCGAGAACGAGTCCGTATCAAACAATACCAGAATTCTCCAATGAGTCTTTACGTGCTGCTGTCATTTCTAGTAATTTCACAGATCTCTGGTCTCCTGTATCACCTCCCAAATCGGGTTACCATCATCTCTCACTGGATTTATTGTGATAGCCTCTTAAATGTTCTCCCTGCTCCCACTGCTATCCTGTTCCCTTATGGTCTCCAAAATATAGTCGGAAAAATCTTTAAAAACAGGAATGTGGTCATCACACTCTTTGAAAATAACCGTAAGGTTGCCAGCTCCCCTTATCTTTTAGGATGACTGCCAGCGTCCTCGCCGTGACCTTCAGGATCTAGTCCCTTGCCTACACCCAGCCTGCCCTCCCAGAGCGTCTTCGCCCTTCACCCCCGCCAGCCACACTGCATTCATTTCTGATCCCTTCGTAAATGCACCACGGCCTCTCACATCATTGCGTTTCCTCCCGTGTGGTGTGGTGTGGCTCGTGCTGCCCGACACACCTTCCAAGTTATCCTCACTTCTCGGATCCTCCCACCCAACTCCAACACCCATGTTTTGCAAAATGTCTGTTGGTTCTTCGTGTAGTCAACATTTCCTGTCTTGTATCATTTGTCTTCCATGTCCTTTCTCGTCACTGAACACCCTACGATTTCACCTTGCTGAGCCGTAGAGCCTACCTGACTCGAGTTTTGCAGTGGGAAGTGATGGCAGTGTCTCGTTGGTCATTATGTCCGTAGGACCTAGCGTCATGGCGGACTCCTAGCTAGCAGGTACCAGGAGATGTAGTTGTGGTTAGCATATGCTTGACTGCACACCAAATTCCAATCTGCCAGTGAGTGGGTGCGCTCAGCTGGGGCAACCGGCCGTGTCTCTGCCTTCCATAGCCCCCACCGCCCCACTGACTCTGAGAATACCACCTAAGCCATCCGTGGGAAGGGACTCTGCATATTTGCTAGATAGAGGGGATCCTTACTCAAGCAGGACAAGCTATCTGTAGCGACAGCAGAAATGTTATAATAAAGCCTACATGACAAGGGCGTTGACCAAGACCCCTTACCCCGACGTGATGCATACATGCCCACCGCAAAAGTCGGAAAACAAGAATGCTACGTAAGCGTAAGTCAGGAGAGCACAGGCTCCTGAGGTTGCACACACACACATAGCACGACTTTCATACGACAAAGCTACGTACAGGAGGACCTCTTTCGGTACCCGGGAGATGGATGAACGTTTGGGAGTGAGGCTGTTAATCAAAATGTTACATAATTATGTTCTGCAAAGCACAAGCCTCTCTGCACGATTCTGCTACAACAACATTTAAAATCTCTGCTTAAAAATGGGGCCAGACTGACATATTTTACGTGAAATAATTACACGAATTCGAGAAGTAGTAATTTTGGTAATTACCAAATAGTGTGATTCTCTCCCAATAAAGCATATGTCAGATTACATAAAAACATCATTATGTTGTTTTCCCCTTTTAGATTTTACGTATGTGGCATACAAGTTTCAATACTCTAATGCCTTTCTCTCAATCTTATTTAAGTAATTTTTTTTTTTTTTTAAACAAACGAGTCGTAGGGTTTTCTTGGTGTGACATCATGCTGTAAAATTTCAAACTCTGGAAATTTCCTTTGATCTCTTCCCAGTGATTTTTAAAACAGAAATTTTGTTGT
>CM052901.1:100384419-100450720 GCA_028534135.1 Potos flavus | reverse complement strand
AGCAGAGCCCCCAGCGAGGATCCACAGACGTACAGATAGGAAAAGACGGGAGTGATCGATGGATTGTGTGCTCCTGCAAGCCACACCCTTTAAAGCTAACGACGTATTGAATGCACTACAGCCTTGCAAAGCAAATACTGGTCACCTTGCACAAAAGGCGGAGCAAAGGAATGGGTCTGTCATGGGGGCACACAGAACCCGGCACTCTCACTTCGTAAGACTGCAAGGTCAAGATCGGTAATTTCCTATCCCTGGATCCTCCAAAATATTTTAGCAGTCTATGCATTGGATCGATGAATGAATATTGTAGCAGTCTACGCATTGGATCGATGAATTAAGGACCTCTAGGCTCTCCCTTACTGTTTAGGACAACGCTTTCCGGAATCATTTTTCAGGCTATGGGGGGTGACATGGGTTGGCAGTGATGTGGGACCGGCTTCCAGAAGAATCCCAAAGCTATGTCTGTTGGAATCCACTCACCCTCTATCTTGTCTGTGTTCCCAGCTCAGGGGCAGAGCTGTCCCAGGATCCTTTTGCCTGCCCTCGGTTTCCTTTGTGGGAAAACACTTTCCCTGACGCTTTGTGAATCAGTAGGAAGGCAGATACAAGTGTCGCTGCGCTACTCAGAAAGCCCAAAGCAATGGATTCTGCCCCGTTCTCGTCTTCCAGGCAGGAATCCGGTGTGTGGCCTGCCCTGTGGCATACAGACTCTCTCCCCGCTCATTTGGTTCGTGTTGGCCTTAACCTCCATTCTTCCTGAGAGAATGAGCCTTGCTCATGAAACACATATAAGTCGCTTCCAGGGACACGTCCTTGGAGACAGCATCTTCTGTCTGATCTCGGGATGGAAGGAAACCTTTTCTACTGAATTTTCAAAGGCGTCGTCATTCCTCTTTTAAAGGACAGAGACATGCAAAGATCAGCGGAGTCAGGCTGCCCTCGGGCACGGCCGCTGTGGGGAAGGCTGTCAGGAGCTGGAGCCTGGACGCCCCAGCAGCCCTTGTTCCGGAAACAGAACAGAGAGACTCCTATGAGGGTTCGGCGGGAGCTGACTTCAAGGCCCCCCGGTTTGAGGCATGCTGGCCGCCGCGGGCGGGGCAGTCACCGCGGCGAGCAGGACAGGCTGTGGCATGGAGGTTCAGGCTGCAGTGGTTGCATGGGGAGGAGATGTCCAAGTAACCATTGAGCAAAGAGGCTGGAGGCAGGGGGCGGGGACGGGGACGGGGTGGAGGAGGGAGGGAAGGTTCTATATTCTGGCCGTGCTGATCTGGGAAAATGGTACCCAGGAAAAATCAGGGGGACATGGACATCATCCGTTTTGCTTTAAGAGACAACGTCAGAAGGAAGGCAGTTAACGCCATGAATATCGGCGTATGTATGGAGTGTCTGGAAGGGTGCAGAGACTGGAGGAGATGCGCTCGTTTGAAGGTCAAGGTCATGGTGCATCCAGAGAGAGATGGAGAGAGATGAGGAGAGACAGGTGCCCAATGTCCTGGGTCCCTCATCGGCGCAGAGCCTGAGTTTTGTCTCAGAATTAAAGCATCAAGATCCACAGAAAGCATTTTGACTCCTCGTCCATGAGAGCTCAAAACACAAGCTCCCAGGGCATGTTTGTGTTCCTCTGCATGCGTCGTGAAGCCAGCCCATCTACGGGACTGGCAAACCGGACAAGCAGGGAAGGGAGGGCCGTGTCCTCTGCACATGCACACAGCCCCCCAACCACCACCGTCACTGAGGAACGTGTCCTCCAGATACCTGTCCCCGGAGGGAGGCATGCTGAGATGGCCACCAGACCCCGTCTGGGAGTCTCCAGGCTGATCCAAACCCATTCGCCTGCAGCGGGAACCCTTCAGTAACATTTTTGGTTGGCATGAGATGTTGAGTTCTCCGGCGGACCCCAAGGTGCCTCTCCGTTGGTGTACCTCGACATGGACAGTCCCCTTTTCTTGAGAGTGGGCAGGACCTATGACCATGATTGATGCCAGTCTCTTGGGGAGGGAGCTTATCGGTTGACTTTCAGGTCAATCAGTTACCCTGGGTGGGCCTGACCTAATCAGAAGAAGGTGTCAAGTCAGAAAGCGAGGCATCGTCTGCTTGGAAGAAAGAAGACAGTCACATTGAGAACTGCTTATCGGGGCACATGGCAAGAAACTGCAGGCAGACTCACGGAGCTGAGAGCGGTCCCTGGCCAAGCTTGAGTAGGAAAATTGGGGTTTTCATCCCCACAACTAAAAGTTTCATCCCACAACTAAAAGGCACTGAATTCCACCACAGTCTCTGGAGCTAGAAATGAGAATACTTTGCTGACGGCCTGGGAGATCCCAGACAGAGGACCTGGACTCACGACCCTGAGGAACCGTGAGATAGTAAATGTGTGTTGTCGCAAGTCACTCCAACTGTCGTCATTTCTTACAAAGCAAGCTCATGCAGCGGGATTTCCTCACTTCCCTCACTCTTTCCACCATGCTTTCTAAGATCACATCCTCAATAAACTACCAAAATTCGTGTCTCCGATGCCCAGTTGGGGGAACTCAAGTTTAGACTGGTAGGTGTCCCAAAACGTGTAAAATCTTTGGGCGAACAGCAAGGAATTGCAATGAAATACACGATAATATCTACCTGACATTGCTCAAAGGGAAAACAAAATTGAACCTGCTCTTTTTCTAACTAAAATGTTCCCAACACCAGAAACTGGGATTTCCTCTTCTGGTTTTAACAGGGAATAGATTTCTCCACAAAGGAAAGAAAGAGGAGTATTAATTTAAATTATCATAGGAAGGGATTTGGAAAGATGTTAGAAATAATGTTATATGTGTAAAGTGATCTTCAGATGTGAATGGGAAGGTGTTTAAGGTTTTTTCTATGGGTTTTTAAAGTTTTTTCAAAGATTTTATTTATTTGAGAGAGAGAGAAAAAGCAGGAGTGGGGGGAGGGGGAGAGGGAGAAGCAGACTCCCCGCTGAGCAGGGAGCCCGATTCGGGACTCAATCCCAGGACCCTGGGATCATGACCTGAGCTGAAGGCAGACACTTTAACAGACTGAGTCTCTCTATGGGTCTTTCAAAGAAAATACACAGGAATGATACTATCGGAGTTTCCAGAACAGTAATTCTAGACTGAAAACCATTTCATGGAAAGAAGAAGGAAACTGGGTATGCTTTTATCGTCTGGGGGAAATCCCCATCACTATGTTTATACCGATAGTTCTGTTCCCATCTTAATCCAAGTACTCGATTGCTGAAGGAATCCAACAGTAGCTGAACCCATTCTTACGAAAAAGGGGATAGGAAATTTTGTTTTTGTTTTTGTGATGCATTTATTAGTTTGCCAGGAATGCCGTATGAATATACCACAGATGGGGAGGCTTCAACAACAGACATTTATTGTTTCCCAGTCGGGGAGGCTGGGAGTCTGAGATCCAGGCGGGGCCGAGGCTGGTTCTTCCTGAGGCCTCGCTCCTTGGCGGGTAGATGCCTTGTTCCCCATGTCCTCATGTGGTCATTCCTTTGGGCGTGTCTGTGTTCTCATCCTCTCCTCTCATAGGAACCCAGTCCTGTGGGATCAGGCCCCACCCTTGTGACCTCATTTTAGCTGAATCCTGTCTTAAAAGACCCCATCTCCAAATCCAGTAACATTCTGAGATCCTGGGGGCCGGGGGCCTTCAGCTGGTATGTCATACGATTCAACCCAGGACAGCATGTCAAGAATTGTAGGGAAAAGCCTTTCAGCTTTTTCTGCCTCTGGGCGTCTCTGATTCCGTATGTACTTTGATAACTTGCGAATATGCACATATTTTTAAAATTTAAGACTTTTTCAAAAATATTTTAACTGCTGGTGCAATTGACATCCACTCGTGGCACAGAGTTATTACCCTGAACGCTAGGTAACTTCTCAGACTCCCATACATCTCATTTTCTACGGTGCTGTGGGCGGTGTGAGTCTGAATGTCCTAAGGAGAGGCCACTGTCACCGTCCCCACTCCCAGCCCTCCTGCCACATTTACTAACTCATCTTAGGGGAGACTGGCACGGCCAAATATTCCCATGCAGTATCGATGTCCCCAAGCCGCGCCCTCGGGCTCTGCTGACCACCAGCAGGCACCCGTGTGGCCCGTGGGGAGGAAGAGGGACACACGGAATCCCTAAACCCACTCCCTTTGATGACGGCACTATTTCTCCCTCCCTCCCGTCCCGCTCACGTTGGCCACACTTATAAAAAGGGCAGAACATGGGTGCCCCTCCTGCATCGGGGAGGCATGGCCGGATCTTGATTTTTTTTTTTGAAAAAGGGAATAAGATACCTTGACGTGCAAGGTCTGAAGGAATTAAGCCTGTTTTTGTTGTGTGAAAGGCACGCTTCTTTTCGGCTTTGCCGTGAACCTGCTCTCAGCCCAGCCAGGGTCCTGCGGGTGGTCGTCTTCCTCCTTTCGCGGGGACAGAAAACTTGTCAGAGGCGGTTCAACCTTCCTGGTTTGCCAGCCCCGGAGGGCATTTTCCATTCTTTGTGCCGATGCGGGGAAGACTCAAGGGTCTTCTGCAGCGTCTCCATGGGGGGGAGGGGGTGATAGTGGCCGTATTTGTGATTTTTCAAGGGAAAGCAAGTTCAGTTGAAATGAGAGCCTCTCTTGGTTTGCTTTTGTTGCGGCTGCTGTTTGCAATCCTTGAGTTGGGAACGCAGCTTGTCGCCGGGACCAGGGGAGGAAGGACTGCCATTAGCCAGGGTACAAGCATGAAGCTACGTGTTTCCTACAGGCTGCCCAAGGAATCACCACTGCCTGCCCATCTCAAAACAAGACACGCATTCCCTCACAGCTCCGGAGGCCACAAGTCCAAAATCAAGGTGTCAGCTCCTTGTGCGGCCTCGAGGGGAGAAGGACCTCTGTCCTATTTTAATTTCCAGTGGCCGGTTCCAACCCTTGGTGTTTCTTGCTGGTCACCACATGCCTCCCATCTCCACTCTGTCCTCCCATGGGCGTTTCCTGTGTTTTTGTGTCCAAATCCCCTCTTGTTTCTCTTATAAGGACACCAGTCATTAGATTAGACTCCACTGTAAAGCAACCGTGATTTCCGATCAAGATCTGTAATTAATTACATCGGCAAGCACCCTGTTTCCAAATCAGGTCCCCTTCTGAGATACCTAGTGACATAACTTTGGGGAGGAGGACCCTCTCGAACCCATCGCAGGCCCTGCCGTTTCCCTCCCTTGGTCATCTCTCTGTGCCTTTCCCCTTGCACCGACCGACCCCCAAGGAGCTGAGAAGTCGTCTCCAAAGGAGGAATGAGAGAGTCTGCTATTCTACAGGGTGACACTGCCCACGAATCACTACTTGCCCAGAGAGCGCTGGGATCAGCAATCTGTGGGAGCACGCGTCCACTGCAGAAATCAGAACAAACGTTAGAGCCACACGGGATGCGGGCCGCCGCCCCGAGGCTCCTTGGCTTCTGATTAATTAGGATGACAGCGAAATACCGGATTCTTTGTTGCTGTAATTGGGTATTGTTCTCCGGTGCACACTTAATGAGCTCTTGCTTCCTCCTTCCCCCGTTCTGTGCTTCACCTCCAGGTTGGGAGAACTCTTAGCAACATCCCCTTCCCCGCTGTGTTTCTTTCTGGGAGCTGGGTCCCGGGATCGGTGGCGGTGCTTGTCCATCAAAGGCACGCAGACACAAAAGGCTGGCTCGGCGGCGGCCTGCCAAACCCGGGGAGGCCGTTCCAGGGCTGAGCCCACATTCAGACTCGATTATCTCTGCTTTCGGGGACACCGTTCTCTGCCAAAGGGATGTTTCTAGGACAGGGTGAGATCTCCCTGCCGGCAGTGAAGAGGTGCACAAAAGCAGAGAGAGATCCGATGTGTGTCTGGCAGGAGGAGGAAGAATGGGGCTCAATCTTTGCAGAAGGGGGTGGGGGACAGAATGGTCCGCTTCATCTGCAATGGGTATTGATTCAAGTCCACCAAAATGACGCCCATGCCTGCCTGTGGGGATCACGGAGATGGATGAAGGTGTGCAGCCCGGATGGCATTTGCCTGCCTTTCTGGAAATCGACACCAAAGAAAACATGATAATCACGGGGATTCTGGGAGAGCGCTCTGCGTAAGGAGTGATTTTCTTTATAGGATCAACAGGAATGGACGTTCTGAATTCTCTCGTCCCCTGAGCTTTGGGGGAAAAGCATCCGTTTATTTCTCGTGGCTCTGGCCTCCTTCTCCGGAATGCCTTCTCGGGAGATTTTGAGGAATTCGCTGGAAGGCACGTGTCCCTCAATGCATTGCTTCTGAGCACGGAGGGCTTTCCTCCGCTCTAGACTAGGGGTTCCTAAACTGTGGTTCCGGCCAAATGCAGCCTGCTGCCATTTTTGTAGAGTTTTAGTGACGTAAGCCATGCCCGTGTGTGTATGTGTACACATGGCCCCTGGCTGCCTTCCTGTTTCAATCGTGCATCTCACGTTCTGGGGGTCTTTAGACCCTGAGAGTCTAAAATAGTCACTACCAGGCCCTTTGCAGAAGTTGTGTGCTGAGCAAGCTCCAGGGAGCACGTCTGGTCACGCTCTAGGGGATCCCATTTTTCTCTGGGATATGCACTAATTAAGTCTAATGTCTTTCGCAGAGATTGGAGGGATGCGGCCATGGGCAAGGAAGTAGGAAGAGGAGAGGAGTGCTTCTCCCCTCGAGCCTTCAGAGGGAGCATGGCCCTGTGGAAGGCTTGATTTTGGACTTCTGGCCTCCAAAACCGTGAGGGAGGACATTCCTCTCGTCTCGTCGCACAAAATGTGTTGTGAAAGAGTCTCCTCATCTGTGATGAGCTTGAGATGAGGCTCTGTGATATTTTTGTGAACCCACGGGGTTGGCTCAGTACGCAAATGATAGCGGGTTTCAAGCCACTGGTGCGGGCTCAGGAGTAGAGAGAGAGACCATGTGCCGAGTGCAACGAGCACGTGCAGAAGGAAGGAGTTCTACTGTAAAGGACAGGAAAATACTCAAGAGGAAATATCTGCTTCCACAAGATAAATCTCTTTCCCAACCTAGAGGTTACCCACCGGGCCAGCTAGAGAGGAGTGTCCCCTTATGTTCAGATATGCCCCACGGATTCAGAATTTATGCCCGTCTTCTGACTGCCGTTTTATTCTCCAACATTTTTCTCTGGGATATGAAAGAAATGAAGTCTAATGTCTTGCCATTTGTGGGCAAGATTATTGTTTTAATCATATCTAGTAACACCTTATGGGACTTCTGCGTTGAAGAAAAATATATTTTCGCCGGAAAATATTGAGATATATTCTCCTACGATGTAGGTGTTAATCCTCTGTCTATGGAGCAGCAATTGAAAAATGATTTCATGTCCTTTACAATTTGATTTTATATTAGAACACAAGCCGGTCCAGCCCCTCTCTGCAAATGGACTATCTTCCACACTCATATTTCTGGACATACAAGGCGAGAGAAGCGATGCTAGGTCAGACCTGGGAATGCTAGTGATTTCGTGTGCCTCTAATTAGTTAAGATTTAGTAAACACATTAACACAGCGGTTTCTAATTGATATCCACATTCGAGTGTGTGTTATTCCAACCCTGGGAGGTGGAGAACAGCCCAGCAGACTTTGGTAGATATCTTTTTTTGTTATTATTCTGTGTTCTTTCAGCTCGCATTCTGTGCATGCTAATACCTTTCAGTCATGCAAATACCACAATAGCTAATCTTCAGCAGTGATTCCAGCAGACTTGAACAACCATCATATTTAGGACCGAACTCAGGGAGAATTACCCTTTCAACATTTTACAAGGTCACGGAGTTACTCCTGACATCCATTTTTCTTCATTTGTCATGAACATTCTGACTGTTGTCTATTACCAGACCATCAAAATTTTCCTATTAAAATGCATATTAGAATATTTAATATTCAAAGTACAATGGAGTAAAAAAAAAAACTTTTCTCTATTTCTGGAAAACGTACAAGTGGGATTAGTTATTCATGGCTAATATGAGAAATAAATTCCATTTAGTCTAGGCAAAGAAGAAAGAGGAGGAAGACAAACAGGAGTGGGGCCTGGAAGGGGGGTGAAAAGCAAACCAGAGGGTCAACCACAAGAGGAGGTTACAATAAGTACGCTACAGTTAACTGAGACCAGAAATCAGAAGTCCTTTTCATCAAGGCTGCCTTAGGCATACAGACCTGTCCAACTGGGTCCTGATGGAATAAACTTCTCTCTTCTCTCTTGTTCTGTTTGTCTATTTGTTTGTTTTTTAACGAATTCTTTAGGGAGAAAAATGCAAAATTTACTGAGGAATGTAAGAAAAAACCCTAAAAATAAATGAAGAGATGTAGCATGTTTCTGGATGAGACTATTCAATATTGTTGACATCTTTTTTTAAAAACAAATCTAGGTTTGACACAGAGTTAATGAAAATGACAATGGAATTTGTTGTGTTATCGTTCACAGAATTTTTCTTGTGATCATCTGGAAGAATAAATGTACAAGAACGGTCACGACGATCTGGTTAAGAGGAGCAATGAAGGGGCAGAGAGAGAGAATGAATTATCGCAACCACAAATCTGCAATTATTCAAGCAGTGTGATATCAGAACAAACATATAGAGACTGATGAATAAAATGAATGAGACACGTGAAGAGGCATCCAAAAAGTCATACGTGTATTAAATCATCTCATGCAAGGTAATGAATATTTGGGCGAACTCTTTAGGAGAAGAATAGAATTCACTTCCCAGCTAATTAAACCCCAGAATCAAATATACTTGTTAGAATCACCATTTCTACTTAAAGAATATCACACTCATCCTGACAATCAAAGCAAGAGAAATATGTTTCTTTCTTTCTTTCTTTTTAAGATTTTATTTATTTATTTGAAAGAGAGGGGGCATGAGCAGGGGGAGGGACAGAGGGAGAAGCAGACTTCCCACTGAGCAGGTGATGGGGATCCCATTTTTCTCTGGGATATGCACTAATTAAGTCTAATGTCTTTCGCAGAGATTGGAGGGATGGGGGACTCCATCCCAGGACCCCGGGATCACAACCTGAGCCGAAGTCAGATGCTTAACTGACTGAGCCACTCAGGCGCCCCTAGAATAAATGTTTTAAACCAGAAAACAGTTTTCTGGCTCAGAAAACAGACACCTGCCTGAAGTCTAGAGAGAGTGCTCTGGCTTTGCACCAGACCCAGGCTTTCCCCAGCCCTACTGAGCGTGAAGGTATCGTCCTGCCTTCAAACAAACTGAGGTCCACAGTGAAGTTAATCCAACAAAAGCTAACACACTGTCTCGCGGAGCTCAGGCGGTCTGTTTTGTGGTTTTTCTGTCTTTCTATCTTTTTCCTGCAGTTTGGATACCTCGCATTGGCATCCAAAGGGAAGGAACAGAGAATGGGGTGCAGGAACTATTCAAAGAGATCGTATCTGGGGCTTTCTAAAATCCACGAAAGATGGCCAGGCACCGATTCATGGTGTGTGGTAGAACTCACCCAAGATCCGCGCAAAGGAAACGGCACTGAAGGATTTCACAGACACAGGGTTGAACACCCAAGATCAACAGTCAATGCTGAAGCTGGCTGGAGTATTACACACACACACATGACATTTGGCATTACAGCAGATGTTTCACCAGAAGGAAAGAGAGGCCCGAAGGCAGAAGAAAGACATCTTTATGGTGATGAGCGAACAGTGTCAACTTAGAATTCTATATCCAGTGAAAATCTCCTACAAAACCCAAAGGGAGAGAAAGACATTCTCAGGTAAATGAAGGCTGACACATTCCTTTCCGGGGGGCTTACTCCACAAGACATGCTACAAAATATAAAAAATATAAAATATAAATATAAAAATAGAAGGTCTTTGGGACCAAGTAAAAGAGTGCCAAATAAAACCCAACTATGCAAAAAGGAGAGAATGGCATATAAGTTAAAAGTCTAAATATCTGGACATTAAAAATATGCATTTTTTTAAAGTAGGCTCCACGCCCAGAGATCCATGACCATCAGATGAAGACTTGAGCCAAGATTGAGTTGGACAATTAATTGACTGAGCCACCTACGTGCCCCTAAAATATATTTCTTTAGTATCTATATGTTCAAGATTCTATTAACAAGTATTCACTGTTTAAAACAAACATTATAAGAATATTTTCTTAGATTGATAGTCGGTGTAGAGGTGAATTGCAGAACAATGAAAATGTAATGAGCAGAAAGAGAATATATGCAAAGGGCCTGTGGTAAGGTTGAAGGTAAGATCTAGGATAAGCCCCATGTAGATACAGGGCACTCGACAAGGGACTAGTATATACGAGAAATGGAATTTTACATTTTATTTAATTTTAAGGTTTTGCAATAGCTACAGATGACAAATGATGACCATATTGGACAGCGCAGATCTAGCGTGTCTAGGATAGGGATGGGCAACCATTTTCTTTCAAAGATCAAGTAGGATGTAGTTTGGGTTTGCTTGACCAACAGTTGAAATGAAAAATGTAATGTTGGTATGTAGATAACTTTTTCATGTGGGATCATTAAAAATGGAAGAAGCATTCTTAGCTAGTAGACTCTACAAAAGTATATGGTGAGCTAGATTCTTCCCATAGAGCAATCACAAAATACCTATCTATCTAATCAATAGGGGAGATAGCTAGAATACTAAAAAAGATCCAATTAATCCCCAGACAGGCCCAAAAAGAGTAAGAGGTAACACAAAACAGAATACATTCCTAGTGGGAGAGTCAACAGCAAATCTCCTTTGGAAAACTCCCTGGGGTATTCTTTGTAAGGTCAAACATAGTATGGTGCTAGGGGCCAACAATTCTCCGCTGGATATTTACATACAAGACATGAAAAGGCACAGCCCCAAAGAGACTCCTTCAAGAATGTTCATAGCAGGTTTATTCATAATCAAGAGAATCACGAAACAACTCAAATGTCTGTGAAGAGGACGAAAAAACAGGTTGCCATATTGCCACACAGGGGATATTACCCAGCAGTAGTAAAAGGCAGTGAAGCAAAAAGTGTCAATCTTGGTAAATTTCCATGAATTGGATACATTGTGAAGAGCCATCCAGATGCTCACCTTGTGTCTTTTCCAAGTGGGGCAGTGTTGCTTCCTTTCTCCTATTTCTGTATTTTCTGAATTTTTTACAACAGATGCAGACATTAAAAAAAAATTTTTTTTTTTATTTATATGAGAGGGAAAGAGAGAACACAAGCAGGGGGAGGGGCAGCAGGAGAGGGAGAAGCAAGCTCCCCGCTGAGCAGGGAACCAATGCAGTGCTCAATCCCAGGACCTGAGATGATGACCTGAGCCAAAGGCAGACGCTTAACCATTTGAGCCACCCAGGCGCCCCAAGATGTAGACATTTTAAAATAAATAATTTCCAATAAGTTCATTGTCTTGTTGAAGAGCTTTTTGTATGTGCACTTCCCATCATCGAGATCCTTCACTAGCTTGCATATATAACGTATTTCCCATAAAATACTCTTTTTCATGATTGTTAGCATTGTCCTCAAAAGCAACTCGGAATGAAATTAAAAATTTCATTCAATTTCTAGAAACCTTAATTCTAATTTGGATATATGCTGGAGCAAATAGATTGTGAATATTCTTAACATCCATTGCTATCGTTTCCTATTGTATCACGTCCCAAACATTGGGTAGATTTAACCAATGCTACATGACATTGCATCTCTGCAAAGCATGGTGACGAAAATGGGTTTACCTGATATTTCACGAAAGGCTTCCATCTTCCAGTGACACACTGGAAAATCTATTAAGCTCTAAGTTACCCGGGACAATAGCTGTTACAGAAAGAAATCGCTCCATACCCCCTACCGTCGCTCCCTTAGAAACCAAAATAGAGCTTTGATTGCTCTTATCTGACCTACATCCTGTAGAGTTGTAATGACCTAATTTCCTGAAGTTGTGGGCTTCGAAGGAACTGTGTGGGGTGTCCCAATCCATCCTCATAAACTTTGGACAAAAGCACATTCCCACTGTGGATTCCCTCAAGTTTCCCCAAAGGTTGGAACACCTGCAAGGATTTTCCCCCGTAAACTTGGGATGGTCTGTCATGTTTTGAGGAAGCCTTCTTATTTAATCTTCCCAAGAGTCCTGTAACCGTTTCATGTCAAAATGCTATGAAGTTGTGCAGCTATAGAGACCAAGAGGCATAGCACCCAGACTGGCGGGAGTTAGAATTTTCTCTGTCACATGCTTTCCTTCTGTTAATACTGTATGGTACCCATTTCTCAGAATCGTGATGATATCTAAATCTGGTTGCAAGTATTCACATCGTCAAGAGGGCACCAGTGGGTGTGGCCCCACAGCAGCCTGGAGGATGCCCGGTCTGACCTTGTGAGCTCACACGTGAGAAGTCCACGTCATTCCATCTAGTACTTTGCTTTATAAGGAGACTCCTGGCCCCTTCCTCCATTTCAGCCTAGAGACTGGTGGGCTCCAAACGCCTTCCTGCAACTCATGCTTCTTCTTCTTCTTTTTTTTTTTTTATGGCATATGTATTTTATTATTTTTCCCATTTTACTGAACTTTTAAGGGTTCAGGCATTTCTCCAAGGCCTTGCAGCTCTTTAATTTATTTTTTCATTTTATATGTTTCTCTGTGTGTCCCTTTCAATATATATATATATTTTTTTCTTTTTTTTTTTTCATTTTCTGAATTTCTACTGCAGCCAGTCAGCTTCAGACCACTGTCTCCTGCCTGGACCATTGCAGTAGACCCCTCAGTGGCTGTCTCAAATCTCCTCGTGCCTGTCTCCTATTCATTCTCCTTAAGGAAGTCTGAGTGTGCTGCTACTCTGGTTAAAATCCTTCGAGAATGGCTTTTATTTTTAACATTAGGATAGAATCTAAAAGGTTTCAAATGACCTACATGGACCCCATCTGATCAAGCTTGCCTCGTCCCTGTCCCTCCGAACATGGCACTCTAATGATAAAATGTTTCTGGAGAGACAACAAAGCTTTTAAATAGGGTCAACTTTAAATGTTCTTCACGATTTAAGCAGAGTTTCTGGTGTCCTTTTCATAGCTGAAATTTTCACATCCAGGTGGTCTCTGCTCAAACAAGTGTGGGATGGCCAGCTGCCAATTTCTCAACACAAGACCGTCTGATCATGCACTCAGATGAGAAGACAGGTTAGCATGAATTCTAGACACTCGGAAGAGTCATCATGGAATTAGAGACATCCTCTAACCCACCTGCTTGCCCTTCTAGTCACGTCCTTCCAAAATCCCTGTTGTGACCACAGGGTACATGATTGCTTTTCATCAGTTAAAATATCCATATAGGGGATGAAGAGAACAGAAAAGTTTATACAGGTCATTAAAAAATAACATTGGCCACTGTATTAGTTTCCTAAAGCTGCTGTAAGAAAGGATCACACATGAGGGGCCCAGACATTTATCATCTGGCTGTCCTGGAGGCTTGGAGTCTGAGATCCAGGAGGGGATGAGGCTGGGAGCCTGAGATCCAGGCGGGGGTGAGGCTGGAGAGCCTGAGATCCAGGCAGGGCTGAGGCTGTGAGTCTGAGATCCACACAGGGCTGAGGTTGGGAGTCGGAGATCCAGGTGGGGCTGAAGGTGGAGGTCTGAGATCCAGGCAGGGCTGAGGCTGGGAGTTTGAGGGTGGGAGTCTGAGATCCAGACAGGGCTGAGGCTGGTTCCTCCTGAGGCTTCTCTCCTTGGCGTGTAGACGCCATGTTCTCCCTGTGTCCTCACATGGCCATCACTCTGTGCATGTCTGTGTCCTCATCTTTTCTTCTAACGACCCAAGCCCTATTGGATCGAGGTCCACACCAACAATCTCGTTTTATCTTAATCCCCTCTTGAAAGACCCCATCTCCAAATACAGTCCCATTCCAAGGTCCTGGGGGCTAGGTCTTCAACATATGAATTTTGGGGGGGACACGGTTCAAACCTAACAATAACGTTCACTAAAACTGTAATTCCCTATCCCTTCTTCTAGATAGCCTGTCACACAGTGTTCTTAGAATGTTTTGATAAATGACTTTGGCCACATATTGATCTTTTGATTCATATGGCAGGCTTGGAGAAATAATTGATTGGCCTGAATTCCTATGAATGTGCAGTAATGACTATTGTTGACATCCGAGTATTCTGAAAATATTCAATCGCGTTGGACGCATGTGTCTGTGAGCATCGTATAGAATGTCAACGACCATCGGCGAGATTGGCTCACCATTTTATCTCCGAGATTCACTTTTGTAGAATATTGAGTGGGAAAAGATCTCAAGACTTTGGACATGGGGAAAATTCATTTTCCAAACATCATGATAAAACCAGGGGTGGGGGAAGGAATCTAACCATGTTTCAGAAGCAATATTTGGAGGAAGGGTGAGAAAAAATATATTCCCCTTTTGGGATCTGTACTTCCTGTGCCCAATTTAGTAGCTGCCATGGGGCATTGCAAAGACAATTAGCACGTAGAGTCACAAAATCAAAATTAAAATCAGAGCTGTGTTATTTCCAATGGTATGACTTTGGGGAAAGTGCTTACCTCTTCACTGTGATTAGAAAATGAGCTAAATATAGATTTCAATGTCCTTCAGCCTTTAGAGAAGCCTGGACATGTCCCTCTGCCAACAGCTTGACAGAGAAATGCCAGTTTTAGGAAACCTAAAGCCACACGACCTCCACCTACGAATTTTTACAGGCAACATTTGGACGAATCAAAATGGCAGTTGTGTTACCTGTCTTATAGGTGAGTTACTGTGATTCAGGTTAATTGTTATCCATGAGTCGGCTTAGGACTAAGTTATGGTTGATGAGAGTCATGATTACATGGATATTTCCAGCAGGATATCTTTATATTTTAAAAGTAAGTACTGAGGGGCACCTAGGTGGCTCAGTTGGTTAAGTGTCTGATCTGACTTCAGCGCAGGTCATGATTTCAGGGTCCTGGGATCAAGTACTGCATCAGGCTCCCTGCTGCTTCTCCCTCTGCCTCTCCCCCTACTTGTGTTCTCTCTCTGAAATAAATAAAATCTTTGGGGGGGAAAAAAGTACTGAAATTTTTGTAATCCCTTTTTTTTGGAAAATTTATGTCCTCCACCTGTACCACCTGTTTATTCTCACTTTGGTCCCCATCATAGTCCTCAATTTGTTGAATCACAATTGGTTGCCATGGATATGATAGGGATGTCACAAACAGGATTATGACTTTGAGTAGGGAATAAACAGCAGGCACACCAAACTCTTAACAAAATCCTGTAATTATGCAAATAACCTTCAAATAATTGAGTGTAACCCAAAATGCCTAATTTTGTTTTGTGGGGGATTTTTCTTTTCCCCCTTTGGTATAGAAAAATGCATCACCGTCTGCTGAATGCAATTGTACAATGCAAATATCAGAGAACTCAAAAATGGATTTAAGAGTAAGACACCCTGGTGTGCAACATACAAAAAAATCATTATTGATATGATGCTAAGACAACTTTAGGAAATGGGATGATTTGTCCAAATTTAACCAGAGACGCTTTTCTAAATCAGCAGAGTAATTGCAAATATGCTGAATGACTGCCACATTATAGATACAAAAATAGAGAACTCTCATTAGATATTGCATACACCTATTGGGCGTCTGAGATTGCAAAAGTTGCCACTCGCCCACACACGGTACCTTAGCGCTGACCTTAAACAAAGATAGAAAGATGGGATGGTTTCTAGGACACCATGAAAAGCTTCTCCGACCGGAAGTACCGTTCTAACGAATGTAGAACGGTAGCTAAATTTGCCATGTGAGTCAATCTTTATAACAGAGGGGAAAAGAGTATTCACTAGCAGATACGATGCTGGTTATTGTTATGTAAGTTCACTGAGTTCTTACCATAATGTCGAAGACACACACACACACCATCTTGTTATCCCCACTATTGTGCGCTCGTGAGGGGTAGAGAGATTGAGGATTGCAGATGTCTGTGGTTCACGAATTTTGGAGCCAGTATTTAAACCACACTCAAAAACTGCAGTGTCCAACTCAAGCGACTGCACCTTGAGGCTCAACATCTTTGTTAAAACACAATTAAATGAAGCCAAAATTAACACTCATTAGGACCTTGACTCCTCGGATTAATCACGGTTTGGTCTTGGTCTGAGACTCTCTTGCTCCTGGCCCTCAGTCAACTCATTTTGACTCTCAGCTCCTTAGACATTATGCAGTTTGGCCCAACTCCATTGGGTTTTCCCCATACTGGTCCAGTCCTGTCTTCAAGTTTTCCTCTTCCTTTTCCCTTATATGTGGTGGCTCTCGTCCACAAAATGGCAGCCAAGTATGAAGTACTAAAGGCACAGTGATAAGGACTGACAATTATGGTTTAATAAATCTAAGTATCATGGTATTGTGGGTTTTTTTAACAGACTTATTGATACCCTACAAGTCACCTATTTTATGTGTACATTTCCATGACTTTTAATATATTATAGAGTTGTGCAGTCATCCCCGCCCCCGCCATGTCATTTTGGAATGTTTCCATCACCGCAGAAAGAAAACTTATGCTTATGAGCCATCATTGCCCATTCCTTCCCTCTCGTCCCGTCCCCAGTGCTAGACAACCACCCAACTATTTTGTGTCTCTATAGGTTTGCCTTTTCCAGGTGTTTCATATACGTGCTGATATTTTAGTTTTAATAGTGATAAAATGTGGATAATGTAAAATGTACCAACTTTACCATTTTAAGTGTATGGTTCGGTGGTGTTAAGTACACTCATGCCGTTGGGCACTCATACCCACCATCCATCCACAGAACTATTGTCATCTTGTAAAACTGACACTCTGTACCTACCAAACAAGAACTCCCCATTCCCCTTGCAATATGTGCTTTTTAATGACTGGGTGATTTTTTTTTTTCTCAAAATTCACCCATTTGTGGTGTATATTCGCTGTTCATTCCATTTTATGACTGTATAATACTTCGTGGTATGTATAGATGGACCACTTTGGTTGTATTCACACATTGTTGATAGGCATTCAGATTGTTTCTACCTTTTGGCCATGGTGAATGATGGCTACTATTCATGAGAAGGTGTCATGTGGACGGATGTTTCTGTTTCTTCTGGGAGACACCCAGCAGTGGACTTGTTGAGCCACGTGGTAATTCTCGGTTTCACATTTTGAACACCTGCCAGCCTGTTTCATCAAAGCAGCCATGCCATTTTACGTTCCAAAGCAATATATGAGAGTCTCGGTGTCTCCTCATCCTAACCCACACTTGTTTTTCCCTGTGGCTTTTATTTCAGCCCCCTTAGTGGATGCAAGATGGTATCTTGTTGAGGTTTTGATGTGCATTTCTCTGATGGCTAATAATATTGAGCATCTTTTTACGTAAGTCTTGGCCATCCATACATCTCTTTTGGGAGAAATTTCTATTTGCATTTTTAATTTGGTTGTTTCTTCTTTTGTTATTGAGTTATTCACATATTCCGAATCAAGTCCCTTATTGGATACATGACTTTGCCTTCTTTTCTCTCAGTCTGAGAGTTGCACTTTCGTTTTCTTGATGGTGTCTCTTGAAGAGCAAATATTTTTAATTTTGATGAAGTCCAGCTTTCTCTGTTTTCTTTTGTCATTGTGCTTTTTGCATCAACGCTAAGAAATCATTACCTAACTCAAGGTGATGAAGAAAGACTCATGTTTCCTTCTAGTTTTATAATAATGCAGCTCTTCCATTTGCACTAATGATCCTTTTTGAGTTGTGTGTGGATGGTACAGAATAAAGATCCAGCTTCATTGTTTATATGTTCACATCCAAGATAGGAACCACGTGTGTCTTCTATGAGAAATGTACCCCCAGCACCTGACCCATTGCCAATTAAATAGTAACATGAAATATAGTTTGGGATACAGCAATACTTTATAGCTGTAGAGTCCATGGTTTCAGATCCCAAGCCCAGACTCCATGCTTTAATTGTAAGTGAGAGTCAAGATGAAGATAGCATGAGATAGAAGAACTCAACCTTTTATCTGTATATCTGTTTTACTTACCATGCTATATGAACTGCAATTTATTTTTCTTTATTAAACCTTTTCCATCCATTGAGAGGGCATATCTTAAAACAGCAAACTCCCAAGGGTGCTGATAAAAGTGGACTAATCAGAACTATTCAAAGTCCTGGTTTGAATGGAATCCAAACAAGAGCTAGGCTCTTCAAACAACAGGGAACGTCTGCTGGGTTAATAATAATGGATTGTACCATGGATATTAACATGCATTCTTACCCTAACCACACATGGAACTCTAACATGGTTTAGATGGCACCAAGAAGGAGACACCAGGGAGCTGCATAAGCCAGTTAGAAAATCATAAACGATGGAAAACTGATGTCTACTTCTCAAAGCCAATGACCAGATGGGTCAGGCAGAAAACGCATGCCCATGAATCTCACACCACCAGACCCCTCTGCTATGCTGTAGATCACTGGACTACACATATACATTCTATGGTAAAATGCTGATGAGTTATCTGCCCTTATCTACCCAGCTGGAATTCTCACTTAGTGGCATTATTGCAAATAGCCCATAAATAGATTTACAATTATGATCTCGATTTGAAAAAAACAAAACAAAAACAAATAGGAAGGGAATCACTATCATTAAGGAAGGGAAGTTGTCATTAAGCATTGTCACTATTCCATCTTTTGTATGAGAACACATGCATTATTCCAGCCTTCTGACCTGATGAGAATACTGGATTCAACAACACTCTAGAAGGTCCTTCTCCATTGGACATACTCCACTACGTAATCATATCAGGAAAGGTGCTACCCCCCACACACACACACTCCCCTCAGAAATGTCTGAATCTCAATTTTGCTCAACCAGAATGTACTTAGCTAAATGCCACAAATCCCCCCAAATGTAGACATGACTAGGGCAGCTACTGTTTTGAACCACTGAAATACTTCTAGTAAGATGTCATAGATTGGCTACCAATAGCCAATGTTATTTGGTTGCTGAGAAAAGTGAATGAATACCAACTGAATCGGTCGATTGGGTCACCAAGGGTATGTCTGAGAATGGCCACAGTTGGCACGTTAGAATACATGTTTTGTTTTTTTAAAGATTTTATCCATTAGAGAGAGAAAAAGAAAGCATGAGCAGGGGGAGCGGCAGAGGGAGAAGCAGATGTGAGACTCGATCCCAGGACCCTGAGATCATGACCTGAGCTGAAGGCAGACGCTTAACCGACTGAGCCACCCAGGCGCCCTTGGAATAAATGTTTTAAACCATCTCTGTTCTCCTGCTCTTTCCCACTCCTCTGTACAACGTTTTCCTGGACAGCTCTATTTCTTGGGTTTTTCTACGCATCTGATCCAAAATGTGATGACCTAATCCTTAGTTAGAATTGATGACATTGCCCTCAAACATGTCACACTGTAAACCGTAACAACTCCCCCTGGAGAGAATGAAAGACGCGTGTATAAAAATACAACTCTGCTGCTGTCACTCATAAAGCGTGTAGTAAAGAGAAGCTGAATGCCACACCCAGGGAAATCTACAGGACATTTCCCCAACTGGACTTTTTTTTTTTTTTTTTTTTGCACTTATAAACTAACATGCCTTCCGAATCAGGAAATGTTCATTTTAAGAGGGTTTTCTTTGTTCTGTTATTACCAATGACAGGAGGGATTTCATCATGGGTATCCTATAGCTTACTGTTACTTGCTTCAAAAAGAACATTTCAGCTCCCTACCTGACCACGTAGCTTCTGTTTATTGTCTTACCGATGGTTATTCAGAAAGAAAACTATCAACTTTGACAAATAAGGGCGAACAAACAGTCTTACTGTTATTTTTCTTTTTTCTATTTCTCCCCAAAGATGTGTCACAGACTGTCTACACTGGGCTTATCTGCGGAATTTCTGAAACTCTATGGCCCTGTTTAATGCATAGTATACAGGAATGGGTGTTTCAACGTAAAGAATTCATAACACTACATTGCAAATATATAGTCAGTCTTTTCTTAAAAGCCACTTTTGCTTTCTCCTCCTCTTCCTGCAAGAAATAGCAGAGCAAAATCTTGAGAAAAAGGGAACAAGGCAGAAACCAGGATTTATCTATTTATCTATTTATTTATCCATGTATTTATTTCTTTATTTCTCTCCTTTCTCCTTCCTTCTTTCCTTCCTTCCCTCTTTCTCTTCCTTCTTTCCTCCCTTCCTCCCTCCTCCCTCTCTCTCTCCCTTCTCTCTCCTTCTCTTTCTTCCTTCCTTTCCTCCTTTCCTCCCTTCCTTCCTTTGTTTCTTCCTTCCTTCCTTCCTTTGTTTCTTCCTTCCTTCCTTCCTTCTTTCATTCTTTCATTCTTATATGCTCCATGCCCAGTGTGGAGCTCAGTTCGGAGTTTGAAGTCACAACTCTGAGACCAAGACCTGAGCCAAAAGGCAGAGTCAGACACAACCGAATGAGCCACCAAGGTGCCCCAGAAACTAGAATCTTAACAGTGGCTACTTTTCAGGGTTCATGGGGGGCTCAGTTGTTTAAGCATCGGACTTCAGCTCAAGTCATGATATCAGGGTCCTGGGATTGAGTCCTGCCTTGGGCTCCCTGCTCAGTGGGGTGTCTGCTTCCCCCCTTCCACTGCTCCTTCCCCCCCGGCCACTCATGCTCTCTTTCTCTCTCCCTCTCTCTCCAATAAACAAATAAATAAATATTACAAAACACATACACACAAAACAAAATAGTGGCTACTTTTCAAGAGTTGCCCATGCTGAGATTCTTTACCTCGGAACTACTGAAATTGGGAGACAGCAAATGGTTGTGGGATTGTCCTGGGGGTTGTAGGGTTTAGAGCAGCAGCTCTGGTGTGTACCCACTAGATGCCAGGAGTATACATTCCCCATTGGCGATAATTAAAAATGTCTTCAGATGATGCCCTTTGCCCCATGGAGGGCAAAAAAAATGAAGATTGGTTGAGAAGCTTATAATGACACACAAAATGTATAGACATGGAGAATATATAATGACTATTATTATCTGAGTAGCTGTATCAAAATTCTCCCTTCTGATATAAAACTTTTCCTATCGTAATGCTTTAATAAAAGTTCTTCTGATTTGCACCTGCTGTACATTTGACTCAAAAAGGTGTATTCTGTTGCCTTTACAGTTTTGAGACATGCAGGTGGCATACTGGGAAGGAATGTTTGATTCACCTTCCTCACTGGGAAAACTCTAATTCTCACTTTCTCAAGGAAAACCGACTGGAAATATATTTTTTTAAGATTTATTTATTTGAGAGAGAGAGAGAGAGAGAGAGAATGAGCAGGCGTGAGGTGCAGAAGGAGAGGGAGAAGCAGGATCCCTGAGGAGCAGGGAGCCCGATGCAGGACTTGTTCTCAGGACCTTCTAGATATGATCTCAGGATCTCAGAGATCATGACCTGAGCCAAAGGCAGACGCTCAGCTGACTGAGCCACCCAGGCACGCCCCCGGCTGGACATATTTTATAAAGTTCAGCAAAGAATTCAGAGACCTACTGGTCAGTGTGCAGCCATGTTGAAGATCCTGGGATCCCTTTGCTGTTTTTTGTCCCTCCCCAGTATACGTGTGGCATCTCTGCACCACCTTTCTCATTTTCTCACAGCTCCAAGAATGCAGTTCAAGAGACAGTGTTTATCTACACACAGTGCAGACCCCACAGGTCAAGGGCTGAGTCCCACAAGACTGTCTCCCACTTCAGATGTCAGCCACAAATGGGGTGGCCAGACCCTGGCCAACAGCCAATTTGGGGGTTCCCACATCTTCCCTCTCAGGTTGGATAACTGGCTAGAGCAGCTCATAGAACTGAGGAAAAGAGTTTAGGTGCTGTTAACCGGTTTGCCATGAAGGATGCAAGTCAGGAACGGCCCCATGGGTGAGGTGCGGAGGGCAAGGTATGCGCGTGGGGGCAGAAAGGGTCATGCCCTCTCCAGGTGTCATCCTTCTAGTCCTTCAATGCGTCCGTCTTGGAAGGTCTTGGAGTCTCATTGTTGAAGAGTTGTTACAGACCTCAGCCTCCAGGGTCCCTCTTCTCTCCAGGGGCTGAAAGTCTAATCACGTGGTCTTTCTGGTGACACATCTCCATCCTGAAGCCACCAAGGGGTCCCACCCAGAGGCACCTCAGTAGCCTAAACTCTGATGTGGTCTAAAGGGTCTTGGTCTAAAGAACGAAAGACAGGCCTATCCCTCGGGAAATCTGAGAGTTTCAGGGGCTCTGTGCTAGCAGGCAAAGAGCAAATATTTTTTTTTATGACACCGCAGGGACAGAAAGAAGAGCCTGAGGCAGTCATGGTTTGTGGACCCAGCCTACGAAATCCACCGGAAGAGGAAGAGCATGTCCATCTGCTAATGCCCATTCCTCGTACTGAGCTAGAGGCAGCCCGAAACTGCTGGTGCGTTAGTCCCAACACCTCCGGCCAATGGCTTCTCTGCCTCCCGCGGGCATCATCATATACATTTATCATCGGGCTCCTTTCAAATAACAATGAATCCCAGCCTTTGGAAGAGGACTGGAGTTCTTTGGACAATTATATCCGGGCTCACAGCCTTTAATTACAGAACACACTGAGTCATTTCGCTCTGTCTTCTCTCACCCTCCCTTCCTTATCACGGTGTCTGGTTGGAAAGGATTATGATAAAACTCCTCCTTGGGTGCGTTATTATGACAACACACCATAGAAGGGAGATAGCTTTTTCATGGAAAATTACAGAACTACAGACAAGCCCACCGACCCCCCTCCCATGATTCTGTGCAAACACTGTTCTGATGAAAACTGTGTGTAAGCGAAGTTCTTGAAGATACAGGCATGCCTTGTGTTTACTGCACTTTGCAGATACTGGGTTTTGCACAAGCTGACGTTATGTGGCAACTCTACGTCAAGCAAGCTTTTCGGCGTCGTTTTTCCCAACAGCATTTGGTCACTTGGTGCCTCTGGGTCGCATTTTGAGAACGGTGACAATATTTCAAGCTTTTTCCTTGTTCTATTTGCTACGGTGATCTGTGATCGGGGATGGTAACGCACGGAAAGCCCTGATGATGGTTAGCATTTTTATGGTCTTGGCAATAAAGTATTTTTCCATTATGGTTTGTGCATTTCCTTCAACAGAATGCCCTTGCACACTTAATGGACTACAAACTGGTGTAAACGTAACTGCTACATGTACTGGGAGACCAAACACTTCATCCGACTTGCTTTATTGGGGTACTTATTTCAGCGGTCTGGAACCAAACGGGCAATATCACTGAGACATGCCTGGCTTCCAGGGGCTCTGTCTACTCCGATAACTGTAATCAATCCTCGGATTTCTTTCCATTGATAAAGCTCTAGGAAAATAAATGTAGAGGAAGCACTTTTTTCTAGGGATCATTATCTTATCTTTATCCAAATGTATCTAAGTGTCAGCAATTTTATTTCCTGAAGCTAGTTTTAACTATGTGTTGTCCATTTTCCTCAAAAAAAGAAAATACGCAACGGTCCCACTTCTGGGTATATATCCGGGAGAACTCAAAGCAGGATCTCAAAGAGATACTGGCGCTCCTGAGTTCATTCCAGCACTATTCACACTACGAGGGGGATCAACCCAAATGTCTACCGATGGATGAACGGATAAACAAAATGAGCTATATATGTAAAACAGAGTATTATTCATCCTTACAAGGAAGAAAATCCTGTCACCTGCTACAACATAAGACATAGAACCTTGAGGTCATTATGCTCAACGACATAAGCCAGTCATAGAAGGACTAATATGGGATGGTTCCATTCAGGCGAGGCATCACCAGTAGCCAAGCTCAGACAAACAGAATGTAGAATGGTGGTTATGGGTGGGTTGGAGGGCATGGTGTTCAACGGGTATGGAATTTAAGTTTTGCAAGATGAAAATATTCCAGAGGCAACTGGAATTCTCATTTGTTGCGGATGGGAATGCAAAATGGTGCAGCCACTTTGGAAGACAGTTTGGTGGTTTCTTACTAAACTAAACACACCATAAGCATACAATCCAACAGTCATGCTCCTTGGTATTTACCAAAAGGAAATGTAGGTCGATACAAAAATCTGCAAATAGATGTTTGTAGCAGGTTTGCTCATAATTGACAAAATTTGGAAGCAGCCAAGATACCCTTTAGTAGGTGAACGGATAAACTGGAGTCCAAGCAGGCAATGAAATATGATTCAGTGTGAAGAATAACTCAGCTATCAAGCCATGAAAAGACATGGAGGAAACTTCAATGCACATGACTAAGTGAGAAAAGCTAATCTGGAAAGATTACATACTGCATGATTCCAACTCTGGGACATTCTGGAAAAGGCAAAACTATGAAGACAGTAAAGAGATCAGTGGTTGTCAGGGGATGGGGAGGAGGGTGGGATGAGCACGCAGAGCACAGAGGATTTTTGGGGGCAGTGAAACTCTTCTGTATGATATTATCAAGGTGGATATAGGTCATTATGCATTCGTCCAAACCCATAGAATACACACTGCCAAGAGTAAGCCCTAATGTAAACTATGGACTCTGGAGGACTATGATTGTCAATGTAAGTTCATCCCTGACAAAAATATGTATCTTTCTGGTGGGAGTGCTGATAATGAGGGGAACACTGTGCTTGTGTGGGGTAGGGAGGTACACGGGATGTCTCTGCACCTGCCTCTCCATTTTACTGGAAACCTAAAACTGCTCTTAAAAATCGAGTCTGAAAAATAAATACATATTTAGTAGATTCACTATTTAGAAAAAAGAATGTTCCAGAGATCTGTGGCACAGCAATGTGGATATACTTAACACTACTGAACTATACACTCAAAAATGGTTTCGATGGTAAATTTTATGTTTTGTGTTTTACCACAAATAAAAAGGAGAGATTAGTAAGAATACATTGAATTGATGTGTCAATTTAGAAAAAAAAATAGTCATTACCTGTCATGTGGCTATGTCAAAAAGGAAAATCTTTTCGTATACCCTCTTAAGTTCTTGTTTGGGGGTCTGTGAATTAAACTGAGAAAAGAGAGATTAGCAAGAGAAAAGACACATTTTTACATGCGGGAGTTCACACAAAAAAAGTGACTTAAGGAGGCAGTTAGAGTTTGGGGCTTAGGTACTACCTTAATAGGGGAAGGTGGAGGGAGAGATTGGCTCGTAAGGGAAAACAAATGGCTCTTATGGAAGATAAACTGGCCCTCAGAATAGATGGGAGATATGGCAGTGTAGTGACAATGTCTGTTTCAGTGGAATGCTGACTTCTAGTCTCCATTGATGACTCCATGTTCTGTGGTTGTCCTTAGGGAGGGGATTTATGAAATTGTTTTGAGTTCTTTTTGGAGGTTCTGTGTTTAGGCAGGTAAGGGAGTTCTAGGGGGTTGGAGAAGCTCATTGTCAAATACCTTCAACTCAAATATTTTTTTACACCACAGTGGCATATTCTGGACCTTTTCACTTACAAAGGCTCCCTAGTGGGAATCAAAACTCTTTGGCTCAGCAATTAAACCTTTGCATTTACTGGTGGCCTCTGTCCCAGTGTGACTTCATCCTAGCCATGATGTGAAAATACTGTGCCTCTTTAATATAAAGGCATTCAGGGGGAAACGGACAAGGAAAGCCACGGTCACGGATTTGGACAGAGAGCTGTTGGATCAGGGATAGTGAGCAGCATCTAGATGGAGTCTAAGGGGAAGGGTTTTAAGCAGAGGGAAGGCTCGCATGCAAAGGTAGGGCTGTTTCTACAAATTGTTGACATTTGGCTGAGTCCCTGGATATACGTAGAGATGATGCTGAATATGCAATGATTTAGGGAATCTGGATTTCCAACTCAGAGCTGCGAGAAGCCCAGAAGGCATCTGAGTATTATCAGGGCGATGTGAGTCTACTCGAATGTTAGAACTGTCAGGCTAGTGTGCATTCTCCTGCAGTCTCATTTCTCTGCTAATATCTCCAAATTTGGTAAGTTTTCCATCCCTCACAACCCCCTCGGGATTTTCCCACATCGCAGACACTCATCTTTTGGTTTCTGTAACTCTTGTCAGTCTACGGCCAGTGGTAGAATGTCTGGTTCCCTTTGTGGAAAACAAACAAACAAACAAACAAACAAACAAACAAAAATGTGCCAGAGATGAATGAGGTGATTTGATTCAGGCTATTGCCATAGGGGGAATGTTCATGAGTGAGGAAGAGCTGGAAGACAAGGATTGGAGGCTGGGGTTTCATAGAGGCAATTAGACAAGGGAATCATCCTTGTCCTCTACCAGTGGTAAGGAAGGAGGAAGGTGGGTCTTCTCTGGGGACATTCGAGAGAATGGTGATGCCTATTTTCTGAGAGCTCAGGGTTCAGGCAAAGCTGAACATTGCCACCTGGCTAGCTACCTGCCAAAGGATGGGTAACCTCATCCTTCAAGTACCTAGAGAGAGAGAGATGCACAGGTGCTCTGCAAAGAAAATCACCAGTCACTGGGAGAGAAGCCTGTGCTGTTCACACAACTACACAAACTCTTTATTTTGGAGTGAGGGGGTTGATTGAATTTTTAAGTTAAATATCACTGGAAAAACTTGTCCCAACCTCATAGTCGCAACTGATATTCTTGAGATCCCATCAAGATTTTAAAGACAAGACTAAATGTGGAAACCGCTATCAAGTTTCTCGTATATATATATGACCTGTGACTGATGCATGTCCCATCTGCTGGCTTTATATGGTGTGCTTTTGATTTATGAACACAGGAATTCACTCGATTCCATTTCTTTAAGAACAAAAAGATGAAAACGAGCATTATGTGTTTCTATTTTCATATACTACATGATGTAGTCTATTCCTGACAGGATAGGACTTCCAATTTTTCCCAGGCATTGATGACAATGGAATGCTTTCTTACGATATCACAAACCCCATAGTTAGGGTGAAAATCCATACAATAGCTTCTATGTCTGTACATTTGAAGGCTGGTTTCTTTCTCCCTTACTCATCCCTCCTTCCGGTGCTGGGCATTGAGGATATTTTCATATCCAGACAGGACCTATGGTCCAGCCACTTTCTGTCACGGTGTCAGGTGAATTAGGACCCACAGGAGCAAGGGTATTTCTCGAAGGCAAACCATTATACCCTGGAAGAGCTAGCCCAACCTGACATTATGTGGAAGTGACAGTGGACACACACGTCCAGACTAAATCTATTCCTAACTCCCTTCCCCTCAAATTGCTCCCTCCACCCTGACCTCAGCTGGCATATGATCCGGGAGGAAGAGAGAAAGAGTAGAAAGAGACAGCCATCAATTCGCCAATGTGGATAAAATCCCTCACTAAGGTAAATGATACTCTGATTTAGGATAAGAAAAATGAATTTGGATATTTTGGGCACAGAGCTCTGAAAACCCTTGCACTTCCCCATGATGGGAGCCATACAGATAACTTTTGTTCCATGAATGAAGTGACTTTTGGGATGACCCTAAGGATGGGGACTCGTCACCAATGGAGCCAACCTCATGATTGGAGGGTTGAAACTTTTAGACCCAACTCCTTCCTCCCATCTCTAGGGAGGGGAGGGGCACTGCAGGTTGAGTTCAAATGCCAATGATCAATGATTTAGTCAACTGTGGCTATGTAATAAATCCTCCATAAAACCCCAAAAGGACAGGGTTCGGAGAGCTTCTGCGTAGGTTAAAAGACAAAGGTACAGGGAGAGCGGTACCCCTGGGGAGGGTGTGGAAGCTATGTGTCCTTTCTCCCGTACCTGGCCCTGGGCATCTCTTCATCTGGCTCATCTTCACTTAGAGCCTCGTATAATAAACTGGTGGTGTAGCAGGTATCATGTTTCTCTGAGTTCTGTGAGCAGATTAATTGAACCCCAGGAGGGGTTGTGGGAACCTCTGACAGTGGGTCAGAAGCACAGGTGACAATGTGGGCTTGTGAGTGCAGGGGGCAGGCTCAAAGGACTTCGTCCTTCATCTGTGGGATCTGATCCTATCTCCAGGTAGATGTGTCAGAACTGAGTTGAGCCATAGGACACAAGGCTGGTGTCTGAGATTTGCGGGTTGGTGTGGGGAGACCCCACCGTACATGGGAATTGGGTCCCACAACCCTTAAGAATCTTAGGCAGAATTTTTTGCCAGTCACAAGCTTGGATCATCTCCCCCATAAACTAGCAGGGAGAGTGTGCACTTCTTCCCAAGAGAAGATACTGAGCTGATCTCAAAACATCAACCGTGGTCGAGATACTTTTTAAGCAGGGAAATTAATTGAAAGAGAAATGGGATCTGAGAGAGAAGCAGTTCAAAGAGGAACTGAAAGTTCACACAAAACAGAAGGGGAGATTCCTCTGAAAGATTAGCTTTCAGTCCACGAAGAGTATGCCTCCAGTTCTGTCCTCAATGCATTTCAGAATTCCTTGATGTGGGTTGATTTTGCGTGTGGGTGCTTGGCTTGCTTGGGGATGCAGAGATGGTGCTAGAAAAATTCCCTTTAGATGATGTGCACCAACAGCTCCAAATCCGTCTCATGGCCAATAAGAAGTATGACTGTAATAAGCATTTATGCTGCGTCCTTATCTATGACTAATAACACCATTGCGCTTGAAACCGCAAAGCTCACAAAAGGGTAAAATCATTACACTCATTATACGATATAAAAATGAACACATTTTAATAGTCTTATTCATCAATTGAGGGAAAAAATGTTTTTAAATCATAAAGTTATAAGCTGAGAGTATTTCAATGGATGTGCTAATGGAAGGTCAACTGATATTTCTACAGGACAAGGGGAAAAGGGGTAATTAAACCTAATTAATAAGTCTAAGTGGGACAGAAAAGGCTTGGTGTATCTCTAAGAACTACTTTGCATCACTATCTCTTACCTACAATTTACAGAGTTGTGAGATCCTTGGGATAATTCAGGGAAATGTGCTCTATACTTTTTCCTTGAAGCACACTTTTTCCATAATTCTGTACCCTTAAACCCAGCTTGGCGGGAAACCTGTTTCACATTGGATTTGTGTTCAATCCTGCATTGTGTCCATTCCGAATGACACGTGACTCTAAAGTTATAGACTTGCTTTATTTTTAGTGAACAGCACCGAACATCAACAGACAGATTTGCATTATTCCCTTCAAAAAAACGATCGTCCTTTGAAGCGTATTGTAAATGCTCAAGATATGTTTTGAAGTCTTCACTTGGGATTACTCTTAAAAGACTGCCACGAATTATTTCAAAAACCTCATCAGTGGCAAATTCTTTTCTTCATGTTCTAGGTCATTTTTTGGAGCAACCAAAAGCCATTTATGGGCAAGTTTAGAATATATGGGAGCCCAAGCTTAAGAATAACATTCCAAATTTAAAAGCAAGGAGAGGGGTGCCTGGGTGGCTCAATTGTTAAGTGTCTGCTCTTGGCTCAGGTCCTGGTCCCAGGGTCCTGGGATCAAGCCCCACATCAGGCTCCCTGCTCAGCGGGAAGCCTGCTTCTCCCTCTCCCACTCCCCCTGCTTGTGTTCCCTCTCTTGCTGTGTCTCTCTCTGTCAAATAAATAAATCTTAAAAAAAAAAAAAAGTGAGGAGAACCATCGGTGTAGTTCTAGACTGGGTTGTCTACTTCTGTACCCTGCATTCACCAGTAACATTTCTTCAGAAATTGGAGGCTTGCACAGACCTACCAGTAAAATTAAACAATTTTATACTATCAGCTACGATGACTGTAATTCATGAAGTAAAATATGGATAGGGCAGTTTGAGCTTCTAGAGGAAGCTATGCATTCTCTTGATCATAGCCTTCCTGCTTATTTGGTTGATCCTACAGGGCTGTGCACCTTGCATTACCTTTGTGTGATTTTATGACTCTGTAAGTAGCAAATGATGAATAACGCAAAACAATTCTTGTCTGTAGGCACGCAAATTTTGTCTCTTGAAAATTCAGTTGACTGCCCTCCCCCACAAAAATAGAAGTCTGTTTTGCTTCCATTTGCTTACAGATCTCCATAAGTTTAACCTAGAGATAGGATTTGTTTTTGGGGTGAGGGGTTGTTTTTTGATGGTGGGGGAACACCCTCCCAGTGGTTCACTCACCAATACTGAGTTAAATGCCATTCTCAAACATTGTTCATTTTATATCGGTCCGAGAGTCATGACCTTACCATGTATTTGAAAATTATCCTTTAAAAGATACTTTTCATAGAATGGACTTATTTTTAGGGGAAAAAAAAGACCTTCCCAAGGAAGATTTATTGACAAACTTATACCTACCTATTTCCCTCTCGAGATGTATTTCACATTTTCAGTGAGAGAACAATTACCAGATAAAACTCTATTTTATGATGTTTCACTCTTATTTTGCTAGAAGTTTGTCAGTTTCCTGACCTTTTCTATCTCTTTCCAGTGCAAACTCCAAACGGAGCTTGGATGTCAAGCTTGTTCTCAATCTTTTTAAAACATGGATAATGCTCGTCAACAAAGCCATTTTTGTTTGTTTCGGGCTCTTCATCCTGCCTCACACTGTTGATGGGGTTCAAGACACGCTAGCCCAGAATATGGCACCTTGACATGTTAAGTATTTTGAGCTCGAGGAGTTTGAGAAAATGGCAGAGGCAGGAAGGTTATATTGCTCTCCTCCCCTGCGTCGTCCTTGTTCCCAGAAATAGGTCATAAAACCAACCCGTGAAAGGTACTCTCCCTGTACCAGGAGAAGGGTAGGCTATCTTATCACCAGAGAGGGGGAATTGGGAGTCAAGAAATATATACAAACAAACCTTGTTAAAGCAACCCATGAACCCCTAGTTACTTCTTGACCATTTCGTACCCAAAGCCCCAATCCCTTGGTCCTGTCAATTCTTCACAGATGTATTGCTTCTTTGTCACAAAGGCATAAAAATTGCCTATGGGTGTTCATTCTCCTGTGAAGGCTCCTGTACACATGTGGAAATTCAATGAAAGGTGTATGCTTCTTTTCCTTCAAGGACTCAATAAGAAATTTGGCAACGGATGGTCTGGGGCAACAGGGAGGAATTTCCAGATAGAGACCTAGATTGTTTAACGGGGTCCAGTTGGAAATTGATCTGAACGCGATGTCAAACCCTAGAGAGAATTCCTAAAATCTACTGGAGAAGCAGCTAGTAACTGAGGACTCTCTTTTTCTCTTTCCTTCCTTTCTACTCTTTGTGATCGTTACTCCAGATGGTTCTTGTATTTTTACTGGAACTGTTCTTTATATGCTACCTTGGACTATTAGTCTGTTGACAATGACCATCATTTAAGATTACTCACAGAATACTAAACACATTATTTTCTTCATCATGGTATGCGCTAAAAGCAACTTTCCTAAGACCAGAAAAAGTGGTATCTTCTCTACACGTATTGTAAATACTTGGAATTGTCCTTTCTCCCAGTCTGTAACCACGAGCTACCTGTATTCGTCTACTCATTCTTTGTAACAAGTCACTACACATTTAGAAGCTTAAAACAACATCTGTTCAGTATGTCCTAGTGATGGGGTTTTGTAATATAGGTGAGGTTCAGCGGAGTGAGATCTGGAGCTGACAACCAAGAAAGAATTCTTGAGATGTCTTCGATGCAAAATGCTGGTTTATTAAAGCACAGGGACAAGACCCCAGGGCAGCAAGAGCTGCTGCCCCAAGGTCTTGAGGAGTGGCTGATTATATACTCAGAAGTTGGGGGAAGTAAGGAAACCGGAGGGTTCGAAAGAACTTTCGTATGCTAAAGAGGACCTATGAGATAATGGAGGCCTTGCCTTTGTCAAGTTAATGGTTGTTTTCCCTCTAGCAAGGCATTAACATGAAGATAGTCGGGAGATCCCTGGAGGAAGGTCACACATCCCATGCAGGAGTGGGGGGTGGGGGGAGGTCGCAGGGGGTCAGCTTCTGCTTTGCCTTCAGCTAGCCTTCTGCTCCCTCGTCAATAGTGTCCATAGGTCGGAGGTCCAGGCCCTGGCTTCGGTGAGTCTTCTGCTGGTTTCAGGAGCCTACAGTGAATGTGACATGAGGGGCTGTGTTCTCATCTGGAGCTCTGGATTGTCTTGCAAGCTCTCTGATTGTTGGTGGATCTCTTGATGGCTTGCTCCTGCAGGGCTGGCGAGAGAGACTCTGCTGTTTCAAGTCTCTCACCTCAGTGAATTTGTTTAGGGCCATCCAGGAGAATGTCTCTTTGATTAACTTAAAGTCTGTGGGTGAGGGACCTTCATTGTATCTACAGAAAAACCCTTCAACCCCTGCAAGGTAATATAACTTAATCACTGGATGACATCCATCACATCCAAAGACAGTGCTTACTGTGAGTAAAGGCAAGGATTTACTTTGAATAAAGGCAAGGATTACACAGGATGTATAGACCAGGGGGTGGGAGTCTTGGGGGTTTTCTTATAATTCTGCCTCACACACTTACTAGAAAACGAGATATTCTCTTATAGATTCAGTGCCATGTTGTAATATGACTGAGGAAATCAGTTTTGTCTGACTTGAGCAATGCCAATTTGATTTTAAAGGTCATCTTTCTTTTTTACCTTCACCCAAAAGACTTAATTAAGCTCCAGATACCTCTAATGAGAGAGTTTGCTGGTGATTGAGAAATGAGGCTCATGGAAGAAATGTTTTACTCTCTCCTTTTTTTTTTTTTTTTTAAACCTCTTCTGGCAGCTGATTTCCCTTATTGTCAGCAGAGTTATCTCATTCAGTCAAACAGACTGTGTCTGTGTCCTCCCCAAATTCACATGTTGAATCCTGAGCCCGCAGGTGATGGTATCAGGAGGTGGGATCTTTGGCAAATGCTTAGGTGATGAGGGTAGAGCCTCAGAGTGCGATTAGTGCCCTTATAAAAAACACCCCAGAAAGCTCCCTTTCCTCTTCCCCAGTTGAGGACCCAGGAAAAAGATGCCATCTAGGAACCAGCAAGCAGAGGAATCTGCTGGTGTCTTGATCTCAGACCTCCAGACTCCAGAACTGTGCGAAATAAACTTCTGTTGTGAATAAGACACCCAGGCTATGGGATTTTTGATATAGCAATCTAAACGAAGACATCAAGATGCAGGAGAGAGCTACCTCATAAGTCTTGGGAGTTGGGATATGGTATTTGCCCAAAATAGCACAATAGAACATCCTGCACTGTTTGAATTCATTGCTTGCGCAGTCTTAGCCGTGCCTTTAGGATGCTGGGTGAAGCTCTCACTAAGTCTGGCTCAACAATGGGAACCAATAGTATACACTGTGGAACTTGAGATTTGAAAAGGACTGTCAACATTTCTACTCAAATCACTTTACTCTAAGAAGGAGCAGTTGAAGCCCAGACGTTGTGGGGCTTCCCACAGGTCACAGAGGCACGGGGTTTAGGGATGAAATCAGACCCCAGGTCTCAGAGACTCAGCCCATCGCTGACGCCATTCTACTCCTGTCCACTGTTGCATGATGTGGACATCGCTGACGCCATTCTACTCCTGTCCACTGTCGCATGATGTGGACATCGCTGACGCCATTCTACTCCTGTCCACTGTCGCATGATGTGGACATCGCTTACGCCATTCTACTCCTGTCCACTGTTGCTCATCCATGATGACCCAATACAGCGCGAGGTCTAGAGAGCGAGGAAATGCTAAACAGCAATGTTGGACGCTAAAGAGAAAGTATAATAAATTGTTGCATGAAGCTAGAGCATGCCTGAGCTTGGAATTTCCTGAGCACAACTGTAGCCTTTGAACCTCAAGAAAGGTAGGAAACCAAGAGAAAATCAGCCTCTGGCTCACCAAATGGACCACAAGAACAACTTCATGAGAAGATGTAGGGAAAGCCATTAACAACGGGAGGATTGAAGCAGAAGGAAGGTGCACGGGAGGTATTACGTAAGGACAGACTAAAGAAGGTGAGGTCTCTTTGTGAAGAGGAGGGGGGATGAAGAGAATGTTGCAGTGGCCTCCCAGCAACCAGAACCGCATCGATAAATTCAGGATCAACCTGGGTGTGGTTCTAGGTTCATCTAGTCCCCCACCGGGATTCAGCCTCAGCTCAGTCTTCCACCGGATTCTGCCAGACTTCTGTTTCCCTGCCAGAGATGGGAATTCTGCGGTGGACCCGATCCTCGCTATGTTGTACACGGCCTCACACAGGTCACAGCGAAAGCCCTGTCCTGTTCCTTACACCTCAAATCTTTTCTTGCCGCCTTGCCAAGTCCCACAGTTTCTCCAAGATGGGGGCTTTGCTTTCTTCTTGATTTTTTTTTTTTTTTCCTGCCAAGGTCCTCCTTCTGTAGTGATGGTGATCAAACCTGAATGTCCATTGGAATCCCCTGAAATGCTTATTGAAACACTCACTGCTGAATGCAATCACGTCACCCCACCTGCCCCAGCCCCACAGTACCTGACCGAGGAGCTCTACCTTGGGCCTGAGGATTTGCCCTTCTTTCCTTATTTTTTTAAATAAAGATTTATTTATTTTAGAGCGAGAGCATGAGTGGGAGGGGCAGAGGGAGAAGGAGAGAAAATCTGATGCAGACTCCAGGCTGAGTGTGGAGCTCAATGCAAGGCTCGCTCTCATGACCCTGACGTCCCGATCTGAGCGGAAACCAAGAGCCAGATGCTTAACCGACTGTGCCACCAGGTGCCCTGGGATTTGCCTTTCTAAGAGGCTCCCGGCAGATGCTCAAGCAGCTGGTCCTGGACCACACAGTGAGAGCCACAAGACTAAAACACAACATGTTTTAGCCACAGGACATGATTTCTGCTGCCTGTTCTCCCTGGTTTCAACTGCCTGACTTTTTCCACCATCCCCTTTGCCAATACTGACCTATGGAGCTAAACTTCTCCACGGGGTCTGGGCTGGGAACCATACGCCTTCCCTCCCAATGCTGTAGTACAGACATCGTCTGCCTTTTATCAATGAGGAAACTGAGCTCACATCTGCAGAGCTCACATCTTTTTGCACAGAGCTTAGGGACGGCCAAATCAGGACGCCACTTTTGCCCCTCCTGCCTCTCTCTTCCTCATCTTCTGATTTCCCGCCGTACTGCTATGCCAAAGGTTAACTCTTCTCTCGGAAGCTGGCTTCTGACACTCATTACTTCCTTTTCCTCCTTCCTTCTCTCTCTCTGATGCCGTTGAGAGCACTGGCTCCTAGGCGGTCCACCATGAGCGAGGAACAGGAAAGCACACCGTTCAGATTCTCCTTGTCCTGCAAACACGCGGCTGGGTCTTTTTGGCCACACGGTCTTCCTTCACCTGCCCAGTGTGGCTCAAAGGCTGTCTTTCCCGACGGGCGCCCGTTTCTGCCCTTGCGAGGTGGAAAAGCACAGTTGAGAGAAGAATCCAATTTCGCAGCTTTCCCTGATTGGCAAATGGAGTTGCCCAGAGGTTAATTAGCTCTCCTAAAATCTCCGGTTGGCCTCGCTGTTCAAATCAGCAACGTGGGGTGAGTAATTGGCAGTCTCGCGCTGGGAAGGCATGCCAGTCGTCCTCTGTTGAAGCCATAATAAACATTTTCTGGGTTACTCTTAAACTCATTATCATCGCCCATGAAAATGGGCCCTCTGCACTTATCGTGGACTCTGATAAATATATTTACTTACAGAAACGCAACAGGTGCCCAGTCTCAAGTTAATTAGGGCAGTGACAGTTCAGTCCCATCTGCATTCACATATCTGTGTGTGGACACACAAAGCCACACCGTCTTTAGAAGAGGCTACGGGAGGAAGGAGTTTAAGAGTAACCCAGAAAATGTCCATTATGGCAACAGGAGTGAGACTGAGAACACTCCTTTGTAACCTAATTGTATCCCTCCAGAAACCGGACCTAGCAGTTAAAGGCCACACAAACCGTGTTTCCCCCGGTTCAGCAAAATGGAGCACTTTGCCATTTCCCGATGCCCCATTGTGGGGTTATTTCCCCCCCTGGAATGAACCCAATAAGTTGTCAGAGCAAAACGTCCTATTTAAGTACGGGAGCACATCTGTTTCCATTTCTTACATTTGATCTATTTTCGTAGTACCCTCATTGTGTCACAAGAGAGCACTGAGGTATCCAAGACAAAAATGTTCCCCGACAATCTTGCATTAAAAAAATAAACTTCAGAGTTCTATTTTTTGAGATTTATCATGGCCGTGCTCTCTCTCTCTCTCTAAATAGATATTATACAATCTATAGCTTTACAATCTGTATCTTTCTAATGGATAATGTATTTCTTGAGGGTAGTCTATGTCAAAATGTTTTAACCTAACCACTTTGATTAAACCATCACAAACATTTCACATAATTTGTTGAGCAAAGGAATGATTTTATTGCCGTATTGGGTGGTTAATGTCAATCTTTACCCCGTCTTCCATGGACACATGTATCTTTATTTGGAAACAGGGTGACCCACGAATTCTGGTTTGCCAAGGAGTTTCAAGGTTTAGCATGCAAAGTTCCACGCCCAGCGGTCTGTTTCGGGTCACCTGGGTGGTTGTCCAGACTATTTGGAAAGATTATACTTCCTCCCTTTTCACATTCGTTTTCCTAAATTCTTGTTCGTCCTTACGTTATAACCTTCTCTATTCATGTTTCTGTGGGTCCACCTTGTGCTAGCTGCGGACACGAGCCCTGTGTTTTCTGTCACCGAGCCAGAGCCCCCACCCGTGGTGTAGGCGTCTACCTGAAGTTATCGTGTCCCCTAGAGGAACGTGTGTCCGTTAGAGGGAGACGGGGAGAATATAGACAGTCTCGGTCCTAACTCACAGAGTATGAAACAGACACACATTTATTGGGTTTGCTGTTGACAAATAAGGTAAGGGTTTCCACCTTCCTAAGTGTCTACCAGTGTCCAACATTGTCCCCCAAAGACATATGTGCCTAGAGATGGAAATCCGGAGGAAGATTGTGCATGACCTTCCTCATGCCGCTAGAACAAACTGCCACAGACTCAGTGGCCTAAGACAACATCTGTTATCACACCATTCTAGAAGGCAGAGGTCTGAAACAGGTTCTTGGAACCTTCAAAGCCAGCAGCGTGGCACCCTCACATGGGACCACTGTCTTGTCTCCTTCTATGAGCCTCCACGCTCCTGTTATAAGGGTATTGTGAGTGCACCCGCGCCACCCAGATAAGCCAGGATCTCCCCCATTTTTTTAACTGAAATATAATTGATATACTATATTGTATTAGTTTCAGGTGTACAACATAATGAGTTGATGCACGTATATACTGCACACCGATTACTAGAATAAATTTAGTGAACACCCCTCCCCATACATAGTTATGATTTTTTTTTTTCTTGTGCATGAGAACTTTTAAATTCTACTCTCCTAGTGACTTTCAAATATACAACACAGCTTTGCTAACTGTGGTCACGATGCTAAATGCTCCTCTCCAGGACTTACTTATCTTCTGACTGTAAGTCTCAACCCTTTGACTTCCTTCATCCATTTTACCTCTCCCTGACCACACCTCTGGTGCCACCAATCTTTTCTCTGATACTATGAGTTTGGCTTTTTTTTTTTAGGTTCCACATATAAGGGAGCTCATATACTATTTGTCTTTCTCTGTCTGACTTATTTCTTCTCGCCTATTAAGCTCAAGGTCTATCCATGGGGTCACAAATGGCAGGCTTTCCTTCTTTTTTTTATGGCTGAATAATATTTCTGTATATATATATACATTTTCTGTATCCATTCTTTTATCCATTGATGGACAATTAGGTTCTTTGCATGGCTGCCTCTTACAAATAATGCTGCAATGAACAGGGGTGTGTGCAGCTATCTCTTAAGATAGTGTTTCCATGTCCTTTGAATAAATATGCAGAACTGGAACTGATAGATTATAAAATAATTCTATTTTTAATTGTTTAAGGAACCCCATGCTGTTTTCGAGAGGGGCTGCACCAGTGTGCATTCCCACCAACAGTGTGAGAGGGTTCCCCTTTCTCCACATCCTCACCAACACCTGTTGTTTCTTGTGTTGGTTTTAGCCATTCTGACAGGCGTGAGGTGGTACCTCATTGTGGTGCTCATTTACATTTCCCTGATGATGAGGGATGCTGAGCGCCTTTTCATGTGTCTGTTGGCCATCTGGATGTCTTCTTTGGAAAAATGTCTATTCAGATCTTTGGACACTCATTCTTTTTTTTTTTTTTTTTTTTGGACACTCATTCTTAATTGACTCGTTAGCTCTTCAGGCTAAGTCAAGAGAAGATGAAACCCATTGCTTTATTGGTCTAAAATGCCTCATCTTGCTAAAAGGAGAATCTACCAGTGACCAAAGTTTTTCCTCTAACTGAAACAGTATATTCCCAAACTGAATATTTTACCTTTTCATTTGACGTTCACTTAACTATATTCCCAAGGTGAGATGCTATTTACATATTCCCTATTCATCTTAAACTGCTTTTCCTGATGTTGCTAAAGAAAAGGAAAAAGTCTCCGATATCAGCAGAAGAATGTAGATATTAGCATGTTGCTGATATTCAACCATTTTCTGACCTAAAAAAACAAAACCCCAGCAATTTCATACAGTTCAACCTAGAAATAATTCATTTACTGAGAACTTGCTGTTTTTGTGAGAATGCAAGTTTCTGAACTGAGGGAGATGAATGATGGGTATTTTGGTTTCATTGTCTGAAGTGCTTTGTATTGAATTTGGGAAGTACTGATTCATTGATTTACTCATTCTTTCAATGAAGATTTATGAATATTCATTGTGTGTCCATAAATGCTCTGCATTGTGTGAGTACAGAACAAAAATCAAACACTGTGGTCTGATTCTGGCATGTTCTAGAAGAGGTGGTTATCTCAGGAAAATTAGCACCATTCTCGACCTCTTTGGCAGTGGTATTGTCAAGTTTTGATTATGGTCTCAGTATTTTAAGAGCTCATAGAAAATATTACCTAGTTTGTTTTTCATTTTCACTAGGGATGCAAAGGTTAGTAGAGCATGTAAGAAGTCAGGGTAGGACATAAAGAACTTCCTAACAAAAAAAGTATGCTCTTCTCTGAAAACACCGAAGATGTTTACGTTCCAGGAGAGGGTTAATCTCTGTATGGATCCTTTCCGAGCAAAGACAGGGACAATAACATCTCAAGGTTTTTTGTTGAGTTCCGTGATTCTCCTCCAATGCATCACATATTCGCTCCCCCATCCCCGTGGGGGAAAATAAAGATACGGAATAAAGCACTTTTACAACTTTGATTAACTTTACACAGAAGGACGAGATCATGTAGTTGGAAGGTGAACTTGGGATTTGTAAAATGATGAGTATATTTAGTAGTGCCATAAAGAATAATGACCCTGCTATGGAAAATGGTTAAGGGATGGCACAATGTCTCCAACTCTTCATTTTCTGGGAAAAAAGGGCTTAATAATGATTATTATATTTTATAATGGGATTTAGTGGCTGCCTAACTGTGTTTTGATTTTCCAGGATTAGCGCTCAGTGCCATAATTGTAATTTCTTCTGATTGCAGACGACACTGCGGTTACACTGGCACTTGATTCCTCCTGAGTGCCAGCCTCTGCATTCTTTTCGGGCTGATTTGAAGGTAATGAAGCAATCTATATTTAGGTATTTTGCAGAGGTTTTTATTTTTGGCTAAATGTTAAGTATACATTTTCCTGTAGTAAATGCTGCTAACAGTGAAGGAGTAAAATGGATTTTCTGGAGAAAATATTTGAAACCTGACTTGATTTTAACCGGTGTCATCTCATCTCCATTGCCTGACTCACTTTAGATGCTGATGAAGGATGAATTGAGAGATGGACTGTATTTGTTATGTCTATTCAAATGCCGTCAAATATTTGATGTGGAGTACAGTAAATATCTTAGAGGATTCTCCATTTACACTTCAGGCAGTAGAAATTTCTGTACAAATAGAGGCCACATTTGAAGCACAGGCAACCCAAAATCTTAACATAGCAAATGGATGACCCTCATATGGCCGGTATATGGGGCCATATGCAGTGCATACTTGCATACATCGAAACCCTGGCTCTAATCTATGTCCATAATGGATTTCTCTCCTTTACGTTCTCATCCAATTTCTGTGTTTGATTTCTTCATTGTTTTGTTGGTTTATTGATATCTTGTCTATATATATTTTGTGTGTGTCTTTCTAAGCCATCTTAAAAAGTTTGTGGAAGAAGACAGAGGATGAAAAGATGGATGGATGGATGGATGGATGGATGGATGGATGGATGGATGGACGGATGGATGGATAAATGGAAGGATGGATAAATGAATGGATGGATAAATGGATGTATGGATGTATGGATGGATAAATGGAAGGATGGATAAATGGATGGAAAGATGGATGGAAAGAAGAATAGAAGGATGGATGATGGACAGGTGGATGGGATAGATGAGTGGATGAATGTACGGATGCAAAGAAATAAATGGATGCACGGAGAGATGTATGAATGGATGGATAAGTGGGTGGAAAAATGTATGGATGAATGAATGAAAAAGCGTGAAAGAACACGTACTCATGTCAGCAAACCTTTTGATTAAATGCTGTGTTCTACTACATGATCATTTGTCCAGTCCTTTTTTCCTCTCCCTCACCATTAACATTGTATTACTTTGACTCATTATTCCTCAGCTGTTAAATCAATTATCATTTTTCAACTGTCCTTTCTCTGAGAAACTCTTCTTTCTCATGCCCACCTCTCTCTTTCCAGAATTTAGACACCCCCTTTTTTTCTATGCCCAAATCACCACGAATATGTGTCTTACAGCTCATATCATACCCCTGGTGATCTGCCTCTTTTAACAAAAAGCACAGGCTCTTGGCTTTGTCTTATTTTGGCATTTCCAGTGCTAGACACGGTGTTCTGTACATTGCAATACTAGAATATTAGCATTTACTGAGCTCCCACTGTCTACTAAATCTCTCCTATGTATTTCATGTGTATTGTGTCATTTAATCTCCATAACAATTATAAGTGGGAGGTCTTATTGTGGTTCCAATTTTACAGTTAAGAAAGCTAAGGTTCAGAGGGATTTGGTGACTTGCCTAAGATCGCGAAGCTATTAAGTAGTAGGATAGATATAGACTCTGGTCCATCAGGCCAATGGCGTCGGGGTGGCCCGAAATCGCGCGCTGTGGGCCCAATAGAGATAGACAGCTATTAAGTAGTAGGATAGATATAGATATAGACGCATTCTTCCTGGGGTCGACACCATCCCAAGTGGGGCGAAAATTGGTTCTTGGGAGATGAAAAAAAATCCTACTCATTTTATGAATAGAGTCCAGAAATACAGTACAGATAAGCCGTATATTTGTTAAACTCTCGAAGGGGGATGGATTAAGAAACAGTGTGTGAAAAAGTGCCTTAGTGAGCAATAATGAACAAAATTGAGAAACATCAGGTTACTTCCAACAGCTGCAGCTCATGGCCTCCCATTAGAGTATGAGGAAATGGGTAAATGGATGCACAAGGGAATACAACTTTAGGGATTTGTTGCTCTTCTCAAGGAGCGTGGTGAACAAACTCAGGTGGTCCCAAATGATGCCCACCTCCTGGTCTATGCTCCTATTTCATCCCTTCCTTTGAGTGTGGACTGCCCTTGTGACTTGATTCTAACCAATGGAACAAAGCAAAGATGGTGGGAGGTCACCTCCATGATTAGGTTACCTAAGACTCTAACTTCTCTCTTCCTAGCAGACTCTATTTTATTGGCTTTGGATGAAATAAGCTGCCATATGGAGAGGTCCTCAAGACAAGAAACAGAGGGCAGATCCAGGCAACAATCGGCAAAGGACCGAAACTTTCTCTCCAATAACCTGCATGGAACTGAATCCTGTTAACAATCACATGAGTTTGGAAGCAAACTGTTCTCCAGTCAAGCCTTGGGGTGAAACCACAGTCCAGGTTGATGTGCTGATTGTAACCTTGTGAGACCCTGAAGCAGGACACCTGGAGTCCTGACTTCTGGGACCCATGCGATGATCAGCGTGTGTGGTCTGAAACTGATTATTTTGTGGTAATGCGTTACAGAGCAGTAAGTAACTAGCACAAGTTTAAAATCCTTGGCTTGGGGGGGAAAAGGGAGACAGAGAGGCAAACCAAGAGACAGGCTCCTAACTATAGAGAACACGCTGATGGTTATCAGAGGGGAGCTGGGTGGGGGATGGGTGAAATAGATGATGGGGATGAAGGAGGGCACTTGTGATGAGCAGTGAGTGATACATGGAAGTGTTGCATTACTACATTGTGCACCTGAGACTAATATTACACTGTATATTAACTGAGATTTGCATAAAAACTTAAAAAAAATAAATATTTGGCTTGGAACCATAAGAAAGTTAGACCCAAGACATCTACATAAATTAAAAGCAAATTCTGTTAGTCTGTTTTCGTATCACATGATAATAGCTCCATGGAATTGCATCAGATTTGAAAATTATGTTTGCAGATGATTTGACTTACAAGCGTACGGTTATCACAAAGCTGACTTGTTGCAAAGCTGGAGTGCACCATTTCAGAGCCATCCCCTGGAAGACAGGTGGAGTTGCTGGTGTGTACAAGATAGACTTACGACTCCATGAGAGATTTATTTACTTAACGATGGTTAGTCTGCTAGATAAAATGGTGTATTATTTGGGTGACCGGTATCCTCGGATGGATGCTGGTCATCCCTCTGCCCAGGAATTTATGAATATAAGGACATATGATGCATAGTCACCCGTGGATTTAAAATGGTTTGTTACACACACAGGAAATAACAAAAGAATTTCCCAAGGAGAAGGGCTCAGGTTCAGTCTGGTATAAAACGAGAGGTGCGGGGGGAGGGGGTTGAGGATAGAGACTGGGTTGTATTGTGGTTAGGGGATAGGACCATAGTGACGGTTTCTGTATGTACAAGTTAGGATTTCTGTGGCTTGAACTTCACTCACCACCTTCAAGGGAAGTAGCTTGGGGTCTTTTTTATTTTTTTTTTAAGTTAGTTTGTCCAACTGTTAGACAAAAGGGAAAGGGGGAAGGGGTGGGGAGTCAAAAAGCTGTAAGTTGTCAAACATCAAAAATGGAGCTAGATCCGCAAATAGCCAAAGAAATCCTGAGAAAGGAGAACAGAGCTGGAAGTATCACAATCCCAGATTTCAAGCTATACTACAGAGCTGTAGTCATCAAAACAGTATGGTACTAGCACAAAATAGACAACAGATCAATGGAAGAGAATAGAGAGGCCAGAAATCCACCCACGATTATACGGTCAGTTAATCTATGACCAAGGAGGCAAGAATATTCAATGAGAAGAAGACAGTCTCTTCAACAAATGGTGGTGGAAAAACTGGTCACATGCAAAAGAGCAAACAGGACCATTTTCTTGCACCACACACAAAAACAAACTCAAAATGGATGAAGGACCTAAATGTTAAGACTCGAAACCATAAAAATCCTAGAAAAGAGCACAGGCAGTAATCTGTGACATTGGCTATAGTAACTTCTTTCTAGCTATGTCTCCTGAGGCAAGGGAAACCAAAGCAAAAATAAACTACTGGGACTACAACAAAAACAAAAAAGCTTTTTCACAGCAAAGGAAACAATCAACAAAATGAAAAGATAACCTTTTGAATGGGAGAAGATATTTGCAGTGATATATCCAGGATGGGTTAATATGCAAAATACACAAAGAACTTATACAACTCAACACCAGAAAAAGGAATAATTTAATTAAAAAATGGGCAGAGGACCTGAATAGACATTTTCCCAAAGAAGACGTACAGATGGCAAACACAGAGATAAAAAGATGCTGAATACCACTCGTCATCAGGGAAATGCAAATGAACACAATGAGATATCACCTCATCCCTGTCAGAATGGCTATATTTATAACACAGGAAGTGATAGGTGTTGGCAAGGATGTGGAGAAAAAGGAAACCTCGTGCATTGTTGGTGGGAATGCAACTGGTGTAAGCATTGTGGAAAACAGTATGGAGGTTCTTGAAAGGATAATAGATCCAGTAATTTCACCACTGGGAATTTACCCAGAGAAATCAAAAACATTAATTTGAAAAGACATATGCACCCTTATGTTTACTGCAGCATTATTTATAATAGCCTGGATGTGCAAGCAGCCCAAGTGTCCATGCATAGAGGAATGGATACAGCAGTGGTAAGGTGTGTGTGTGTTTATGTATCTACAGACCTATATCTATAGATCTATACCTATATCTATAGACCTGTATCTATAGATCTGTATCTATATCTATAGACCTACATCTATAGACCTATATCTATAGATTTATAGATAGATAGAGATAGAGATAGATCTACAGATAGAGATCTATAGCTATAGAGATCTATAGCTATAGAGATGATATACAGAGATATATCTCTATAGACATAGATCTATCTATAGAGATAGGTATAAAGATAGATAGATAGAGATATCAGAATATTACTCAGCCATAAAAAAGGATGAGATCTTGCCATTTGTAACAACATGGATGGACCTAGAGGGTATTATGCTAAGTTCAGTAAGTGAGACTGAGAAAGGCAAATACAATTTCACTCATATGTGGAATCTAAAACATGAATAAACAAAAAGCAGAATCAGACCTACAAATGCAGAGAACAAACGGATGGTTGCTAGAGGGGAGGGGAGTGGGAGGATGAGCAAAATGGGGAAGGGGAGTGGGAGATACAGGCTTTCCGTTGTGGAGTGAAAAAGTACCGGGAAGAAAGCCGCAGCATAGGGAACATATCAATGCTATTATCATAGTGTTGTCTGGTGACAGGTGGGGACTACAGGTGTGGTGAGCATAGCATAATGTATACAGAACTCAAACCACTCAGTTGTACACCTGAAATGAATGTAACATTGTGTGTCACTATACTCAAGTTAAGAAAAATGTTCTTTTTAATGGATCAGATATCTGATCCTAGAAAACTCTTACTCACCCGTGAAGACCCAGTTCAAATGTTCCCTTCCCTGATGCACCCAAGTGGAACTTGAACTGATGGGAGTCATTCTCTTCCCTCCACTCTTCTGTGATCTTTATAAAAGTATCTAACTTGTATTTTTTAAAAAGGAAAAGATTCAGGGGCACCTGGGTGGCTCGGTCAGTTAAGCGTCTGCCTTCTGCTCTACTCATGATCGCAGGGTCCTGGGATTGAGCCCTGCATTGGGCTCCCTGCTCAGTGGGAAGCCTGCTTCTCCCTCTCCCTCTGCCCCTCTGCTCGTGCTCTCTCTCTCTCTCAAATAAATAAATAAAGTCTAAAAAAGGAAAAGAGACTCAGACCCTTGATTACAGCGGCCCCCTAGTGATGGGATATGCTAAAATCTAAGTGTGTCAAACAGGTTCCAGGGGGTAGGACCGATGGGGAAGGAGTGAGATGATTAAGTGTTGATATGGGCTTAATAGAGGAAGGAGGGCTTCACCCCCACAAGCACTCATGGGGTCCCTGGTGAGATGAGAAGCACAAGGCTAGAAATGAGGGGAGCGCAAGGGTGTCATATCCCTCAGTCTACACGTCACTGTCATCACATGGTGAGTTTCCACATTCTATCCTAATAGATCAGGCGGCCACACATCCTGGTTTGTCTAGGAAGTCTTGATAGACTTTCTATCTAGACAATGTGTGATTCACCGACACAGTGAGGTCTTGATAGACACAGACACAGAAGGTCTTGATAGACCTTCTCCCCGTGGAATGATTAACCACGCTTCCTTTCACTCCCCAAAGTGTCTTCTGTTTGGTTGACAGATTGTGTGCCTTTTCTCCCCCAATTCCACATTCCCAGAAATGCTGTGAGGCACACTGGAGTTGTAAAAATTTGGAAGCAGAGGGTTTCTTCCTGCCACTATGGAACTTACCATCTAACGCAAAGCAACCCAACACTCGTTGTAATTAATATCAGACAGTGGTTTAAATGCCAAGCATCAAGAGCTGTTTCATTCATGAAAATTCATTCGGGCAGAAAGATCTGAGGTGTCTTCATAAATTCAGGGCTCGCCGTTGTGCAGTGAACCATAGAGCACTTTCATCTACTTATCTCCAATCAGGCAGGAAAAAATGGTCTGTGAGGTAGGACAAGTATCATTATACCCAGCTGAGAGACAAGGAAATTGAGGAGCAGAAGGGCAGACCACGCAATTCATCAAATTTGAATCCTGGAGACTGGATCCCAGGTGATGGGGGTTCTTGGCGAGCAGGCTCTCCATTCTCAGATGTGTCTGCCCTTCTGCCTGAGTATATCGGATGTGTGTGTGCAGGAGAAAGACGGATACCTCATCTTGGATGCAGGATACCCGTGCCAGCATTGGTTGAAAAATCCTATTAATCATGGAGAGGACTCCTATGAGGATTCCTTGTATGAAGTTCTGAGAACACAGAACATTTGCAAATGGGACTTCCCTCTTCCATTATAGACCAAAGATACTCCATGAAGAATGCCTTTGACTGTCCTCAAGGCCCCCAAACAAGTCGTCTTGAGTGTCACTATTCTTTCCCCGAACGTCCATGAGGGCGGCAAGGTCTGATGATAGGCATGGCATGCTTTGAATTTGCTTTCCAGATATCAGTGTTCGACTATTAGAAAGGTTGAAACCACTGCACTCTTAAAGGAGACGGTGGCCAGAATAAGCTGAGATATTTCTCTTGTACCAATGTAAGATTTCCAAAATGTTCCCTCTCTCGTTGCACCTCAAAAAGGGCAGTGCCCATTTCGCATGGCGGACTAACTCCCTGCGTTGAACAAAGTCCCCTAAGATTTTGCCAGCCAAATCGTTTTTCTTAGTGTATTTTATTTGACTGTTGTTACTCTGATGTCCAGAATCCTGGAGAGTCCTATCAGCAAGAAACCGGGGAAGAGGCACAGATTTTTGGTAGCCATAAGGACTCAGAGCTGCTGTGTCAGTGAATCACATAACCGTGACTTTATTCCTTCTGATCCCTTGCACACGGAATGTGTATAAACAACTTCTTGCACCAAGTATTGTAACAGCGGTCCCCCGGACACAAACTCCCAGGAAAACCCCGTAGATGACAGAAAGGAGAAAAGAAGCGAAACACGCTTATTGGAAGCTAATTGCTTGATTTACTCGAGGGCTGGCCAGCTGCAAAAGTCCATGGAGCAGCTTCGGAAGCATGTGCTGAACTTTAATCTTTGCTTAGGGAAAGCCCATGATTCCCCGGGAATTTTGCCTGGGTAAAGAGCATAACATACGGACCATTTGTGGAGACATATGTTTGAGTACTGAGCCCTCGAGCGAAACTTTCACAAATTTCTCTCTTGCTCCAGCAAACAGATATGCAGGGGGAGGCCACTCCCCTTCTCTCCATTGCCCCTCATGGGGGGAGCGGTAGGGCATTATCGAGACCTTTCTCTCTGATAATGTGTTCCCCTGAGCAAGAGGAAGGAGAGACCCTTCGTCGAGGGAGTTCACTCATACCGCAGAGCACACTTTCTCCTTTCATCTATCAAATGCATGAACGACTTCCTCTCTTGCCTTTGGCTCTAGAAGATTGCCCATCTGTTCTAGGAGGGTCACAGGTGTAAACCAGAGTCAGTAACTTTGGTCGCAACAGCGACCCTGGATGGGCGTTGGCAAGAGAGGGACATCACCTCCAACAGGCAACTGGGAAAGTGTGGCCCCCCAGCTGGCTACTTGCTTCTTTCTCTCGAAATGGGGAGGGCAGAATGAGTGTGCCATTTCCCAGTGGAGATGAAAAATGCCGCCTGCTCTGTCCTACGGAATTGTCCCAGCATTGTTTTTCGTGAACTCCCTTCACTCCAAACCCAGCAGGAGCTTAGGTCTCCCCAGGGGTCACTCATACAGCATGGGGATGGCAGGGGTCTCTGAAGCTTGCAGACTCTGTGGAGGGGTTATGAACCAAGCGAGGGGAACGGCACTGCGAGAGAAGGCACCAGTAGAACCCACAGCTCATGGCCCAGGATGCTCCCACACTTGGGGCTAATGCCTCTTTTGCATGAGCAGAGAATCTTATTGCTTCCTGCTCACAATTTGGGGATGTGGCCCCACAAGTGAGTCGTGGATATAGTTACAGCACAGTACCTCCCCTTGCCTTGATTTCTCCCTTGAAGCAAAAAAAAAAAAAAAAAAAAATCACTGTAGTATCTACCACACGTTTGACACTCAAGAAATCACAGCCAGCAGGATAGATGTAGTCCCTACAATCAGGGGACGGGAATGCAAATGGGTTGTTTATGCCGTGGGGTGCGTGACCAAGGGGAACCTAGGGGGTCCGGGGTGAATATGCATAGAGGGAGCGTTTCCAGGACCACGAGACTGCAGTGCCGTTCAGGAGACATGGGCGCCGTGTAGATCTCGTACTCCCTCGGCTCACACATTCAGCTTTTCACCTGCTTTAATGCCTTGTCATGTGTGAGAGCTTTCCTGATGCACTTGTGGCCCCTTACCTGGAGAGTCAATCTGGCCAGCAGGCACGGCCACCGGGAGGAGAGGGGTGACGTTTGCATGGTTCGGTTGGGCATTGGGTGGAGTGGCAGAAGAAGGTAGGAGAGGACAACACGCGGTGTTAAAGCAGGGGACAGGCAAAGGCGGGACGCTGCACAGAGCACGGGGGCAGGGAGGAGACCCAAGGAAGGAGAGGGACCGGGGCATGGCGGCAGCGTTCTTGCAAACTTGCCTTGGGGAGAAATTCCCAGTCGCGGGGTGCTAAACAAACCAGCACACCCTATCTCTTGTCTTCCCTGAATCGGAGCCTCCACTTTCTAACAGAGTCAACAGAATCTTATGAAGACATCTGTCTCACGTCCACAGCTTATCCGCATAGAAACGCAAGTGCAAATCCATCCACCGACCACGTGATTGTGTACGAAGAGCCAGCAGACCGACGCGCAAAAATAAATGAGAAAAAAAAAAGAGAAGGAAAAGAAATAGGTCACAAAGAACAACATCGAGGGCATGGAGCACTGGGTGTGGTGCATAAACAATGAATCTTGGAACACTGAAGAAATAAAATTAAATTAAAAAACAAAAAACAAAACAAAACAAAAAGAAAATAATTTTTGAGCTAGACCCAAGAATATCCACATGAGGATGGGAACCTGGTAAACGGGTCATAGTGTCTCAACACACGGATGCATTTATTGCAGGAAGGACATACACAGCTGTTAGTGACGGAGGTGCTCTGGGGTGGGTTTTCAGCGGGGGCACACCACACGCATGTTCATTCTGGGGCTTGTCGCCTCTGTGGTCAGGAAGCCTTGCGTCCTAGAAGCAGGATTCCTCTTCTCTATTGCAATGCCCTAAGCGCCGCACCTCATGCATTTTACTTCTGAAATGCTCTGTTTCAGTCTTTCGGCACTTTGCTAGCTTGCTTTACCTCCGTGATGCCAGTGCCAGAGACAGCCGCCTACCCCTCTTCCAAATCCCTCGGTACGACTCGCATCCGATGCTCAGCCGGGCAGGACTGTTAGCACCGCTCAAATCTGCTCCCCACACCATTTCCCCAAACTGTCAGGCGGTGCAGAAAAGGGGTCTGCTGCCGGCAACGAGGATGTTGACCCGTTAGGTCGGGGAAAGGACTCACGCTGCTACGCTCCTCATTCCGGGCAGCCCACCTGTTTAGAGCGCGTGGGGAGAGGTGTGCTTGCTCTCGAAGCAAAGGTACACTGGCAGGTCGCAAAGACCCATCATTTCCAAGTCGTTGGCTGCAAGGGGGTGGTGAGAAAACTGTTTCTCTAAAATGGACTTAGAATGCACCGTTCTGAGGGTCCACAGTCACCCCCCAAATGGTCCAGACAGAAGAGAAAGCAAAGCTGTAGTTTGCAATCCTGCATTAACTAGAGAGCCTCACAGGGAATTGCAACTGAGGGTATGAAAACGCAGCTCGGACTCTCGCACCAAATCCCCTCTTCTTCCATGGCCTCTGGACCCCGGGCAAGGGAAGAGGAGAAGACAGAGGGACCCCAGAGCCAGACCCACCGCTTGCGAGTTTTATTCTGTGAAAAGAGGTGGGGATTTCCATGCGAAAGATGGAAAGAGGACATGCTCTTCCAAGAGACCACCATCTAAAGATAGGGTAAACATTACGGGCTGGTGTTTTCCCGGGAATTTAAGGTCAATAAGAGGAAGCTTATGGGTTTTTTGTTTTGTTTTAAAGATTTTATGTATTTATTTGAGAGAGAGAGATAGCAAGAAAGAGACAGTGCAAAGAGAGGGACGAGATCCAAGGACCCTGGGATCATGACCTGAGCCAAAGACAGGCATTTAGCGAACTGAGTCACCCAGGCCCCCCAGGAAGCTTACGGTTTTAAAATGCACCCTTGTGCTATTTCCCTGTAGCTATATAGTTCCCAATGTATGTAGCAGCCTATAAGTTATTGACAAGAACTCACGGCGAGATACACAGAGCAACAACTCAGTACATAGTGTTGCTTGTTACATAGTGACCACTGAGTATAACTGTGCTACATGCAATTAGAATTCTTTGCAAGCACCAGGTCAGCCTCTGCACCACAGGCTAGGAAATGCTGGCCTGCACGGTTGGCAGAGGCCTTTCAAAGCCACCGCTTCTGTTGATCATGTGCAAGGAGAACATCTTTCCAGGGCTCCTAGGGACCAGGAGCTTTGGGTAAGGATTAGCCACAAGGAAAGCAGTCAATGACACAGACCTGAGCAAAAAGAGTGGGACACGCTCTGTTTTAGGGGGCAATGATAGGATGGCCCAGACCGTGGTAGACACAAGAGAAACCCCATCTTTCTCTAGCAATGTCAGAGAGACAAGCCATTGGAGTGAAGAGGCCATGCCTGTAGGTATGGTCCCTTTGTTTCACGGAGAAGCCCATTGTGCCCCCAAGGACGCGGGACTCTCCAGGACCTGTCTGCTTTCATTGGTAACTGAAGTCAGAAGAGACTTGTTCTTTCCTACACACAGCTGAGTGTTGCTGGTGAAAACTGTTGACCCATTTTTTTTTTCTTATCAAATGATTCTTAGCACCTGGATTTAACAAATACCTTAACCAGGGAAACACTCTCCAAATCTTTTTGAAAATAGAAATCATAGAGCAGTCACTCAACATCCACGGGGTCGTGCAGCAGACATATCCCTAACATCCCTCGAAGCGGGAGTCTAAGCGAGTTTCAGAAAAATGCTTCGTCTCCTAAAATCCTTGCCGGCATTCTGTAATCAAATGGCTCTTTCAGAAATAGTCTCTTACTGTCTTTGACCCAATTGTTTCTCATAACTTCCCCCACAATCGTGGAAACTACAAATGCTCATGATTGATCACCTTATTGAACAATGGCATCATATATGTCACTTTCGAGGCTTGACTCAGTCAAGAGATAAGCAGGGACAGAATTCAAATTAGAGAGCACCGAAGACAGCTCACTGATTGGTTTTTAGAGTTTTTTTTTTTTTTTTAACTTATTCATTCTGACTGTTTTTCAGTCTTTGGTCCTATGTGCTTTCTAATCCGTTGTCAAAGTAAGGGTTAATTCGAAGCTCTGTCCAGGAAGAGATAGCGAATGGGAGCATGGGCTTTTGCAGGAACATCGATGTCAACAGCAATGCAGCAAGGCGGGAGAGAGAAGATTTGGAAGGTGGCCTTGGAGAATCAGTCCATTTAGTGATAAATGTCAACACGAGTTCTTACATTGAGTCTCCAGAGGGAGATTATTAAGTGAGTCACTGAACAGACATTAAATACTAGCCTTTCTTGGACTTTTTTTTCTTTACCGTTCATACTAAGATAAGGTGAGTGAGTTTCAGCGATTCTATTCCATTAAGAGTCCAAAAAAAAAAAAAAAAGTATCAAATCGTAAACACACGTGTCCATTACCGAGACCTCCCTGGGGAAATCAGGGGGTCCCTGCATTTCCCTCCAGGCTCACCTCCACTGGTCAGAAACCACCTGCCAGGTTCCAGGTTCCACAAATCTTAACAGGGATAGGAGTGAGTGGAAAATCAGGCCATGTACGAAATAGTCTCTGGAAAATCCTAGCCTGTGTGTGTGTAACTTCAGCTAAAGCTCAAAGGGAAGAGGGACTCTCGGCTTGGCGGGGAGGGAAAAGATGGTGAAACGGAAGTGAAGAGAAATCTAAAAATTTTCATTTACCTTTGGTTCGACACAAAAGTTGAGTTCCCAGGTAATTGGCTCAGTCAAGTCACATTAAAAAGTTAATAACTGTTATGTATGTAAGGCATACTGGAAAAAGAAAAAGGTTCCCAGTGAGATGAATGGTCACATGTAACCACCATTTGGGTAAAACACACACATACACACACACACACACGAAGCATTACTTGCATCTAAGGACCATCTTCCAGACCCCTCCTGAGAATTACCATTCCGGATGCCAACAATAACTGCTTTCCTAAATTCTAATGCCATAGGTTAGATTTGCCTGTTTTTAAACTCTATATACATGGGACTATTTCTTCAGCATTTATTATTCTATCTAGCCTATATCACTTAATATTATGTTTATGATTTATCCATGTTGTTGCATGGCATGTGCATGAATTATTTTTCATTTCTGTACAAGACGCCATTGTAGAAATATCCCTCAGCGTAGTCATTGGACTGTTGACCAACGTTCAGGCTCTTTCCTGGGGTTCACTGGGATGGAGCCCAGTGCTGTGAAGGTTCCTAAGCAAATGTTTTGACACACCTGTGTGCACGCTGCTGGCAAGAATGGAACTCTGGGGGTGCCTGGATGGCTCCATCGGTTAAGTGTCTGCCTTTGGCTCAGGTCATGATCCCGGGGTTCTGCGATCGAGTCCTGCATCAGGCTCCCTGCTCCGTGAGGAGCCTGCTTCTCCATGTCCCACTCCCCCTGCTTGGGTTGTCTCTCTCTCTCAAATAAATAAATAAAATATTAAAGAAAAAAAGGAACTACGTGTATCTATGGGCAGCATTCATAGATAGAAATGGACTAGGGCATTGGGAAACAATTTTCCAAAGGGTTGTGTCAATTTGTACCTGCACCAGCAATGCGAGGGAGCTGCCCTCGCTCTCTCCCTCGGCTAAGTAACCCTTAGTGATGTCAGTCTTGCAGCCATTGTGGTGTCTGGGTGGAGGGCTCCCGTCGTGGCTTCCTGGTGCTAAATGAGGTTGAGTATCATTCTCACATGTGCACTGAGCATTTGGAGGTCCAAAGTCTGTGCATCGAGCATTTGGAGGTCCAAAGTCTGTGCGCTGAGCATTTGGAGGTCCAAAGTCTGTGCGGTGAGCATTTGGAGGTCCAAAGTCTGTGCGGTGAGCATTTGGAGGTCCAAAGTCTGTGCGGTGAGCATTTGGAGGTCCAAAATTTGTGCGCTGAGCATTTGGAGGTCCAAAGTCTGTGCGCAGAGCATTTGGAGGTCCAAAGTCTGTGCACCGAACATTTGGAGGTCCAAAGTCTGTGCACCAAACATTTGGAGGTCCAAAGTCTGTGCACCGAGCATTTGGAGGTCCAAAGTCTGTGCACCGAGCATTTGGAGGTCCAAAGTCTGTGCACCGAGCATTTGGAGGTCCAAAGTCTGTGCACCGAGCATTTGGAGGTCCAAAGTCTGTGCACTGAGCATTTGGAGGTCCAAAGTCTGTGCACTGAGCATTTGGAGGTCCAAAGTCTGAAGGGCTGGTGCAAATCTTCATCCCACGTTTCAACTCTGTTGTTAATCTTTCACCTATTGATTTGCAAGAGTGTCTTCTGTATTCAGGATATGAAACTTTTGCTACTTGAAAATGCTGTAAGTGTCTCCTCAACGGTGCCTTCCCATTTTACTGCTTCACAGGTGCCTTTGCCATCAGGACGCTTTACCAAATGGCCAGTATTGTCTTTTACAATTAGTGTTTTTGTGTGTGTGTCCAGTCAAATATATCTTTGAAAATTCTGACTTGCTTGACGGCTGTCTGATGTCCTCAGTCTTTGTTTATTTCCCTCTGTTGTCAGAAGGATGGATTGTCTGAGACAACCAGGCAGATGTGGGAGGCACAAGTTTAGTCAAATAGTATTTTGATGAAACTGCAATCGTTCTTTTATTAAACGAATCGTAGCTTCCTTTTGCATTTAGGCAAACAAGCTGAACTTAATTCCTTTCTCTTAAGCCTTTGCCCTCCAGTAGGCCGGAAGTGAGATTTCCGAAGGGAACCAATGCCAATCATTTATAATTTGGTACAATTGAGACAGGAAATGCATCTCAATTTTCGGTCTATTAGGAACATAAATGCAATGCAGGAGAAGTTTGCCATGTCGCTCTAAGGCAGGAACAGGGGAACAAAAGGAGAAATTGGAGACAATGAAAGATAATTTTAGCCTACTTCAATGATGGGCAAATAGCCAAGCCTTTCAAGGTACTGGCAGGTGGAAAGGATGCAATCATTCATTCTATGGCAGTCTGAGGGGTATGAGTGAGAATGACTACAGTGACCTATGTAGGAACAAGTCAATATATATACTATTCATTGTAACCTAGTGGCAGGTGAGTTTACTGTCTGCCTTCCGAACCCGCCTGACTATAGCTTAGTAACTCTGTTTCCACAGATGAACAAACCCTTCTAAAGACTTTGACACTCCAACAGATGGTCCCTCCATAAAATCAGAGTAGCTTTACAAAGTGACGTGCGTAAAGGTAATTGGTTGGATTTATTTTGGGCTGTAAATATGTCCTCACTGCTTTATACCACCCTTATGGAAAAGGAATCATGATTCTGTGTAAATCGATGGTTATATCCCGTTTGTGTAGGTATTCCCACTACTATCACTTTTTTCTTAGTCCTTTGATTTTCATAGATGTTTATTCAAATAAAATGTGATTCTTTGCTGAAGGAAATACGAGGACAAGTATTATCTTCTTCACTTAACCAAAATGAAGAAAGCATAAATTGTTAATTCCGGGTCACACCCACTTTTCAACATCAGTCCTGGGCGCCACTGAGGAAGTCTTTCAAAATGCCTTTTTTTTTTTTAAATTAATTTAATTGTGTTGCAAAAAGACTTAGGTTTTTGAAATAATTTTTAGGTCCAGTAAAAACGGGTGAAAATTTGTTCTGGTGACTAATAAAATTTGTAGCAAGGTGAAAAAATTGATTCGTGGTGATTATTAGACAAAATGAACACAGGGATGGGATAAGAGATTTTTCTTCATTCCTCTGTATTCAAAGGTACGCTTTAAGTGAGAGTTTAATAAGGTCCATTAGTGTTATGTTTATAGATGAGAGGACATGTATGAATTATACATGCCTGAGAAGAATTTCCCACTTAAAGCTTGCATTTACACCTGCAGACTTTATTCTTTAAATTATGCCTAAAATGGACTTTAGTAAAATGGACCTCACCAGGGAATGTTATTTAAAAAAAAAAAAAAGAGGGGGAAGGAATATTGGCAGAGAAGGAACAGCTGAGGTTCCAGGAAAGTATCTTATCCATCGTGTCCTATTCTGGAGAAATTCCTTTGTTATCAATATGTTTAGCTTCAGAAGAATCGTATGGACTTAAATTTCAAAGGGTTTTTTTTTGTGCATCCACCAATTCGAAATCTGTTTCAAGGGAGCTAGCAGACAGAGGCAATTTTCCAGGCGATCAGTTGGCATTTCCCACTTTCATCTGAAGGACGAAATAAAAATACTTGGAATCTATTATGTCATGCTCAAGTGGGTGATCAAAGACCTCTCCCTGGAAATTCTAGTTTTTCTCATTTATTTCTTCTCACTTTGGGAATTTCAAACCCAATGGATATATTAAGGCACATTATTGGAAATAAATAGATTAAGAAGTGTGCGTGTTTGGGGGAGGAATCAGGAAGGAGGGAGAGCTGAATGAGAGTGTTTGCGGTTGCATCTCGGAGAAGGGGAATGGGATGAGGCAAAGCCCAGACCATGGGAGGGAACTTCCACCGCTGCGTGGGCTGGAACTGGGTTCCAGAGAGGAAGCTGCTGGAACATCGGGTCTGCTGGCAGTTGGGCTCTGCTGAGGATACCGTGAAATGCTCTGGCTATCACAGGGGGTGGCCAGTAATGGGGCTTTTTACGAGTCGGGTAGGGTCAGTACATAAATGCTAACCAAATCCTGTCTTTTCGGGAGGGCGGCAAGTTTAGTCCTGGGGGATGTGGGACGACCATTCCTAGTTATTAAACTAAGACGACATCGAACGGACCAGATTAAGAAAACCATGGATCTTGCAACGCGGATCCCTGGTTCACAAGAGGCATATCATTTATGCAATATATCGTTAATGAATATGTAGGAGAAGCATGTGCCTCATTTGATAGAAATGCTGATGAGGGCTCGCCGACTGTCAGTTACAACCCAGCGGTGTAAAATTCCATTTTCCTCTAGTCCTCTTTTTTTTGTTGTTGTTGTTAAGATTGTAAAAAATTTATTTATTTGTCAGAGAGAGCGAGCACGAGCAGAGGGAGCAGCAGGCAGGAGGAGAAGCAGGCTCCCCGCTGAGCAAGGAGCCCGATGCAGGACTCGATTCCAGGACCCTGAGATCATGACCTGAACCAGAGGCAGACGCTTCACTGACTGAGCCCCAGGCGTCCCTCCAGTCCTGTTTACGGGAGTTTTGAAGAAAAGTCCTGTTGGCAGCTGAAAAGGGAATGCAGCCTTTCTCTCCAGGTCCTGGTACTTTTCTAAATATATCACTGTGCGGGAGTATTTTTTTTTTCAGGCCTGGACAGAGTTTTGAGGGGTCGGTCCGTGGCATCTCACACTCTCCTGGAATGTTTTCATAGTGAAAACAGTCTTAAAACTCAAACGAGAAATCTGTTTCTGAAATACGTGCTGTGTGTCCCGCAAGTTTGTTACACACTGTAATATATATTACAATATATATTATGTGCTATATATATTACACTCAATACATGAGATATAATCTCATTATATGAGATGCTATGAGATTATATATCTCATATATTGATATGAGATAAAACATAAGATTGTATCTCATGTATTGATTTCACCTTGCAAGTGATCCTGCCTGCTATGGATTACTTATTGCGTTTACAGGAAAGGATTCCAAATGATTTGAAGTTTCTAAACTTCCACGAAAGAGGTCGAAAATCTCAATGCTGTCTGTCTTCGAAAGCCGTCAGGTTCGAGCAGCCCCAGGTAACAGGAATGCACATGGCTGTGTCCCCATAAAACCGTATCACGGACACTGAATTTCCCATAGCTCCCACATGTTGCAAAGATGATGCTTCTCTGGAGTCTTTGTTCCTCTCCTAACCATTTAAAAATGTGAAGAGGGCTCGCAATCAGTTGCCGTGAAAAGGCAGACGGTGGGTCACAGAAGCTGCTCTCCGCTCCCCGGTTTCTCCTTCCGTGGGAGGCAGGGGCGAACTGAGAATTGCACGTCTAACAAGTTCTGTCATGGGCCCCGCTCTTGGAGGAACAGTCCTGTAGATGTGGACGGAGATTAAGTCCTTAGTGAGTCGTATGTCTGGCTCAAAGGAGGGCTGCTGTTTCCGTGCTTATTTCCCTCTGAGCTTGGCTTTGATGGAATGAGTTGGCAACATTTGAAAATCGGTATTATTTGCAGAAAAAAGAAATCAGAGCTTTTGAGCGTTCTTCAACACTGCATCGATGGAGAATACTCTACCTTACTTAGGTCAGAGAACTTGTATTTAAAAAACACCGAACTTGTGTGGGGCACTGAGCTATATGCCATATATTCAAATGTGGGGGATAAACCACATATATATGAACACACATACATATATATCTATGATTAATATATATAAAAATGTATATGCGATTTCCTTAATTTAGACATTGACCATTCACGTACACATCGCCGCTCGTTTTCTATGTACAGAAAGGGCATTGCCAAGGTCCCATCAACGTATAAGATGACACGGTCAACAAGTAAGAGACACACTGAATACTAGACCTATCTCACCCTAAACTATATGGCCTCTTGTCTATATATTAAACCTCTCTCCTCTCTCTCTCTTTTTTTTAAGATTTTATTTATTTGACAGAGAGAGACACAGCGACAGAAGGAACACAAGCAGGGGGAGTGGGAGAGGGAGAAGCAGGCTTCAGCCCAGCAGGGAGCCCGATGCAGGGCTCGATCCCAGGACCCCGGGATCATGACCTGAGCCGAAGGCAGCTGCTTAACCGACTGAGCCACCCAGCCACCCCTAAACTCTCCCCTGTCAAGCACAAAGCAAAACACGTGTCTTCAGCAGCAACTGCTATATACACATATAAAAAATTTCCCTCCCTCCTCCTATGTGTGCTCAATGAAATATACGGCAGATTATTTTCTAGAAAGAAATATCAAATTTTATAAATTTTGCATCACTGATAGTCTCATGGTTTTTTTTTTTTTAAATGCAGCAATAGCTTTTCTAAAAATCGCTTTCCTTTGCAAATCTACCATAATATGTTTTATTCCCCAACGCATAATTGCATGCCAATCAATTTTGATTCTCTGTTCTTCAACAGGCAATATTTGTTTAAAATATCTCTGATTTGGTTCTTCAAAGAACAAGCGATGGGTTGAATAGGAGAATCAAAATCGCTGTTTTTGATGAAGATCAGCCGTGCTATTTTGGATTGCCACCAGAGACAGGTTCAAATGGTAGATGTCAAAGCCATTCCAGAGATTCATTAATTTCAGCGCTGCTAGGGGAAACGAAGTTGCAGAAATCAGGTGTTTAAAATGATAGTACGAGTGTCTAGAAGAAAATCAGCATGATTCACAGTTATTTTAATCTATATGATGTTATAAAAGTGCACCCAACATATACTGCTTTACGATATATAGAGATTATGAAGCAGTATATATTAGGTATAGGGGGTTCATGTATGTGTATCCAAACATATATTCGTATACATACATTCAAATGTATATTCATATGTAAGAGTTATACCCTGTTACGTATGTGTATATATTACAAAAATATATTTTTGACTTGCTTTTATGAATATGTGAATTAAAATAACTGATGTAAATCAATATATCAAATATAACTGATGTATATCAATATATATACATATATAATATATATGGAATACACATATATAATATATACCTATATAATATATATGGAATACACATATATAATATATACATGTAATATGTATATGTAATATAATATATATGACAATTATTTTAATCCACATGTTATAAAAGCGCACTAAAATATTCTCTTTGTTATATATATTTCTATATAGTCTCCATATTCTCTATATAGTACAGCTGTAGCCTGTTATATATTCATATATATTACATAGGCTGTATATTATATATTATTCAATATATATCACAAAGACTATAGCTATCATATATACTTATATTCTTATTCATATATAATAGTTTTACTCTTTATTTTATATATATATTTATATACAAAGAGTATATTTTATATACTATATAAATATATTATATATGTCACATAGAATGTATATTTTATATATTATATACTATATAGTATATATTACAAAGAGTATATTTTAGATGCACTTATATAACCTACTGAGATTAAAACAATATGATATACAGTATATATGTAATATATGTAGTAGATATTATATATACATTAACATTTTATATATAAATATAAATTGTTTTAATCCATCTAATGTTATAAAAGTGCATCTAAAACATACTTTTTGTGGGACACCTGGCTGGCTCAGTCAGTGGAGCACCCAATTCTTGATCTCAGGGTCATGAGTTCAAGATCCATGTTGGGCAGGGAGCCTACTTAAAAAAATTGTTTTTAGGGGCGCCTGGGTGGCTCAGTGGGTTAAAGCCTCTGCCTTCGGCTCAGGTCATGATCTCAGGGTCCTGGGATCGAGTTCCACATTGAGCTCTCTGTTCAGCAGGGAGCCTGCTTCCCCCTCTCTCTCTGCCTGCCTCTTTGCCTACTTGCGATCTCTCTCTCTCTGTCAAATAAATAAATTTTAAAAAAATCTTTAAAAAAAATTGTTTTTAAACAATATATATATTCTTTATAATATATATGAATACACAACAGGCTGTAAGTAGCTGTTATGTATAAATATACATATAATACACATAAATACAAATATATACATTATGTATAACTATAATACAATATACGTAAATATAAATATATACATATATACACATATACATGAAATGTACACTAATATATACTGCTCTGATATATTACAAGGTAGTAGGTGTTAGGTGCACTTTTATGACCTCCTATGAATTAAAACAATGGCTAATCATGCTGATATTTCTATAAATATATACACACACAGACACATAAACACATGCATACACACGTATACACATCACACACACATCTATATGAAACATGCCTATCAAGGGGCACCTGGGCGGCTCAGTCGCTTAAGTGTCTGCCTTCAGCTCAGGTCATGATCCCAGGGTCCTGGGATCGAGTCCCACGTCGGGCTCCCTGCTCAGCGTGGAGTCTACTTCTCCCTCTGCCCCTCACCCCACTCATGCTCTCTCTCTCTCAAGTAAATAAATAAATAAAATCTTACCAAAAACTGTGCCTATCAGGATTTATACAGACGATAAAAAACGTGAAAACACAGAATCCCTACGAGTTACTGCATATTCAGAGGTATTCAGCAAGTTATGCCGAGTTGTATTTTTCCTCTTCCTGATGCAGTTGTGTGTGAGTGTGTGTGTGCATGCATGGCTGCGTTCTCTCTCTGTAACCAGGAGCACTGTTTTCACAGAGGGGCAGTGGGATGCTCACCTCTCCACCCTCAGTATCTGACAGCAGTTAGGAGGTGCTGAGCAACCTGAAAACTCAGTGAATGAACACCGATGTTACAGAGGAGGCAGAACTAGAAGTGACCCAGCCATCATGTGTAACCAACAAACTGAAACTTGCAAAAAAGCCTGTTAATCCTGACGATGTGTTACTTTGATCAGAAACAAAAAGGAAAAAATCATCTATATACACGTCCTGAATCTTTAAACCGAAGATCATCATCTGGAAGAAAACTGATATGGGAACCGAAATGTCATAAAATTTTCCAGCATGATCTATATGTGTATTTAATATGAACATTTTAATTTGTACCCAACTTTTTTTTTATGTTTGAGCAGTGTTATAAGCCCAAGGCCGTCAGTGGCAATGCTGAGCTGCTGTTTTCCTTCTTGGTGCATTTAAACATGCTGGACAATTTTCACTTTACTTGCGGATCTCCCCTGAAGAGTTCCACCAGCTCCCTGAATGTTCCCAGTGTGGATGAGTATTACATGAAAGTAAGCAAAACGTTCCGTACGGCTTGCGAATCGTCACCTTAGTTACTTGACCCTGGGACACCAAGAACAAAGCCAGTGGCTCGGCGGAATTTATTACATTTAAACTCATTATATTGTCTTAACTTTTAATTTTCTTTTGCCAAGAATGGAGACCAGAGAAGCAGACCAGAGTATGACATTGAACTTTTGGAAAATATTGACACTTCTTTTCTAACCTAGGGCATGATTAATTTTTGTAAATGTAACCAGTGTTATGAAAACAAACAGATTCTTTGTGGCTAGAAAATTCAACATCCCTATTAATTGTATCATTCAAAATTTAGTGTCTACTTCTTTTTCTTCTTACTGTTAAACACTTTGAACTATTCAGTTTACAAATAAAATTGCTGATATACGAATTTCTCCCTTGAGTCTATCACTTGTTTAGTACACTTTGGCCCTACCTTGGGCTGCTTATGTTTTTATAATGGACAAACTTTCTTATTTTGTTATTTTTTTTACCTAGAATATAGCATCTTTCTTTATCCCTTTGTTATAAATTATGCAATCTAAATTTTATATAGTCGGACACTAAAGTTGCTATTCCAAAGCAAGTATTTCTTAGAAAAGATGTAAAAAGAATCAAACAAAAAGTTAAGAAACAAACAAAACAGACAAATTGGACTCTGTCAAAGTTAAAATCTCTTGCTCATCAAAGGATAGAGTTCATAAGCTAAAGAAAGCCACAGGCTGTAATCATATTTTTGCAATACATATACATAATGAAAGACTTGGATCCAGAATAAAAAACAAAAAGAAAAAGTTTTTAAAAAGAAAAATGAAAAGCAACTCATTAAGAAGGGGCAAAAGTCTTAGAGACTTCAGTACAGAAACTACAGAGATGGCCAATGATTACATGAAGTGGTACTTAAACAAGATTAGTCATATGGATATGCGAATTAAAACCCCCCAAAGATAAACCTTCCCACAACTGGAAACCCTGAAATCAAAAACAATGACAATCACATGTTGGTACTTCATATATTGCTGGTGAAAGTATGAAATGGTTCATCTGCTTTGGGAAACTGGCAATTTCTTATAAAATCATACTGATCCATACTTATATACTTTTCTCAAAGAGAAATAATCTCTCTTTTGGTACATAAAAAGACATGGGCAAGAATATTCATAGAAACTTTATTTACAATAAACAAAGTCTATAAATAATCCAAATGCCCATCACTAGAAGGAGTGAACTGTGGTCTATTCCTATAGTGGAATATTACTCAGCACTGAAAAATAGCAAACGACCGACATGTGAAATAATATGGAAGACTAGATACCATATCGTTGGATGTATATGAAGTTCAAGAAAGGAGAGACAACTAATCTTTGACTGAAATGAGAAAACTGGTTGTAACAGATGGTGGAGGCTGATTGGCAGAAAGAGAGCTAGTTTAGGGCACTGAAAATGTCCTCCATCTCAATCAGGAAGTTGGTTGCATGAGTATATATTTATCAAGGCTCATTACACACTTAAGATCTGTGCATTTTTAAATATTTTTAGGTATTTAAAAATATAAAATGTAGGGATAGCATATAGAAGGCCATTTACAGAAAATAAACTGATTTCTCAAATGCATGAAAGCTCATCACCTCACTCAAGTTATTGGAGATCTATTATAAGAATAAAGAGTGGGGCACCTGGGTGGCTCAGTGAGTTAAGCCTCTGCCTTCGGCTCAGGTCATGATCTCAGGGTCCTGGGATCGAGCCCCGCATCGGGCTCTCTGCTCAGCAGGGAGCCTGCTTCCCCCTCTCTTTCTGCTTGCCTCTCTGCCTAGTTGTGATCTCTCTCTCTCTGTCAAATAAATAAATAAAATCTTAAAAAAAAAAAAAGAATAAAGAGCAAGATCTAATTGTATTTCATTTCAAAATCTCTTAGGTAATTAAAAGGCTGGAAAGATAAGAATAAGACAAGATCTTCATTATCACCATTCTTACTTGACATCATTTTAACACTTTATCATACAACAATGAAACAAGAAAAGGAACTAATGCATATTATTATCAGATGTGACATTAACTGATGTTACATATAAGTAAAATGATTATCCACTTAGAAGAACCAAGACAAAAAATGTCAGCAGTAGAGTCCAGTAAATGGTCAATTAGAAGAAAAATAATTTTTTAAAAGCTTTCTATAAATAAGTAGTTTTAAAATATGATGAAAACAATATTTTGTCTACAGCAGCAATGCAAGAAAAAAGTTTAAAATAAACTCACCAGACTATAATTACATATGTAAAAGTAAAAGTAGAAAATCTTACTTAATATTTTTTTAAGATTTTATTTATTTATTTGAGAGAGTGAGAGAAAGAGTCTGAGTAGGGGGACAAGCGGAGGGAGAGAGACAAGCAGACTCCACACTGAGCACAGAGCCCAAGGTGCAGACCCTGAGATCATGACCCAAGCAGAAATCAAGAATCAGACACTCAACTGACTGAGCCACCTCAGTGCTCCAAAAATCTTACTTAATATTAAAGAAGGAAAGCAGACAAATGACAAATATATCATGTATGTCTCAAAGAAATGGATTAATTTAATTCAGTTCTAACCAAATATCTCATTTTATACAAATTTGACAAAATTATTTTAAGTTTATAGGAAAGAAAACTTAACCAAAATTTTCTTTTTTAGAAAATAATTCTAATTTAGAATTTAGAAGAATTGAAAACTTCTTACAAAGCTACAGCCACATTAAGATGAAATGTTACTGGCTCAGGAATAGATATGTCAACAATGATGGGTAAGACCATAGAAACAGACTCGACAGTTTAGTACATAACATTTCTTATGCATCATTTTAGCAATTTAAATTCACAGAACAGATCCTTCACTTAAATATGCTGGAATAATTGGTTAACAATTCCAAAATAATTACAAGGAAGCCTCTTCTCACGGTGCAAGGCAACCAAGTGCAAAATATAACTTGTTCAGACGAGATCGGGAGCGTTCAGGGTGGCATGGCCGTAGACAAAATATAACTTGTTCTACCAGAAGCGAGGATGTTTTGAAATTTAAGATATATATCATGCAATAATGTTTTATATATATATATATATAAATATACTTAGCCTGCTAGCACACAAGTTACTGTTCTTCAAAGGAAAATTACAGACCCTAAACTCTATCATTCACGCTCCATAATGTCCATTATAAAATTTAAAAAAACAAAAACGAAAACTCAATAGTTCAGGAGATACAGGAAAATCCACTTTATAACCACAAGAAAAAACAGTCAATAGAAACAGACACCAAGTGAAGAACCCACATGATGAAAAGTGTCAGGCAAGGACTTTAAAACAGCTTATATAATTATGTTCAAGGATTTATTTATTTATTTTTAATGAAAAAAAAAAATCTTATTTATTTATTTGAGATAGAGAGCAAGAGCGAGAAAGCACAAGCTTCAGGGAGGAGCAGAGGGAGAGGGAGAAGCAGGTTTCCTGCTGAGGAGGGAGCCTGACTCAGGGCTCGATCCTGGGACCCTGAGATCCCTACCTGAGCCGAAGGCAGACACTTAATGGGCTGAGCCACCCAGGCTCCCCTATGTTCAAGGTTTTAAAGGAAAAAGATGGTTGTAAAGAGTGAACAGTTGTGAACTCCAATCAGAGAAATGGCAATTATAAAAAAGAGCCTAATAGAAATTTAAGGAATAGAATGCACCATCTATGAAAGTAAATTTCCCCTGCTGATTTAAGGAAAGACTGGTGATGGCTGAAGAACTTCACAGAGATAATTAGAAATTACCTAATCTTAAGAACTGAGTGGGAGAAAGAATGAAAATAATGAATAGAGTCTCACTGACCTTAGAGAAAGTCCCACATATGTAGATTTGGAGTCACAGGAAGGTGAAATAGTGGTGCAGGAAAAGGAAGTTATTTGAAGGAATGATGGCAAAAAAAACTTCATAAAATTATTTAAGAATATCAAATGTACCCTATGCTCAAATACAGTTTTCTTTGTATTTATCCTGTTTAGGGTTAACAAACTTAGCCTAAGTGGGATATTCACAAAGAAAAATATGCTTAGACAGAAAGAACCAAAATGCTGAAAACAAAACACAAAAACAAAACAAAAAAAAAATCTTGAGAGCAGGCAAATTAGAAAGACCTTTTATCTTGGACCACAATGACAAGAATGTTTACTGAATTTTCAACATACTGGCAAACAATGATGTAGCTTTTCTAGGTGCAGAAAGAAAAGAAGTGATCTTTCCTAATTCTATGTCTAGTGAAAATATCCTTCAAAAATGAAAGAGATTTTTAAATAAATAAATAAAATCTTAAAACAAAAAAGGGGAGGGGGGCGCGCCAGGGTGGCTCAGTGGGTTAAAGCCTCTGCCTTCGGCTCAGGTCATGATCTCAGGGTCCTGGGATCGAGCCCCGCATCGGGCTCTCTGCTCAGCAGGGAGCCTGCTTCCTCCTCTCTCTCTCTGCCTACCTCTCTGCCTACTTGTAATCTCTCTGTCTCTGTCAAATAAATAAATAAAATCTTTAAAGAAAAAATTAAAGAGATTTTTAAATAAAAGAAAGCTGAAAAATTTTCACCACTGTTTCTGTACTAAGAAAAAATATCCAGTGGATATTTATCGAGCTGAAGAGAAATGACACAAGATGGAAACTTGGATTTTTTTTAAAACAGTAGACATTGCTATGGGATCAGCTGTGTCCCTCCAACTCCCAAACCCAATATACTGAGGTCCAAAGGACTTCAGTACTCTGACTGTATTAGGAGATAAGGTTTTTTTTTAAAGATGTAAATAAGGTAAAATGAGATCGCTAGGGTGAGTCCTGATCCCGTAGGGCTGGGGTCCTTGTAAGAAGAGGGGCTGAGGACACAGACACGCACAGAGGGACGACCATGTGAGGACACTGGGAGAACATGGGGTCTACACACCAGGGAGAGAGGCCTCAAGAGAAACCAGCCCTGCCCGTGCCTGGAGCTTTGACTCCCAGCCTCTAGCACTGTGAGAAATCAATGTGTATTAGGCTCCCCAGTCTGTGGTCTTTTGTTACGGCAGCCCGAGGGAATCAGACAACTGTTGATACATTAAACAACACGTCTGAATCTCAAAATCATTACGTTAAACAAAGAGCCATAAACAAATATACCCTAGGTTTCCACTTGTGTGAATTTCAAGAATGGGCAAAATTAATCGATGGTGAAAACAGCCACTGCAGATAGAGCATGAAGAC
>CM052901.1:100368545-100383919 GCA_028534135.1 Potos flavus | reverse complement strand
CATTATGCCAATTTTGGGTTGATCCTCAAGCTCTATTCCTCATGGGCTGATTTAATAGTCCCCAAAAGGGACTCTCGTCTGACAGACGAGACAAAACCATAGTTTCCTGAAGATCTCCAGTTGATGAAGATCTCAAGATGAAGATCTTCACTAGGGTATTTTGCAGAGGTGAGCAATGGGCACAGAGTGGACACACTTGCTTTCTTCCCCCTCACTTTTCAATGCTACACTTCTTAATGCTCCTTTGACTGCTGCATGCTGTGCCCTCATATCCACAGGGAACTGAACAATCTGGGAACTGCCCACATGGGTCCCACGAGACCCTAGCAAGGCGAGATGGGAACGTGCACTCTGAGATCTGCTCCCTGAAACAGCCTAGCCGTGGGACTACACAAGATCTCAAAAGCGTTAAGCATGCATTGAATCCTCCCAACACCCAGGGTCAATGCATCTTTGGAGGAATATTCTCCAGTTCATCGCAGCGCACAAGAAGTTGATGACTTTGTTGAGCGGGAATGTGAAAAGTGGTGCTTCTCACACTTTCACGTGTATTGAATCTCTTCGAGCTCTTGCCACAGTGAACGCCTGGATTCAGATCTTGGGTGGTCAGAGCCTGAGCTTCTGCCCTTCTCAGAAGGTCTCCGGTGATGCCAATACTGTGGATCTTTGGGCCAGTTTGTGTAGCCTAATGGTCCTAAATTGTCCAAAATTCTGAAGTCTGGAGGGATATGGAAATAGAGTAAAATCCAAGCGCCAAGAAGCCTGAGGGCTGTCAACATGTCCAGTATTGAGTGTTAGCCATATGAGTGAATGTGGCTGTGAATTACTGCAAAATGCTTTCATACTCAAGGCTTATTTTAAGCTCAAAATATCTTTGTGAAATTAAGAAGACAGGCATTAGGGGCACCTGGGTGGCTCGGCTGGTTAAGTGTCTCCCTTCGGGTCGGGTCATGATCCTGGGGTCCTGGGATTGAGCCATGAGTCGGGCTCCCTGCTCAGTGGGGAGTCTGCTTCTCCCTCTCCCACTCCTCCTACTTGTGCTATCTCTCTAATAAATAAATAAAATCTTAAAAAAAGACATTATTTCCTCTTATACTTATTTTTAAAAATACCTAAAAAAGGGAGCACAAGGTGACTCAGTTAAGCATCCGACTCTTGATTTCAGCTCAGGTTGTGATCTCAGGGTCGTGGGATTGAGCCCCCTATCGGGCTCTGCACTGAGCATAGAGCCTGCTTTAGATTCTCTCTGTCCCTCTCCCTCTGTAAAAAAAACCAAAACCAAAACCAACAACAACAAAAAACCCAAAACAAAACCTTAAAGACAGGTTAAGTAAATAGAGAAAAATAATATTATGATCAGTGTCCCCTGCACTTTAGTCTTTAATTTTCAGATTTTTTAATAACATGTAGATGCCTTAAATGGTTTTCTGTCCCCATAAATCCAGTCAAAATTCTCCTCCATCTATTAATTTATTATCTTCAAAATAAACATCATTGACACTGATGAAGCCCACTTACTTGTTAACACAAAACCAAGAACACAGGTGTAGGTAAAAATTTCCCTCACGGGGCATAAAAGCAGTTTTTCCAAGGAAGAGTGATTATTATTTTTGTTTGAGGACATCAGCAAGTCATATGCAGCAGAGAGGAAGCCTCAGAATCCCATCACAGAGCAGTTGTATGCTACAGATGCAGAATATGAAGTCGTCACTTTGCTCGAATTACCCAGAATGGCACTGCGGGGCTGGCAGAGAAGAAGTAAAAAATTCCCCCAATTGCAAAGCATGCTCCTCTTCAGGACTACCTACAACTTCTGTCTCCTGCATCAAAGAGGCATAGCTATTTTCAACTTCAGTAGGAAGGAATGGGTCAAGAGAAACACAGCTAAGAAGAAAAAGCTGGAATAATGAGCCACTGTGCCCTCCTGACTTACATAATCTGCCAAAAGGGAACTCAGCAGGAGGCAGAGAAAGTGAGAGCAAGCAAGTTGGTAAAAGTAGGTTTCCAAGAATCAAGACTTTCACAGTTCTTCCTTGAGCTGTGTGCGACTTCTAACGTGCATGGTTGATAAGCTCTTTGGTTTCTTGGTCTATGAAGTTGTAGAAAGAGAAAGTATATAATCTTTCTCTTTCTCAGTATCTCTCTGTTCCTCTCTTTGGGAGATGGGAGATTCTGGCCTGAGAACAAATTAAAGATGAGGAATCTGAATGGATTCTTTAACGTTCCCGAGAGCCTAAGAAAGCAAGTCATTTTTTTTTTAAACTCTAAAAATTCAAAATAGTAACAAAAACTGATGGAGTGAAAATGCATTGCTTTGGAAGTTAGGAAACAAAAGTTGTTTGTCTAGGTCTTTTACCTATTCACTATGGGGTAAGTTCTTCACTTTGTACACACTCATGATAGGACTAAGTTTTAGTACATGCATTGAGGATCATGTCTAGAGCATTCCCATAATAATTTTATAGATGCAACTATATTGTGGGGAGCCTGAGTTTTGGAATGACTGATTGACAGATAGATAGATAGATACATACATACATACATACATACATACATACATAGATGATCAGAGTATACCACCACAAAATATGCCACTTTGCCATACGGATTATTTTGAGTTGAAGGCAACTGAGAAGGAGCAGATGCAAAAAGGACTCTATGCCTTACTCCTTCCCGGCTAAAAGTAGGACATAAATTTCCCTTTGTGAAGGTGCTCCTAGAAGCCAACCCCCTTTCCTTTGGTCATGTCTCCATAATTTATTGCCTTTTGTTAAAATGGCATATAAAGCACCTGAGTCTAACTGCCTCTCTGGGTTTTCACGTATTTTCTGTGATGCCCCCAGGCATACAAAAATATTAGCATCAGTAAATAAACATATGCCTTTTATTCTGTTCATCTGTCTTCTGTTAGTTTAATTCACACATCCCAGATACAGATCCTAAGAGAGTAGAGGGAAAAGAGTTTTTTTTTCCTCCCATACAGTTCAGAGAGAGAGAAACATGGTTAAATAGATGGATGGATGGATGGAAAGATCGTTATATAAGCACACAGATACAGGTAGAGGTAATAAATAGAAAGATTCCAAATTGTGTCTTCTGCAAAGGGCTATTTTCATGACTAAATAAGATCATCTCTATCAACATCCAGTATTATCTATCATATACATTTGTTACCGCTTTAATGTTGTATACGTTATTATTTCTGAAGGAGGATCTTCACTTAATGAAACTTATTCTTTCTTAGGCAAAATGTTTTGTGTAGTGAATACAATGAAAAGGCACTGGGGAGTGAAGGTGTTTTTCTATTGTTTTTAATACTCAGCTAGAGATGTTACTACAGAGGAATAACTTTGAATTCCTGTTCACTGTTATAAACGAAGCTTCCCTTTGGAACTTCAATCCAGAATTCTGCTTCCTATATGGTGTAGATGCTAACATCTGTCACCTTTAAGAATATTCTCTGTTCAATAGCTCAGCATCTCCAAGAATCTCAGTGCAAGCACTGTGGGGGTAAGAACAGGCACAAAGCTTATCTGCAGTGACTGATATCAGAATAAAATCCAACAAAGATGAATCATTGAACCAGACGTTAAACCTTATCTGGCTCTATCAACGCTCATGGATTGGGAGAACCAATATTATTAAAATGTCTATATTCCCTAAAGCAATCTACAGACTTAATGCCATCCCTATCAAACTACCAACAGGATTGTTCACAGAACTAGAACCAATAATCCCAAAATTTGTATGGAGTCATAAAAAACCCTGAATAGTCACAGCAATCTTGAAAAAGAAGAATCAAACCAGAGATATCCCAATCTCAGATTTCAAGGTATACTACACAGTTGCACTCATCAAAACAGTACGGTACTGGCACAAAAATAGACACATAGGTCAATGGAACAGAAGATCCAGAAATAAACCGACAACTATATGGTCAATTATTCTTCAACAAAGCAGGAAAGAATATGCAATGGGAAAAGACGCTCTCTTCAGCAAATGGTGTGGGAAAAACTAGACAGCAACATGCAGAAGAATGAGACTGGACCACTTTCTTACACCACATACAAAAATAAACTCAAAATGGATTAAAGACATAAATGTGCAACCTAGATGATAGAACTCCTAGAATAAGGTATAGGCAGCAATTGCTCTAATATTGGCCATGGCAACATTTTTCTAGATATGTCTCCTGAGGGAAGGGAAACAAAAGCAAAAATAAACTACTGGGACTACAGCAAAATAAAAAGCTTCTGCAGAGCAAAGGAAATAATCAACAAAACTAAAAGACGATGTACTGAATGGGAGAAGATATTTGCAAATGAAATATCCGATAAGGGGTTAGTATCCAAAATATATAAAGAACTTCCACCCCCCACACCAAAACCCCCACACAAATAATGCAATTCAAAATGGGCAGAAGACATGACTAGACATTTTTCCAAAGATGACATACAGATGGCCAACAGACACATGAAAATATGCTCATCATCACTCATCATCGGGAAAATACAAATCAAAACAACAATGAGCTGTATCACCTCACACCTCTCGGAATGACTAGTATCCAAAACACAAGAAACAACAAGTGCTAACGAGGATGTGGAGAAAAAAGAACTCTCATGCACTGTTGGTGGGAATGCAAACTGGGGCAGTCACTGTGGTAAACAGCATGGAGAGTCCTCAAAAAATTAAAAATAGAAATACGATACAATCCAGTAATTCCACTACTGGGTATTTACCCAAAGTATAGGAAAACATTAATTCATACAGATATATGAACCTGATGTTTATCACAGCATTATTTACAATAGAGAAATTATGGAAGCAGATGATGTGTCCAATGATAAATGAATGGATACAGAAGATGTGGTAGACACATACAGTGGAATATTATTCAGGCATTGAAAAGAATGAAATCTTGCCATTTGCAACAACATGGATGGAAGCAAAGACTATAATGCTAAGTGAAATAAGTCAGTCGGAGAAAGACAAATACCATATGACCTCACTTACATGTGGAATTTAAGAAACAAAACAAATGAACAAAAGAAAAAAAGAGATATAAAAAACAGACTCAATTATACAGAACAAATGGGTGGTTAGCAGAGGGGAAGTGGGTGAGGGATGGGTGAACCAGATAAAGGGGATGAAGAGTACACTGACTGTGATGAGCACTGAGCAATGTACAGAATTGGTGAATCATTTTGTACCCTTGAAACTAATTACTTGAATTAAAAAAAAAAAAAAAAAGAACAACACTATCTGGCTCTAGGTCTCTCTCTGATCCCCCGTGGATAATAATCACTCTGGGAAAATCTCTGCACATTCTTTGTATCTCAGACTTTTCTACACCAAATCTTGCTACATTGCCACCACCCCAAATTGAGACATTATGACTGCAAGTAGATTCAATTATAGCGTGTTCTGTTGTAAGAGAAAAAGAGAGAACCGTCAGCCTGGGATTATACAGCGGCACTTGCACGCCTTTCCAGATTATCATCACAGACCAACACTGGTCATTCCAAGTCCCTCGCTCCCAGAATGGGTCCACTCATGCCACATTGATTCGACGAGTCACAAAAAGAGATTTGTTGGATGGGTTGCTGGGGAACAGAGGCCAGTCACTGTCCCTCCATCAGGATGTGGATGAAGACGTTCTGGTTGCTACTGGCAACCACCCACAGCCATGATGAAGCTGTTGCTTTAATGGGAGAGGTGGGTGTATGGACCTTGGTGACACTGTGAAGCTGAAGAGGCAAGCCATCTCTTCCGAGGGCCGCTCCCCTAGATGAAATATTGGCCCTCGGTGTTTAAACCAGTTTGAGCTAGGTCTACCTGCTCTTTGCAGCCTGTATTCCCCCCATGGATGTTTATTATGAAAGTATTTTCATTATCGAACTCACTGACCATTTACCGTCGGGCTGGAGCTGAGGGTCAGAAGGGGTATGACACACAGTCTCTCCTTTCCAAGACCTTTCAATATTCTTCACCCAATGCTTGTCTGTTGCAACTGCACATAGTTCATTAGAAAAGTTGATCTTTTTTTTTTTTTTTTACAATTTTTTAAATTATTGTATTTACTTATTTGACGGGAAGGGAAAGCAGAGGGGGAGGGAGAGGGACAAACAGACTCCATGCTGACTGTGGAGCCCGACGTGGGGCTTGATCCCAGGACCTTGAGTTCATGACCTGAGCCAAAACGAAGAGTCCACCGCTTAACTGACCAAGCCACCAAGGCACCCCAATCCTTTACAATTTAAACGTCTTCTCAAAGAGGCAGAATATGTTTCTCCTTAATTAAATTTAAAATGTACATGTCAATTCATGTCCAAAGGAGCTAACTTTCAATGATCCAAGGTAGTTTCCTGAGTATCTTTTTAAAAAATTTTCTTGTCACTTGTATGTTTATTTTTTCTTTCCTCTCAAGATGAACCCAGAAAGGATAAGACCTTATCTCAAGATGAACCCAGAAAGGATAAGTGTCAACATGTATAAATATCTCTGCTATATTCCTAATGAAACAAATTGTAATAAGCATAGAATGAACCTATCTTTTTAATGTCAGTATCACATATAGAAAGATAAATTTGTTACGTGCATGTACATAAATATACAGTTGTACATATTTCCATTTGCTGTAACCTACACAGAAACACATAGGTTGCAGAATTACCTGGCAATTAAATCGGGGGCTTTAAGCAAACCGGCATCATTTCACTTTGTGTCTCACAGAAGCGTATGTAACATTTTAAATTGTTCTCCCAAATTCTTAGGTTGTATCCAAAAAATGTTTAAAATGCATTGAAAGTATATATTTACTTTTCACTGGACAATCAAAGCATTCACTGGGTAAATATGATTCGCCAAAGTAATGGGTCCTAAAGATTTTTTATATTCTCCACTGTTTTAGAGAATCATTGCCTCTGTGCTTCTCCATCATAACTGAAAATAAACTACAGTGGCAAAATTCTCTCCTACACTGTGTATTTATTTTTTCACTCGTCAGTCTCTTAGATATTCTCTACAATCAAGAATAGAAACATAAGACCTCATTAGAAAAGTACTGATTGCATAGGTCTGATTACCATGCCTCAAGTCTATAGATTTACCAAGTTCCATACAGCCAATATGACAGATTAGACAGGAGAGGTAGGTCATTTTTATAGATAAATATAATTTTATCACTAATTTCGTTTGAGAACATTTCTGGAGCAAGCATGCCAAAATAAAGCCAATTCCATAATTGATTGATTTGGATCAAGAGGTGGGAGCTATTGTTCCCATCTTGATTTTCCCTTTCATAAATACTTTATAAAGCTGATCCTTTAAAAATCACTAAAGACATTTCTATAATTGCTTCAGAATTGGTCATATATGCAAACACACTCCTTATATCATTTGGATTTACAAATTTTCCTTTGTTTTCACTAGCATTACTCTATCTCTTGGTGGATATGGAGGCTCATAAATGGTTTTTCATTTTTCTACAAGGAGACTTGAAAACACCTGTGTTTACATCCTTTGTTTAATCTTGGATTCTCAACCTAGTGCACAACAGAATCACCCGAGAACTTCTAAAACGGAGGCGTGGGTCACGCCCACCATTTTATGTTATCAATGATGCTACCACACGGTGTGTTTGTGTAAATCCTCCCCATTTAATCACCTAGATGTTTACCCCAAAACTGCAGTCGGTGGGTTGCGTCTGCTCACTCATTCAGCACAGACAAGCTTCTCCTTAGTTTTGCCAGTGTTCTTATCCCTCATCATGAGGAGACGGCTCTTGTAGCCATCCGATCATTTCATTTTCTGCTTCATTTTTCTGAAGGATACTTCATTAAGCAGTGTGCACTGAACTCTTGGAAAATTATTGACAGAGACGACACGGGGATGAGCAAAAACTCTCACTGGATCTTTGAAAGGGGAAATGGTGTGAGCGCGTGGAGAGGGCTTTGCTGGATTCCACACCGTACGTAAAGTAGCATCTGCATTACCACCTGCAGATGTGAGGCTCTTTCAGACCAGACACGTGTGCAACATCTGAGTTATAAGACTATAGTTATAACACTATGTGATTATAGTTATAAAATTGTAAGTTATAAGATTCTGAAGGTAAAAATGGATGGGCTTTTTCTTTTTCTGCAATTCCCTTAAATTCGGTTAAATAAACGTCTCTCTCTGCAGAAGGATAAACCATTTAAATTAGAAATCACCAATTATACACTATTTCCAGGCTCACTGCATCTCCACACATAAAATATTAATAAAAAAGAATGAGTGCCTTTGTAATCCCATCTTTTTAATTGCTGGAGGACTAGCACATTGGCACAGAAAGTTTAAAAAAAAAAAAAGATTCAAGATGACTTAAATAATCAACAAATGTGGTTTATATGCACAATGGAATATTACTCAGCCTTAAAAAGGAATGAAATCCTCACATATGACACAATGTGGCTGTATCGTGGAGACATTGTAGGCAAGAAAAATAAGGTTCCCTCTACCCTTCTGAGTTTTTGGTGGAAATCCCTTTAATGAAAGAAAGATCAACAAAAGAAAAGGAAACAGAAGCTGATTAACACGTTTACCTTTCGTATACATGGGAGATACCTGGGGAACGTGAGTAACTAAAAGCAGGGGCTCAGAACTCTGGCTGTTACAGCAACTTTAGCAAAGAAAAATAAACTCACGGAGAAACAGAAAAAGGAACACAGTTTGGGGCTTCCCAACCACAATCTGTGAGAAGATAAACTAACAGTACATGAAGGGTAGTTCGTAAGCTGTGTTATATAGATTCCTCTGGTGTGTCCTCCAGGATGGTCAGGTCTAAAGTTGTCTCTGGTGGTTAACACTTGTCCTTCTAGGTAGAGGGGAGAGGTGGAGGGACACTTTTGCACATTGATGTCCTGCTTTTAGGCACGTAGGGGCAGCTCAGGGAGCTTTTCTTATATCTGCTTCTTCTCAGTTGCCTTCAGCTCAAAATAATCCCTGTGCCAAAATGGCATATTTTGGGGTAGCATATTCTGCTCTCCTTCAACATTATGCTAAGTGCAATGAGACAGACACAAAAGGGCAAATACTGCCTGATTCCACTTATATTTGGTACTCAGCACAGCCAAAATCATAGGGACAAAGCAGATTCATAGTTTCCAAGAGCTGTGGGGTGGTGGGGAGGGAAGAAGAGGGAGCTGCTGTGTAAGAGGTATCGAGTCTCAGCTTGGGAAGGGGAGAAAAGTTCTAACTTTGGTGGTCATGATGGTGCAAGAATGTGAACATACTTAATGTCATTGATGTAGACACTTTAATGAAGCTTAAAATGTGACATTTATGTCCCATAGATTGTGCCATAATTTCTATAGGATGAGGTAATAAACATTGCTAATAGCATACAAGGAATTCTTTGAAAAGGGCTAGGATTCACTAAGAAAGGAGAGAGTTCCGTGTTATGAATGGTGCCAGAGGGTTCCATACCATGCGTGCTATAGAACGCGACTGGGTGAGTCTTTCCCAACCACAGGATGGCTTATGACAGAGTCACAAGAAACACGGCCTCAAACACCATGTGATACCCGTCTATGGAGCTGGCACTTAATTCTGTAACCTTGTGCTAACTCTGGAGAAACACTCACCACCATCCCCATGGTGTACAGTAGCTTCTCCATTTGAGTGGAACTTCAACACCTCACCGTTCATTTGTGATGCCTCCTCTAAAGCAAAACAACAACAACAACAACACCCAAAAAACTCCAGTGGGATTTCCTTCAATCATAGCTGCCTCACCCTGAAAATGCACTTTCCACCCATCAAAACAAGTTGAATTCCTAAAATGGTTTAGTAACTCGAACCACGGCCAACCATGGAGAGATGCCCTATGGAAAGAATGGCCCATCTGTTTCCACATTCCTGAATGGAGAGTCATCTTTTTTGGTCATTGCCTTGGAAAGAATTCTTCTGGCATGCCAACCGCCTATGGTATCGTTCCAGAAACCTCTATCCCCCACATGGTGTGACAACGAGGACTGTGTGGGGAGAACGTTCCAGAATAAGACTTGTCTCTCTGCTGGGGTAGAAACAGACTGTGTAGCCTGGGGTCAGACACTCCCTGTCTCCCTCTTGTTTCCCTCGTCTGTGAGCTGTGGTCCCGGGGCTGTCATGTAGCTCCTAACGGTGCCACGGAGGGTAATGAGATGATGTCTGTGGTGCCCTCAGGGGAGAAGGGGGCTTCAAGGGAATGGATTGCACACGTAAATGAGCTGCATCTGGGTGTTCACCTGTAGAGTATTAGTGCACACATCACTATCGGATTCTGTGTACCATCACTAGATTCTTAATCGTGGCAGGAAACAGTAAGTCCTTCTCATGAGTCTTTATCGTTACATCAAATGACCTTTGCAAATAAAGAGTTTATCAGTTCTTCTGCAGTCATGGTCAGCTTAGAGCCAATGTGTCTATGATCAGGATCCCCGTAAGAGCCTGGGAGGATGAAGAGCAGCAGCAAGGAGCCAGTAGGGGCCAGGGTCCCAGGGGCCCCTCATCTGTCTAAAGGCTTTACCTGTCCATGCTATCTTCCGGCCACATCCTCAGAACTGTGCAGGAGTGAATGGTCAGGGCCAATGAACTCAGTTTGAAGTCCACTAGAGATCCAGAGGCAATACTGCACGCAGTGCAGCCAACTCTCTGCCCTCCGTCTTAGGCATAGGTAGCTATACTCTTAGTCTCTTAGTATAGGGGTCTCTCTCTACTCTTGCAGCTACGACCCTGGATGTAGAGTCATTCTTGAGATGAGCGCAGCTCAAGGGACCTGAGGCTCTGTCAAGGAGCACATCCCTCCAAAGCCTTTGCCAACCCCGCTAGAATCATCCTCTTACAAGAGTAGGATTAGGGAATATCACTTCTCTACTCAAATCACCAAGTGACTGGGCACCTCTTACAAAACAAAAGCCACGTGGCTTGACCCGGCACACAGCCTCTTGCAGAGTCTGCTCTGCCTGCCTCCCCAGCTCGCCGGACAGCATATTGCTTGACTGTGCCCGTGCCCTAACCCCACACCTCGTCCATTCGTGATGCCCTGGAGATACCACACAATTAGGATCCAAATTCAAACGTCCTTTCCTTCCCCTTCTCTCTGTTTCTCCAAGTCCTACTTGTCCATCAAGACCCAGCTTACGGGCTATCTCCTTTGGAAAGTCCTTCCTGATTCCCCAGACCGAAGGAATCGTTTGCTCAACTGTGCTTGATTACCCAGAGCCTGATGGGCAGCCTTTGTCTCTGGCTCAGGAGAAGGGCTAGTCGCAGACTCCCAGCCCTAAATGGCACTATTCAGAGGTGTTCTGCCCCCTGGGTACAGCCTAACAAATGTTGCTTGAGCGGAGCTGGACATCCCTGAGTGGTCCTGAAAGTGGTGGGACCCTGGGCTCAGACCATGAGCCACCATATTCCTACCATCTGTTGGACAATTGGCTTTTACGGTGGACTCTTAGATACATTTCACTGGTAACGTTTCCTGATTTTTTCAAACCCAAGGCATGAGCAGAGAAATTGGACTTTTTTTTTTTTTAAGATTTTGTTCATTTGAGAGAGAGAGAGATAGTGAGACGGAGCATGAGTGGGGAGGAGAAGGAGAAGCAGGCTCCCCACTGGGGCGGGGCTGGATCCCAGGACTCCAGGATCATGACCTGAGCCAAAGGCAGATACTTAACTGAATGAGCCACCCAGGTGTCCCATGGACATTTTTTTTTAAAGAACTCGAAGTCCTGGCACACAGTCTACTCAGAACCTAATGATTAAGCAACTTCATCCTCTGTCCACACTGATGACAGAATCGTCACCACCACCGGATCCAAGTCTGCTCCGGTTGGAGGCACATAAAATCTGAGAACCAGAGCCGCCGACCTTGACCCACACAGGACAGCACTGCTCCCACGTGCACGATACATGATGTGAGGTTAAAACTACGTTGAGGACTCCCACGTCCCCAGGAGAAGGTAAGCGAGTCTTGACCATCATCCATGCTTCATTTCGTGCACTGGTGGTACCTCTCCAGTGTTCCACGTCCAGTACGTTGGTGTCAAGCATTCAACGGGGGACATGTGGCATTGCCACTATTATTAATGAACCGTTACCCCATGTGGTTGTTGGGGTCGATGCTACACGTGCAGTTCCAAGTGATGCAGGAGTTGGTGGCCACTGTGTGTGGTCACGAAACCGCTGCTTTCTGCTCTCCCCACATTAGGGTCGGGTCTCCTGCCTGTGCATGAAAGGTCTTGCTTTCTTCGTGTGGCTGAGGATTATTTTCGGCGGTCTGATTCCCTCTGGAGCCAGCACGCGTCCGTGTGTGTGTGTCTCAGCTTCTCCCCGTAGAAGCAGGCATCACTGTGGCGTGCTCATCCGCCCCAAATGTTGTCAGCCTCTTCCGAGCAGAGAGCTTGCCCGTCATTGACCGAGGCCCGTCAAGGGCAAGGAAAGGGTGCCACGGGTGGGCTTGCGCTGATTAAGTGAATGTATCACCTTTTGGGGGGAACACCCCTGTAGGGAGAAGAGGTCCGCTGGAGGACTGAGGAAGGGCGTAAGGATGGTCTCCATGTCAAGTGGCAGGTGCATTTGGGATGGACAAGGCCATTCGTCCAGCCAAGTCACTATGGCTTACCAGCGCTTCCCCGCGGGGCTCCCGAGACCGGGAAATATTGCCTCTCCGATGCATGCCTTGCTCTCGGGGCCTGGGTGACTCACACAGGGCAAATATCCTGCTTTCCCATCTGATCCCCCTTTGTCGCAGCCCCAGACTATTCACCTCCACTGTTTGCAGCCCCGAGTGCTTTCCGTGAGTCAGCACTCCGCCTCTCTGGCTGGCCGTGGCTGCTGTCTCAACAGCCCTCCAGACTCATAAAGTAACCGTGGCCTGCCTGCTGGTCTAGCGCTGGGCAGCCAGACTCCGGATGCCAGGGCGTTGGCGAACCCAGTGTTCGTGGTAGGATCGGGAGCCATTGTTTGGAATATTTAAGTCATTAGGGTTTAAATCGGTGCCAGGATATGGAGTGCACCTCTCTCGGCAATCTGAATGGGTTTTGCTAGAGGAACTGTGTCCCCACTGAGGGCATCTCAAGAGCTCTGAGAAGTTGGAGCCTCCCCAGAGGGTCAGGACCCCCCAAGCCTTTAAGAGGCAGATGCTGCAATCTGGAGAGTCTTCGTTGGGTCTTTGCAATGCTGTGAAAGAAACACCAAGGAAAGGTTGGTCTGTGTAAGAATGCCCGTTCCGGGAAGCCAGGAATTGGGTCTGTCCATCTTACATCCCTGCTGTCAGCACAGTGGCGGGCCCATGGGGATTCGCAACTCCGTGGAGAGATTATTACTTGTTTAGCTTTGCCTCTACCCCTGGAAGCAGTGTCTGGAGTCAAGACACCGTTTCAAACAGCTTACATTTAATGCTACCTCCCAAGAGATCAATATGAATCTGTCTCTCGTCAGGATATATATATATATATACCTTTCTCTCTGCACCTGTTGGGGGGGCAGGTGTGCACTAAAGATAGGTGGGGGCAGACTGCTGCACCTCCTGGATGCAGGGAAATGTGCCGCAAAGACGTCTTCCAGATGACAAAGAGAAGAAGAAAGTCAACAGGGAACAAGTCATCCCTTCAGGCGAATAAGGCTGATCGCAGAGTCTCAAAGGGCTTACGATCATAGCGGAACCGTACTCTGTGTGTATTACAGAAAATGCAAAAATCGAGATCGTCAACGGTTCAACCACTCGGCGCTAACCATCGAAAAATGTACCTACGCAGATGGGCTGATAGATACACAGTAGATAGAAAGATACACAGGTAGAGAGACACACAGAGACAGGGAGGGAGGAAGATAGACAGCGATGGATTGAGATATAAAGAGAACCTATCTTTTCCAGACATGTTGCTCAGTGTGCATTGCAAACCATATAAAAGTAAAGCTAAAAAGGGGACCTCTAAGAATAAAATGTAAGCGTCTTCAAAGCAAGCTTAATTCATTTTTCTTTCAACATATCACTGTTACTACTCAGATCTTAGATGTTCTAAATTGGATGCCTGCCTGTTCCATTTACATATACACATATATAACTCATATATATGTATATATATATATTCATCAGTAGTATACATGTCTGAGTGTGCATATATATCCTTATAGAAATATGTTTATTAAATTTATACGTGTATTATCCTACGCATATTACATTACATATGCATATATGTTTATTTATTTACCAAAAAAAGGAGCTCATGCTGATATTTTTTTAAATTTAACAAAAGATCACAGTCATTTTCCCATCTCAATAAATCACACAGCATTCAATTGTCTGGCTGTTAAAAGGGAGGAAAAACATTCCCTCGATCCTCTTAGGTTTTGTGACAGGTCCTAAGAATTAAGCTGACACAAGATCCATGACCAGGACAAAAGCATACAAATTTTATCTAGTATTTTTGCATGCACGCAGGGGATTTCAAAAGAAAAAGGAAGACTCAAAGAAGTAGTTAGTACTGAGAGCTTATATATTTCTTTCTTAACCAAGGATGATACATTTGTGAAGAACCGACAAAAGAAGGAAAAGGGCAGTGGATTGGGGGGAACATGACTAGGAAACAGGGGGGACCCTCAGGGATGATAAGGTGGGTTTTTGTGGGTTTCTTTCTATGGGTCCACTTCGGCATGGACTCCCACGCTCTGGTGATAAGAATATTCTTCTCTTCCTGGTACCAAGACGACACCTGCCTGCTGGGAAGCCTCTGCCCCGGTTGAAATGGAAAGGGGAGGTCTTTGTGCAGTTTCTGCTGTTTCTCAAGTAGTTTCCGCTGAAAATAATCAGTCATAGCATATTTCTCAGTTGTGCTAAGTGACCTTAACTTAGTAAAATTCTGACGCTGGCTTTACCCCCAAAACATGTTCCCCAAGGAACACGTAACGGTTTTCTCCATTATAGAGGAATAGGTAAATGGAAGATTTGCAACATTTGCCAGGCAGACCCTGCCCATCCACATCTGAGTCATGGCTGAGTAGAAATTCCTGCAAAGTGCCTTGCTCATAGAATGCCTTTGATAAATGGTAGGGGGATCGAGGAGATGATGTCAGTGCAGATAACCAGAGTGTCGAGGACAGGACCCCACAGGGAGGCAGGCTGCCCCATGCACTCGGCACCTGGAACTTGTCTCTTCGTGGCTAAGAGCAGGTTCCAAAGTAGAATGTGGGACCAGGCAGGCTGAGCTACCTGTGACAGAGGACCCTGGGAGAGGGCAGGGTGTCAGTGTCTACAGATGTGTGTCTATAAGAAGCCCAGGAAAGAAGCAAGGTCCATACACCAAAAGTGATCATTTTCTGGATCTCTCTGCTAGTCACCCATGAGCTCC
>CM052901.1:100322296-100368045 GCA_028534135.1 Potos flavus | reverse complement strand
GGGTAGAAAACCACGTTGGTCATGTCTCAGGATCACACCACATTGGTCTCAGTTGCTAAGAAAGGGCAGAATAATGAGATGGCATTGCAGGTTCCTGGGGCACAAACACACACCTCAATACGCATCCGAAGACAATATGTAACGAGAGAAAATATTCGGTCCTGCCTTTGGCAGGCACCCAACATGGGGAGACTCACGTTGTCTCTTTAGGAAAGAACTCTTGGTCCAGCATCGGCTGTGTGTGGGGAGTGGGGGAGGGCACTGCTCTCGGTCCGGGGATACCCGGAAAGGATGATCTCATGAAGCCTGTTCTGTGGAGGACAGAGGAGACTAGACATGAATAGTCCCATCAACAAATGAGCAAGACACTATCAGGAGGGGATCTGTGCCATGAGGACAATGACACGGGGCTTGGGCAGGGCTGGCTTGGACTGAGAGACCAGGAGACACCTGTCAGGGGGCCACTGGGCTCCCTGCGGCAGAAGCCAGTGGGGAAAACCCACCTTGATCCTTAGAACAGAGGGAAGGGCTTTCTCTCCAAGGCCAGATGGAGGCTCTAAGGCACATGCATTCTTTACCTAAAAATGTGGCTTGTAGTTAAGTTTATTAATGTGGTTGAAGGGATCCAGGGTATCCCACTGAGGCACAGAAGTTATTTGGAGCTGAAGATATCTGAGAATCAACAGATGCAGGAAAAGGCATCACTGGAACTATTTTTTCCTGCCCCCAAAAGGGACCTTCCAAACGATTTCAACGGCCATAAATTCCCCTTCTAGAGAGACGTCCTGTACCAGGGGAAATTGACTCCTAATATCAAGGCACCAGGAGGAGAAATAGCAGAAACAAACATTGTCACAAACCTGTATAACCCATGATCTAGTTCTCCTAAAGACTCATTTACTTTTCCTAAATGTTATTTGGAGTTCCATACCTGCCTTTCTCCCCACTATGAAGATACTATAGAAACTTTAAATTCTAGCTGCTTCTCTGAGGCACTTTCTTTGTGAGCTCCTACGTGTGTGTGTGTGTATGTGAATAAACTTTGTCTTTTCTCCCGTTAATCTTTTGTCGGTTACATTTGCGCTGCCTCGGTAAAGAACCTAAGTGGGTGGAAGAAATGTTTCCCTCACTGACCTCACAAACCACATAATAATTTAAAGTAGAATGTTTAATAAATCAATGAATCCAACTGGAAACTACATTCAATAACATAAATATCACTGGATAAGAGTCAAGACACACTCCCCACTGAAACAAACACTGGAAGGGCTAGCCAGGTAATTAGAGAAAAATGCTCTAAGGGTGTGAAGAAAGTATGGGACGAAAGAAAATTATCATTATGCACAAATGGTATGATTATCTACAAAGAAAATCCAAGAGAGTCTTTAGGGAATCTGCTAAGCAGAGAGTTCCTCAAAGCTACTAAGTACAAGAGCAATATACAAAAAGGAATTTGCATTCCTTTATCCCAGCAACAAATAATTTAAAAAACACCACTTAGCAAGCATTATATCAAAAAATATACAAACATTCAACTACAAAGTACCTAAAACATACCTATCCTAATAGATGAAAGCCCACTATGGAGAGAAACGACTTTATGAAGGACATGAAAGAAGAAGTAAGAAATGGATAGATCTCCTTTGTTCACTAAAGGGAAGATGCAGTATCTTTTTTTTTAAATTAATTTTATTTTATTTTTTCAGTGTTCCAAGATTTATTGTTCATGGACCACACCCAGTGCTCCATGCAATACGTGCCCTCCTCAATACCCACCACCGGGCTCACTCAACTGCCAACTCCCTCCCCTCCAAAACCCTCAGTTTGTTGCTCAGAGTCCACAGTCTCTCATGGTTCATCTCCCCCTCCAATTTCCCCCCAATTCACCCTTCCTTTCCTTCTCCCAATGTCCTCCATGTTTTTCCTTATGCTCCACACGTAAGTGAGACCATATGGTAACTGACTCTCTCTACTTGTCTTATTTCACTTAAAAGATGTTGGTTATCCTCAAATTAAGCTACAAAGTCAATGCAAATCATCTGTCAAATCGTAATAGAGGATTCCTTTAAACTGAAAAAGTTGGTTCTTGTGGAAGGTAAGTGTCTGAGAACATTTGGAAGAAGAATAAAGATGAAGAGCTAGAATAATGGAATTCGGTAGAATATATGACATTAGAAAGTTTATAGTGTGACGCTGGATAGTCATATTGAGTAAAGGAACAGAACAGAGGGGTCGGGAATAAGAAACTGGTAATATGGCAAAAATTCATTGCAGATTGATGGGGCAGGGTGGGGCTGGAGGATAGGCTACTCCCTACATGGGACCAGCACATTCTATATACAGGTGTGGTGGAGAGGGATGACAGATCCCTCCATCGCACAATTTTTTTTTTTTAATTTTAAGTGGGCTCCACACCCAACGTGGGGCTTGAACTCATGACCCTGAGAGTAAGAGTCACGCGCTCTACTGACTGAGCCAGCCAGGCACCCCCATCGCACTATTTTTAAAAATCTGACAAATGAAAAAAAATTCACAATGTCCGAACAACTAGAAGAAAGTGTACTGAAATAGGTTTAAGGGCTTGGGATTATGTCCAAGGACCCCAAACACACAAACCCTCTTTGGGAGAAATACTGGCATGCAAAATCCCATGAATGCCAAAAGTTTTGGCATGAGAGACAAGACACTATGAACCACTTTGAAAGATAAGTGTATAAGGGATAAAACCCAAAATGGATTAGTTCCCGGCTGTGTGCAAAAGTCCTACACATCAAGAAGGAAACACAACACTTAAGAAGACGATGATCTAATTAGTATGAAAAGGTAATGGATGGTAAAGAAGACTGAATAACTAAAAGTATTAAGAAAATGTGCCCAAACCCTAAAAATCAAGAAAGCACGCCTTTAAATAATGGGGAGTTACCACTTGATAGCAATTAGATTGTTTTAACAAACGTCGAGATAAGCAAAGTGTTTTCAAGGCTGTGGAAAATGGAATTTTTCATTCTCTCCTGTTAAGTCTGCAATACTTCATGTTTTTTGTCTTAATTTAAGAAGGTAGGTTGATTGGGTTTAACAAAACATGTGGATGGCAGATTTAATTGAAAATTGAAGGAAATACGTTGCTGACCCCCGCCCCATCCCCTGCCCCCCGCCCCACCCCAGGATAGCTTTTTTTTCTTGTATTTTAATCGTTTCCCTTACATTTTTACTTCCATTAAGCCACTCTATCTAAACATAACAACCTCAAATAAAAGCAACTTCACATGTAATGTGATTTAACGTGCAAAAATGTCAGAAGTTACTCCCCATGGCGAAGACTAAAAAGGCATCATTTTAGCATTTTCTCCAAAAAGACATTTCCTGAGTTACAATATCTCAGAAAACAAAGTGGATACATTCAAACCTGGAAAGGTCAAGGAATAATGAAACCATCTCATTATGCATTTACGAAAATGAATAAACTTACACTGCACCCAACTTAGGAATATTTACTGTTTGCAAACCTATGCTCTATCGTTTTCATCTGCCCTTTGTATTTTTCATGACATTTTCATGATATTTGAGAAAAAAAAATGAAGCACAAAAGCATGCATAAGAAACCATCCTGCTGCCAAGAAAAAAAAAAAAGTGAAATAAAATAACTGAGGTTTTAGAGAAGGAAATCTTGCTGGGCTGAAGTAATTTCGTGACTTCAGGACTTATCTTTCATAACCTCAATTTGATACTGTAGTTGCTATACTTTAATGATTCATTCATTAAACGGTGTTGTAAATTAACGTAAGAATCACCCTTTTATGTAGAGTTGCTTAACTGGGGGATTTCTAGATCTCACTCGGTGAAATCTTGGGGGAGTGTCTCTCATATGAAAAATCCCCTACCAACCACCACTGCAAACAGAGTTCATCTACGTGGATCACAGCTGTGAAAGGGACTTCAAAAAGTCTATTTTAATTGACATAACTCTGAGATCTGACAAAATGGACCATTCTCAACAGCAGGCACTTAAAAAATGGAAAAGTTTTGGAGCGCCTGTTTGGTTCAGTTGGTTAAGCGTCTGCCATCGGCTCAGGTCATGATCCCAGGGTCCTGGCATTGAGTCCCCGAGCCCCTTGTTGGGCTCCCTGCTCCTGCACTCTTGTTCTCGCCAACGAATAAAAAAGAAACCTTAAGAAAAAAAGAAAAACGGAAAAGTTTTATTTTTAAATAAACAAACGGACAGTGGAAGGAAATAGGACAAGCTGTCCTCGCCCCTAATTTTCATTGCATTCCCATGGTCTGCAGATGTTTCTTGGGGCCACTGTGGTGGGTCCCCAGTGATGTGGCCACGGATTGCCGCGAATCACAGCACACATGTGTTCTCCCAGCAAGAATGCCATCCGGCGATCATCCCTAGAGGACCTATGGGATTTGCCCCAACGTGTGAAGCCCACACAGTTCCAAATCGTGCTAGCAGAGCACTTTCTCCTTTTCCCCTTCTGCCCACTGCAAATGGGGGTTTCTCTCTCACTGGCTCAGTTTCCCCCTCCCTCTTCAGAGAGGCAGGATCCTCGAACACCGCGCTTAAGATGACAGATTTTAACAACACGTAGGAACTTGGATATTTATGGCCATGTGTCACAACATCATCCCTGGTACATATGTTAACAAATACACTCTCAAGTAAACCCTAGCATGATTGACATTTCCTTCTACTCACATAGAGATGGTCATAAAGCACACAGTTTGGGAAATGTCACCCCCATACAAAACCTGCTGAGGGGGATTTGCGTTGATGGGCAAGGATGCTGAAAACATATCACTCATAAGTCTTCCTGGAAATAAATAAGCATTTGGAGATGTGCTCCAATGCAATGTTAGATTAATTAAAAAAAAAAAAAAAAATGGAGCCGTGCAGCAAATGCGAGATCTGTTGAACTACAGGATGACATCTGCCTAATGGTGATAAGGACCATTGCAAGACAGAATATAAATGCTAAGATTTGGGGAAGAATGTCCACTCATGTGATAGATGATGAGGACATAATTTTTTAAAAGATGGGAATATAATCCTTCGCAAAGCAGAAGAAAAAACGCCAATACATCAAGTAGATGGCTTACAAGATGAAAAACTAGTCAAATTGATAAATAAATTCAAAGTAGGAATCTCTGATTTCCTGAAGAGAAGGTCAAGAAGGGGAGAGAGAAAGAGAGACAGAGAGAGAGAAGATGGAAGGAAGGAAGGAAATGAGAGAGAGAAGATGGAAGGAAGGAAGGAGGAAGGGAGAGAGAACATGGAAGGAAGGAAGGAAGGAAGAAGATGGAGGGAAGGGAGGAAGGAAGGAAAGAACAAGGGAGGGAGGAAGGAAGAAGGGAGGGAAGGAAGGAAGGAAGGAAAGAGGAGGGGAGGGAAGAGACGGAAGGGAGGGAGAAAATTTTCCAAATAAGATGTCTGAGAACAAAACTGAATAAATGAATTAATAAAAAGTTGTAACCTGAGGACTCTAATAAATTTGTCCCACATTAGTTTCATTAACCATATATTTTTTTACAAAGCAGGTGTACCTGTTGAGTGCCATTTTTCTTTCTCGGGCTGCAGGTTGCTTTGAAACATGCATTAGTGGTCCGGCGCCAGGAAAGGATGCTACTATCAGCAGCCGGCACTGACCATAAATACTCATTTCACAGGAGGATGATGGCATCAGCATCCGTCAGACTGCATCCCCGAGGGTGGCGTAAAGAGCAGAAGCCAGGAGAGAGGTTGCAGGATAAGAAGTAATACGGACAGAACCAACCATTGAGCATTACAACTGTGTGGCTGAAGCGTCTCATCTTTGATGCTTGATGAGACGGGGCTGGGCCACTCATGCTTGGGGGCTCATAACAGCAGAGAAAGGGGGCTGGGAATGCGGGGTGTGGGGAAGCAGGCAGCAGGAGGCAGGATTCAGTGGGGGTGTTGGAGGAGAACAGTTGGAAATGAGACCAAGGGGCGCGAAGGTTCACAGTCTCTGCACAACACGGGGACTGGCTTTGGCTTGAGGGAAATGGTGGGCACAGCAGGGATCTGACCTACAGCACAGCCCTGGGGCGTGTCTCCAACCCTGGGAGCATTTTTGTATTGCTTTCATAATGCAGGTAACTTCTTCTGCCCCCAGCATCTCTTTGCAGCTCTCGCTTCCTCCACTGGAACTGGATCTGCTCCCATCCTTGTCCAGCTGAGCTTAAAAACCTTGCCTCAGGAATGTGGCCTGGGCTCTTGCCACGGCTGGCCAACACCATGTGTTTGAGGGCACTCCCGAGCTACCTGCTTCCCCTGGATGGATGACGATCAGGTGCACGGACAGGAAACAGAAATCGGAGACTCCGTGCTGGGGGTTTCTACATACCAAGCTGACATGGGCGTGGCAAGCTCATGACCAAGGAATGAATCTTATTAACACAGAAGGCCGGGTGGAGCAAATTGGCCGCGTAGCATTCGAGTAGTAGGAACTGCACCTGTTGTACGTGAAAATATTTATTTAAGCTCTCCCTTGCGATCCTCTTTGTTCTGGGAGCCAGTGATGTCCAGGGCTGGCCTGCGTTTTATGAACTCTCCCCGTGCTCTTGACAGCATTTGATGGTTCTCCCACCGCCAATTACATTCAGAGCTGGCTGACTTCTTTTCAACTAACTGAAGGTTGCAATGGGCTAAAAAATCGTTATCTTTCTGGTTCAAGCAGCCTTCGCGGAGACCATCCACACTCGGACACAATTCTGTCCACGCTGCACTGTCGTCCAGACGCTTTCCATTGATCAATGGTCCCCAGATGTTGCGAAGTGAAGGGAACAGGTTTGTTTCAGGTTATTTTTTAAAAAATGATACGGGGTCACTTAAAAATGTTGAAAGTAGAGAAGGTAAAACCTCTATAAAAATAAAAAATATTTTTGCATAGTTTCTGACGTTGTCTATTTAGTTATTTGGCACAAATATTACATAAAAATAAATTCAGCATAAAAACCACAGTGTTTAGAGATACAATGTAACAAATACAAGGGAAGGGCCCTGGGGATGCCTTTGTGGCATCTCCATGGTCTTCTATGTGCCATTAGCCTCTCTCTCTTTTTTTTTTTAATTTAATTTTATTTTTTCAGTGTTCCAAGATTCATTATTCATGCACCACACCCAGTGCTCCATGCAATACGTGCCCTCCTCAATATCCACCACCAGGCTCACCCAACCCCCCGACCCATCCCCTCGAAAACCCTCAGTTTGTTTCTCAGAGTCCTCAGTCTCTCATGGTTTGTCTCCCCCTCCGATTTCCCCCAATTCACCCTTCCTTTCCTTCCCCTAATGTCCTCCATGTTTTTCCTTATGCTCCACACGTAAGTGAGACCATATGATAATTGAGTCTCTCTGCTTGACTTATTTCACTCAGCATAATCTCTTCCAGTCCCGTCCATGTTGATACAAAAGTTGGGTCTTCATCCTTTCTGATGGAGGCATAATATTCCATTGTATGTATGGACCATATCTTCTTGATCCATTCATCTGTTGAAGGGCATCTTGGCTCTTTCCACAGTTTGGCGATCGTGGCCATTGCTGCTATGAACATTGGGGTCCATGTGGCCCTTCTTTGGACTGCATCTGCATCTTTGGGGTAAATACCCAGTCGTGCAATTGCAGGGTCATAGGGTAGCTCTATTTTTAATTTCTTGGGGAATCTCCACACTGTTTTCCAAAGTGGCTGCACCAACGTGCATCCCCACCAACAGTGGAAGAGGGTTCCCCTTTCTCCACATCCTCTCCAACATTTGTTGTTTCCTGTCTTGTTGATTTTGGCCATTCGAACTGGTGTGAGGTGGTATCTCAGTGTGGTTTTGATTTGAATCTCCCTGATCATTAGCCTCTCTTGACTTTGTTTTTCCCTCGGTTCCAGGTACTGCCATATATATTTATGATAGAGGATCGCTCACACTGAGCTTACAAATCCGATGCCTGCCGCGTCTCTGTGCACACGTGTAGAGAGTCTCTTCTTGTTCTTCAACAGTGTACTGCTGGCTTCCAGACGGCTTCCGTCAGCACTGTGTCTGTGAAGGTCGTCGTGCAGATAGGTTCGTTCCTCTTCATGCACTCTTGGCTGCTGTGTTATAATTCATGCATGACTCGACCACAATTAATCTCCACACTTCGGGTTGAGTATTTAAGTTAATTTGCAGTCAGTATCCTTGTACACATATCCCTGTGCAAATAGGTGCGAAGTAAAATGCTCAGTGAGCTCTCCTCGATATCCCTAGTGTCTCTTCAACAGCAATTACAGCTGCAACCAGCAGACTTGGAATTTCCCGGCTCTACACACTCACCAACACGTGATCTTCTTTGAATAACAAATGACTGGTTTTCCCACTGTCTTGCTTGCTCTTTGCACGGACTGACGTTCCTCCCTTTGGATGTCTCCCTGCACTGGTTGGGAATTATACACTGGATTTCTCTATGTTTTGGCCTTTTCCTCGTCTTTGTCTTTGGCGTCTTGCAGCTTGGAGGCATAGGTCTGGAGCCAATTTCTTTCCATTGATCCGCGTGGGAGTGCTACCTGGGATCTTTCCTCAATTCTACAAAATTCTCAGCTCTTATCTCTTCCATCCCGTATTCTGATTCCTCCTTCTGCAAATCCAGTGAATCCTAGAGCAGGCATTATTTATTGACTGTTTATGATATTCTACATGGAGAATGCAGCCATGGAGTATGAAATTTAAAAAAAAAGTACTTAGACTGCAGTGGATTTGATAGCACAGTGTGTGGGGAGGAAGACAGAATAAAGAAATAACATAAAAAATAAACAGGTGTTAGAGTGGTCCGAATCATGCTCGAGAAACCAGGAAGCCTCATTCCTGGATCCTGTGATCGATCAGTGCTCTATACGGAAACAGGGTTTTCGAAATTGTGATTAAATTGTGGGTTAGGTTGAATTGGACAGACCGTCCTGGATTATGCACGTGTGCCCCAAATGTATTACATGGATCCTTAAAAGAGGAAGGCAGAGTGAGATTTACACACGTAGGAAAAAAAGATAATGTGAATCCAGAGGAGATTTGAGGATACTGATCTTGAAAACTGGAGGGATGGGGCCATTCCCCTTAGGGCTGCCTGGTCCTCCAGCAGCTGGAAGAGGCGGGAAGGACCCTCCCCTGGAGCCTCTGGAGGGAGCTTGGCCCTGCCCCGCCTGGATCTCAGACTTCTAGCCTTCTGAACTGTGAGAGAATAAATTTCTGTTGCTTTTAACATAAGCCACCACTAGCCCAGTTTGTGGGGATTCGTACCTGAGGTCATAAGAAACAAATACATGTGGCAAGAAATACACTGAAGACAACTAGAGGGCACATAAGGATTGCTGGGGGGTTGCAATTTTACTTAAAATGGTGAGGGAAGACCTCTCTGGGAAGGTAACATTTTAAGCAAAGACCTCCGGGAGGAGCGGAGAACATTACAAAGAGCAGGACGAGCTTTCCGGGCAGAGCAAGCAGCAGGGGACAGACGAGCTTGCCTGGAATGCTCTCGAAACATCTAGAAGTCCAGAGTGAGTAAGCAAGTGTAGTAGGAGATGGGACCAGGGAGGTGGAGGAAGGAACCCTGTACATCACTGTGAGGTTCTCAGATTTCATGCTGAGAGAAGATCTGTTGGGGAGACTGACATACTTTATCCTGTATTTTATTTATTTTTTAAAACATTTTGTTTATTTATTTGAGAGAGAGAGAGAGCATGTGCAGTGGAGAGAGACAGAAAGAGATGGAGAAGTGGACTCTTCACTGAGCAGGGAACCCGATGTGGGACTCGATCCCAGGACCCTGAGATCATGACCTGAGCCGAAGACAGACGCTCAACCGACTGAGCCACCCAGGTGCCCCACAATTTATCCTGTATTTTAAAAAGATGATTCTGGCAGCTAGGTTTAGGACACCCTTAGAGGGAGAGTTGGGATAGTGATACTAGTGCTAAGTCACACAATAATCACACCGACATTAATATGTTATTATGTTATGTTATTATTATATCATAATAATATTATTATTATTATTATCCTGAAAGAGACAATGGTGGAAGTTTCCAGAAGGGCAGTGGTGGGGATTGTAAGAAGGGGTCATATTGTGGACATATCTTGAAGGTTCTATAGATTGGACATGGGGTTGGAGAGCAGGGGAGGATTCCAACATGACCCTAGAAAATCTTGGAAAATTCTAGAAACTGAAGATGCAAAGAATGGCTGATGAGTCTCGCTTTCTGGTTGCCCAGCATACATCCTTTAGCCAGTACACGAAATAGTGCTTAGACACTCAGAAACGTGCAATGTTTGTAGAACTGATATGTGCCCAGGGGGAGGTTCCAGCGCCCTGTGTATAGACTGCTGAGGAACTTTGCGAAGCTTCGTTTGAACTCCTGTCCTCATTGTCTTTCTAGATTGGTAGTGCTCAACTCTGTCTGCACCTTAGAATCACCTGGGACACATCTACGAAAACCCTGTGCCCAAGATGAACCCCATGCCAATTAGTTCCCAACCTCCAAGGCTGGGACCTGGTATAAGTATTTTTAACGCTCCCTCTAGAGTCCTTCCTAAATGCATCTCACATCACTGCCCTTCATTTTCTGCTCATCTTCATCCCCTAAACCCGGTGGTACTCTACTGGAGTGATTCGCCTTCGCAGGGACACTTGGTAATGTCAGGAGACATTTGGAGTTGCAGCAACCCAATCAGCATCTACTGGGGAGAGTCTAGGGATGCTCTAAACATCCTACAACACTCAGGATTCTCCAACCGCAAATATCGATACTGCTGAGATTGACAGACCCCACCCCAAACCCAGGGAATCTTATTACTGTATTAACGAATCCAGAAGGAACTGCCAGATTTTTAAATGTCTTTCTGTGTGTGCGTGAGCACGAGCCACTTTTGGTTTTAATGGACAAATTGAAGGTCGTGGGAGAGCAAAATGGGAGCAGGGGAAGAGAAGGATAAAGGGTGTGAACACCTGGGTTGAATATCATCTCTCACACACCTAAGTGCCTCGAGGAGCTAGTGAGGGTGACAATTAGCAGTTTTCGAGAGCAAACGAACAAGTATCTGCATGTCCTTTTCCCTCCTGAATTGCGTCTGTGAGAGCTGAGTTAATGATCTGATAGAGTCACATCAACGCGGCAGGCGTTGGGTTGAGCATCCGTGTCTGTGCCTTCCAGGTTTTGCACAGTGCACCAGCCAAACGGCCTGCTCTTCACGGAAGGAGAGCACATGGATGATGGGAGGGCCTCCTCTTCTTCAAAGATGGCACTGCATCCTTCAGGAAGGTGCCAGTGACTGGGTGGGGACCAAGGACGATGTCTTCATGCGGGTTTGGTTTACTGAGAGTGCACATCCTGACTTTGCTTTTTCTATTTGTGGAGAGCCTATTTTTTTAGATGGGCCCAAGCAGATGATCAATTATCATTGATAGTGAGTGTGCTCCTCTGGGGACATACATTTTTGGTTGTAACAAAGTGGGGGGTATACTGACATCTGGTGAGGAGTGGCCAGGAAGGCTGCTAGAAACCGTCCGGTGCATAGGACACCCCCCACCTCCACCGGTCAATCAAGAATGACCCAGCCGGAATGTCAAGCCTTGGAGAGAGAACAGTCATGAAAAAGATGCATGCCTTTACAAATAATCTTACTATGGTTTCGTTAGACATATTGATATACCCTCTTTTCTCTCTCCAAATGCTTGCTCCTTCATCTGTTATCTTTAAAGCCTTGCTCATCAAGGGGGTTTTACCATAAAACGTTGAGTCAGTCTCTATGTCCCAAGACGGATAGAACTGGGGTTAGAATTGATAACCCTGCCAGTCTCTCAGAAGGATTTTAGCTCCTAGTACCCGATAGTATGGCGCACCCCAAAAAACACGTATCTTGTTTCGTAATTAGCCTACTGTGACTACAGGAAAAACAAAGGCTGAACTACATCTATGCCAGAATTTCTCTGATGTGTCTGACCATTAAAACCTTGGTAGGATCATTTTACTATTCCCAATTCCATTATTGTGGTCAATTCATCCTTGTTTGCCAACTCCTGCCCCAATTTTAGAAATAAAAGTCTTGCGTCCTGGGAACTTCCCAATCCGGGGCTGGTTCTATCCCGTAGAACTGGTTTCTAAAGTAAGGTCTTTTTTGGCAAAATGCTGCATTGGCATAGCCTCCCAAAGCACAACTCAGTAATTGGCATTCTCCCACCTGGAAAAGAAATGACTAAATCTCTCTTGTCATGAGACGGACACTTCTTTACACAGTTTGTCTTTTCACTAGGGAGAGAGGGATCGTCTCCCTAACAGTTAAAGATAACTTGTTTTAGAGAATTGTTTGTAAAATATTACAGCTTCCTCATTCCAGGATTAAATTTTATTTATACTCAATTTGATAAAGCTCGAGGACCACCAAAGATGTCCCTAAGGGTAAGACTTTTAACAATGTAAAGAATCTCTTGTGATGCCTATTACTATTGTAATTCACTCTTTCCTCTGCAAATGTAAGGTCGTGTACCACATTTAAATAATAGACCTGTTAATAACAGGAATTCACCATAGAGAGCCCTGCGAAGTTCTCCAGCCCCCACATTGGTCCCAAATGAGTTCATCCAGTGAAATGTCACCTCTGCGATACCAAGGGGGCTGATAACGATCAGACTGGAGTACCCATTATCTCACACTTAAAAAAAACATCTCAAAGCATTCTAATACAGCGTCCTTATGCACTTGGTAGAGGGGTTGCTATTTTAATTTAAAAAACTCAGCAGTGCTCCTTTTCAAAAACCTCAGTCATTTGTACGTCCTAGTATCAGTTGGCCTCTGCGGCTCTGAGACAATGAAAAACCAGATCAATCCCAACATACCCTTTGAGAATTATCTTTGTGATATCAAATGCGTGATACTATACACCCAAAACATCCTCAAATGTGCATATCTAGGGAAATAGTTACATATGTAAATAAGTGTATATAAAGAATTCAATAAGAATTCCATGTGTGCGTATAAGTATGCATGCATCTATACAGATGTGTGTGTATATATAGGTATATGCACACGTAGACACGTGTAACCATGAATAGATTAGATATACATGAAAATAGATGATTAATTAATACATAAGATACATGTCAATATATAGAGAGATAGATTCCATGATCCATCCTGGAATTTTTATATACTAGTAAATTCCTGATATCAGCTTGTTTCATACTATTAAAAAAAAAAAAAGCATGCTGGGGCCCCTGAGTGGCTCAGTCTGTTAAGCATCTGACTCTTGATTTTGGCTCAAGTCAGGATCTCAGGATTGTGGGATCAAGCCCTGCATTGGGCTCTACGCTCAGCTGGGAGTCTGCTCGAGATTCTCTCTCCCTCTCCCTATATCTCTCTGTCTAAAAATAAATAAATAAATAAATATTTAAAATGAATGCATGCTGATAGAAGGATTTCTTTTTTTCCCCCCTCCTAATGTTTATGTTTGGAAGATTTTATATAAATAATAGGGAAATGATATAACCGGATTTACTGAATTAACTCAAAATTCTTTTCTGGATTCAGATATTAGGTTAATTTAGGACACAGTCAGCAAACTAGAGCCCCAGGCCAAATCTGGCCCTCTGCTTGTTTTTTATAAATAAAGTTTTATCGGTACACAGTCATATCCATTATTTGGGTACTACATGGGGACACATTTTGTTCTACAGAAGATTTGTGTGTCTGTGACAGAGACTGTGTGGCCCATAAAGACAAAATATTTACCACTTGGCCCCTCACAGAAAACTTTTGCCTACCCTGAAGTGAGACTAAAGAGACCCAAGTTCTAGTATTTTTAAAAGAATACCAGAACTCTGCTGCAATATTTTAAAGTTCAGATCGATTGAAACAATAATGACCATGAAAACAATCTCAATAGCAAAAAAATACTTAACTGAATAGCAATATTAACAAACCAATAATAAAAAGACAATACAGTTACCTGAGCTGATTTGCCAAAACACTCTAGGCAAAAAAAAAAAAAAGACATTTTGCTAACAGGGAGCAAGCAGCTACCGTGTCATTTCTTGGTCCACCTACTTCTACTTTGTTACACAGCCCTCTGCTGTGGATTGAATGTTTGCATCCCCCTACCCACAAAATTCATATGTTGAAATCTTCACCCCTAAGGCGACGGTAATTGGAGGTGATGATTTGGGAGGGGTACTGAAAGTGAAGGCCTGATGATAGGATTAGCATCCTTATCAAAGGGACCCCAGAGAACTCCCTTGCCCTGTCTGTCATTTCGGGACACAGTGAGAAGACGTCAGTCTGTGATCCCAGAAGAGGGCTCTCCAGACCCCAAATCTGCCGGCACCTTGATCTAGGATGTCCAGCCTCCGTACTGTGAGAAACAAGCATGTGTTGTCAGAGCCACCCAGTCTGTGGGATTTTTTGTTAGGGCAGCCCAAATGGACTAAGACACTATCCCTTCTCCTTTCCTCCTGTTTGCACAGTTCTGCTGAAAAACAAAAAGGGCGATTGCCACTGCAGACTGCTTGTCGAGAGGATGAGTTGAACAAAGCAATAAGGACAACGTGAGTGTACTTGGGTGAAATTCAATCTCCACCATGCAGCTGAGCACCGAGTTCTCTCTGGTGGTGCTTCCTTCCCTTCCCCTCGCTTCTGATCGCAGAGATTTCCATGAATGAACAAACCCATTTTCTTCACATTCGGGGTCTTCTGTCTGAGGGATGCATGCAGGAAACCCTTAATCCATTTGATGACGGTGCCTCTCTAGCACCTTCTTCTTTGAGGTAAACTGAATAGGAGTCTCAGTCACTGCCACCATCCCTCTCAATGGCAATGAATCACAGCACAAAAAGAAGGCTCAAGGGGGGGACACGGAGCAAAGTCTCACTGTGGAAACTCATCATTAGGCAATTTTTAAGACTGGTATTGAACCTCAATGGAAGTCATTTCAAAGGTCCTCTGCCTAAAAATGGCTGGTGGGTTTTTCCTAGATATGTTATATATGGTTTCTTGGGTGCCCTATGCTGCTTCTTTAATGGGTCTGTCAAACTAAGGTTGAATAATGACATTTCCTTCATTTATTTTTTATTTTTTAAAAGATTTTATTTATTTATTTGAGAGACAGGGAGAAAGCACAAATGGGGGGAGGGGCAGAGGAAGAAGGAAAAGCGGACTCCCTGCTGAGCAGGGCGCCCGACATGGGACATGATCCCAGGACCCCGGGATCACGACCTGAGCCAAAGGCAGACGCCTAACTGACTGAGCCACCCAGGCGCCCGAATAATGACATTTTAGCCATTACCTCTGACAAGAAAGAAGTCAATGACTGGTTACCGTGATGGCTTGGTTTTCATGTGACTATTTCCCGTGTAGGGTGTGTGTGTGTGTGTGTGTGTGTGTGTGTGTTCTATTTTACTCTTGGAGTAGTGTACAAACACTTCCTTTACATGACATGGAAATATGATTCTCATTGTTCAGACTTTGTACACCTTAGGGATGTATTGATTCTTGGTGATAAAATGTCACTCAATGTTAATTAGCCCACCTCTCTAAGTTCACTGGGAGAGAATATAAAGAGCAGCAGGGTCTAAGGCTGGTTACCTTTGCTGCATAGAGTTCTCTAGATTCTACTGCTTATGCCTCTAGGCTCCACTGCATACTGCTCTGGGCTCCATGGCTTAGTGCTCTGGGCTCCTTTGCTTACAAGCCTGGAATGTACAATTGTAGACACCCTATAGAGATGAGTACCCTTTTCTTAGGATGGAGTGAAAAAATCATAAGAGAAGATTTAGATTGAGTCAGCTTTATTCGTGATCGATATGAACTATCTCATAGGCGTCTATCTGAATACACCAAGCCACCTCCTTGCATCAACTCTTAGAATTCCTCATGGCTGTCAATGGCCTTTGGCCAAGGACCACGAGGGACAGACCAGCAGTCGGACAGGGTGAGCTTATCATTTGTTGCAAAGAGAAAACCGGTACCCCGTGGGGAACCTCAATAAGAAAAAAAATTATGGTAGGATTTGGACTTTGATTGGGTGATTTGGGGAGGGACGAAGTGACAATCAAGGAGGGGTTCAGTCTGCATGGGGTGGTCTCAGAAAGCAGAAGCAACTTTATGATTGAGTATCTCAATAAGTCCTACCTACAGAGAAGGTAAGCTGAAGCTGTAATTGGCAAAATGTAGCAGTCACTCCTGGATCCTGAGAGTATTTCGTATTTCCTGGTTTGGACAAGGTTCCCGTTTTGTGGGCACCCAGATATGATTACAGAGGGGTTTTGTTTTGGTCTCAGTCTACCAAGGACAGAACTGATGCTGATGTTGTGTGAAATCATCATGTCCAGCAGGAGAATAACGCAGCCGGCTGTGAGTGCAAGGCCAGCTCCTGGCTCTCTGTTGGGAGCTCCTGGCTCTCTGTTGGGGGCTGCTTTGCCCTTCCACAACTCTTCTCTCTAACGCAAACAATTATCTCATGCCTGGAAAGCAAGGTTAAGTTTACTTGAACCAAACTTCTTAAGCAACTTTTTACAGAAAAAAGCCACCAGCAACAGCTTTCCTTAGAAGGGAGCAGACAGGTAGAGCAGATTTACTTCGACGTTGGATGGGCAGTGCAGAATGCCAGCTCTGGTGGATGGGGCTGGTCCTGCACGTGTGAGGGTGACCCTTGGGTCTTCATTCACATGGACTCAGAATATTTCCATCTTTCACAATGATTGTGTCTCTTTACTCCTGGGTCCGTCAGACTAGGAAACATGAGGACCTCCAATCCACATCTGACACGGCCGTCTTCCCTTGTGCTCCAGGTACATACTTTCAACTATCTAGTGGACTTGTTATCTCATGGGCTGCCCAGTGGACAAGGGTGTTTCTGGCACATCAGATTCTACAAGCTAAAATGGAATGAACCACCTGCCTTTTACTCAGCGTTACTCTGCCATATCTGGACATCCCAGAATGGGATGAAAACCGAGTGTCCACTCACATGAGTCAAACAAATTAAGTAAGCAACATGAAGCAGCTAAAAAAATAAATGACAAATAAATAAATAAATAAATAAATAAATAAAAGATGGCCTCTTATTCAATGTTGTAGACCTGATAAATAAGGAATAATGTGAGACAAATGGTCTGTCCCATCATTGTCTCATATCTGGTCCCAGGAACCATACGTCCGTGGGTTGGGCATCTTCGCAATGATTATGCTTCTTGATGGTGAGCTGCCCAGGCCAATGAGATGAGATAGATCCCTGCCTGAACCTTGGTTTGGGGAGTGTGGAGATCAGGCCATCATCCAAACACACATGCTTGCCAACCACAGCCAGCCCACCTCTTAGCCCTGGCAGAACTCAGTTGTTTGACATCACTCTGGCCCTGACCCCCAAGTAGCTTCAATGATCCCATGTGTGAGACCATTGCAAGCCCTTCGCTGACACGTCATCTTCAAGGCTATTGTTTTGGAAGTTAGGGTCAATTTCCAACATGACTATTTTCTCCTAAAACCAGGTCAGAGAAGTTGGATTTGTAGGCTAGGGTAAGTGGTGGGGAGTGTATGGAAAGAGAGAATCTTAGTTTGTCATTAACTTCATCATGCTATCTTGCTGAAGTTGGTAAAATTATTCCTAGGCATGAAAAGACTTTTGTAGGCAGGTCATGATAACCATATTAAAATTATTTCCAATGTTATTGTACATCATGAATAAAGAGACACATTTATAATATATCTTAGGTTGGGTTCTAGGAGAAACAGTTTCTGAGACAGGGATTTGAGTACAAATAGCTTATTGTGCTGAAGAGGACCATAGGAAGAGTGGGAAGTGAGACAGAGCAGGAAAGGAAACCAGTCAGTGGTGAGTTAACCCCGTGGGCAAAAAGGCCAAGCACTATTTAGGGACTTTGAGAGCCACCCTTCAGAATTACCCCATCTGATGGGTGAGGGAGCTTCAGTATTGATCCACCTACTGCCCATCTGTCACTGTCTGAGGGGTGCTTATAAGGTCAACAACTCCTCAGCACTTTTGGCTTATCCTGTACTTGGTCCACGTGAGTTGCGACAGCAAGAAAACCACTCCAAGCAGGGCATCGGGGGTGTTCACGGTGAGCACCTTCAGCATGCGGGGGTGAGTGCAAAAGCAATGTGAATGGGTCTCTGACCCATTGTGGGTCTCCACCACAATCTTAGAAGGGAATGAAAAATTCTCGAAGCTGCAACAATCAGACAAGTATTCAAGATGGTCTAGGTAATTGGAAGACGATGATGCCATCTGCCAATACACGAAATTATTCTGGGGCTCTGCTACATTCTTTTTTCTCACTTGTTGCTTCTCTCCATGCTGTCGCTGCCCACGTTCCAACTCTCCTTTGCTCTCACCGGGATTACTGCAACGACTCCCTAATTCCATCTGCTTTGGCTCTTCAGTTCTTGATGCGCATGGCCACCCAAGTGAGCCTCCTAACATGCACACTTTCTCAAATGCGCTCATTTCCCTGCTGAGAATTTTTCAATGGCTTCCAATTGGCACAGAATAAAATCCAAATTCTTGGTATGACATGCAAGATTCTTTGTCCTCTGGATCCTGCCCTTCTAGGTCAGCATGCCCCTCGCCCACCTCTTTCTCAGATGTAGCCCAGGGGTCCGCTAACATTTTCTGTAATTATAAGTTTTATATATAAGTATAAAAACTCTAAGTTTTTATACTTTATAAAAAAAGTTTTGTAAAAATTTAAGTTTTAGGCTTTGTGGGGCTTATGGTTGCCATCACTACAACTCTGCCAGTGTAGAGGGAATGTAGCCACAGATGTAAGGAAGAGTGCCTACGTGCTGGGCAGGGCTGTGTTCTAATAAAATGTCATTTATGGATACCGAGATTCGAATTTTATGTAATTTTCATGTGTTACAAAATATTACCCTTTTCAATTTTTTTTCAACCATTTAAAACTGTGAGCACCATTCTTAGCTCAGCGGCCCATAATCTGATGACTCCTATCTAGCCAAAGAAATGATATTAAGTCGCTCCCTCAGGATCCCATGCCTTGGCATCGCTGGCCCCTCTGCCTGGCACAACCTTTCCAAGCCTTGTTCATCAGGTGGTTTACTACTCGTTGTTTAAGAATCAACTCCGACACTCACCACACTGGATCTAAATAGCTCTCAAGTATCTCCAAAGAACAGGGTTATGCTGCAATAGTTTCAACTCTACCATGAATAAAGACAAGAGATTCCATACTGAACTTGAATACTTGAAAGAAGAGGGTGGGGGGTGGTCACTCATGGCCTCTTTGCTGAGCCAACGTTGACTCCTCTGCACATTTCCACAGAGAGGGGCAGGATACTCACTCATGACAAACCCCTGGGGCTGTGACTTCAGAAGTTAGTGGCTAATCAGGTGCACTATTTCCTGTTAGACTGGGAAGTGCCTACACTTTCTTTCTAATCCAACTTAAAAGTCATTGTCTCAAGTCATCCCCAAACTGACTTCTCCCAGCCTTCTTTGATCACAATCCATTGTTACGCTAGGGAACACGAGGAACTCCTGCTTCTGCCTCTCTTAAAAAATTTATCTGATTTTGCTTGGTGCCACACGCTTATATCTCTGTTTCCTCTTTGAGATGATAAGTGGCTTGGGACAGGGGGCTGTGTATTTCATGGATCATTCTTTAGCAGAGTACCTTAATCAACATATACTTTTTTGTAATGCATGCATGAAAAAAATAAATGAATTAATGATGCCCAGAGTAGGGTAGTACATTTCACCCTGGGTTCAGTATGTAGGCAGTATTTTGCTTGAGTTTATCTGCTAGACCCACAGGCTGGAGAAGGGCATCACACGTATTTTTTTCAACCTTATTCTCAAGAAGTACAGTGCCACACTATGACTCATCTTGACCTTTCCAGGTGCATACATATGCATGAGACCCTTGTCAATATTTAAATACTCTTTAGGTATGAATAGACATTACTCTGTTGTTGCCCAATTATCTACATGCATTCTTTTAGAAAGTTTTCCAATTAATGATGACCATATTGATCATTGGCTAATGTTAATTAGACAACCATAATAATTTTTGAAAATATAGGAAATAATATCTGCTTTAGAAAGGTATATTTAAATATCAATTTAATCTTTGAGGTACTTATGAAAATGCCCTGATGGGAATAATTTTATGGGATCATAATACTCGTGAAAATCCTAACTATTCTCTGACTCATTATTAAAATTCAAGATCGTGAAGCCCCATATACCAAATGATGTATTGTACATAATGACTTTCTTATTCGATTTTTCTAATCTCTATTTTTCATCCCCTGGGGTTTTTTTTCTCAGTAATTGTCCAGAGCTTTAAATAAAAGAATAGTAGTGATTGAATCTTTGTGCGTCTTTATTTTTAGACTCACGTCTTGAAGTCTGCAGAACGTGCAGCAGAGAACATAAGAGAAAAATGTGTGTGGAGATGGTCTATGAAAATCATTTTAAGTTATTACGTGTCCTTCAGTTCACCATACTGAGAAAGATGGAAAAAACCTTGTAGGGAAAAATAACTCTCTCCTCTGTTCGTGGAAGGTTACCTTTCGACGTTAGTATTTATCGATTTGACACCTTGGGGGCCTCATCAATAACAGGCTGCAGGTTTATGGGAGTGTGATCATCTTTCTTGGGTCCCCACTTCAAGGGTCATGACCCAGTAGGAACTCTGTAATGTGTGAATCACCCTACCTTTACCACATTCGTTTTCGGTTGTCTCTGTGAAAACCCTCAGGCTCTGGATCTGAATAATTCCTGGGTTTTCTGCAAGTTTCTTTTTTTATGTTCAACCATAAAGGTTTGACACAGAGCCTTATTATACAACTATATTATGGATGACAAAATGACTTCTCTGACCAAAATCAGTCATATTCTAGGCACCCACTCCTGAAATACAGTGCAGGGTGAGATTGTGCTAAACACCACTGAATAGACTCATTATTCACTCTCTCTTAGAGTGAGGCCCGAATTTGCCTCTGCAGCCAGACCTTCAACAAATACAAAAGTCCTAGAAGAGTATGTTGTTTGAACAACTGAGGTTTCGTTTGAAACTATCCACTCCTTTTAAAAAAGAGAAGACAACTTATTTGTTTTTTTTTTTTTAACGTGTCCATTGTGTGATAATGCATTCACGGAGACCAAATGGAAATATGACCTCAAAGATGTTATTAAGGTGTGTTTACAAGGTCACTGACGACTGACCTTGAAGGCACTTGGAACTGAAGAGGAATGAATTTTGAAAGCAGATGCCAGTGGGTTTAAGGACTACGTAGGAGGTGAAATCATGAATGTGAGCAAAGACAATCTTGTGAATGTTTGCCCAGCGGTAGGTGTGCTAAATTTGGAACGATACTGATTGATGATATTTGGCAAGTATGTTGAGAAGCACAGAGAACTCATTCGTTTATACATGCTCTATTCTTGGAAAGGTTGGTGATAAGGGAGAGAAGGAGGTGAAGGACAGAGAGCATCCTGAGATGTGATGGAGTCTGCAGAGCAGATGGGAAGATTCTCATCTCTGGTCCTGTGTTCCCCAGAGACGGGAGGAAAGAAAGCATGAAGGTAAAGATCGTCTTCCAGGAGATGTGGGAAAGCAAGGAGGGTTATTCCTGAAAATGACAACTCTGTCTTTGCATTAGAAAGGGAAGTTGGTCTGGGAATAAGGATTGGGGGGCAGGGGCAGAGCTGATCTGAAGGAAGGACCAGGGAGCCAAGAGAGATGAGTATGGGGGTGGGAACTGTGACACTGTTGCTAGGAGAGAACAGCCCGTGAAGTTGTCTTGCAGGACACATGGAAAGTGGACCGGTGGGGGACATTCTCCACATGGAAAGAACCTAGTGGTGGACACTTAATAAATATTGGAGAATGGAGGTTCCTGAAACAGCCAAGAATCTTGATGAGTTTCACATGACAGCTGCATGCTAAATATTTTGTTTCCATGATGCCTTTGCTTATGATATGGGAAGTGGTCCTTTTTATAAGACATTTGTGCAGCCACACATCTGATTTGTTTAACAAGCCACTGAAAAATCAGATTCCTGTGATCTGGGAGGAAATGAGTATGTTGAGCTGCTAGGATCGTCTCTTACATTGGTACCCTCTCACAATACAGTGAACATTGCCCTTAAAATCTGGTCATGGCCCACAGCAAGGTAATGCATTAATTTTTTTTTCTTCTCTTCCAGGGATGATTTTTGTCCCAAGGCATGAGATTTGATTATGAAATGGTGGCAGGTGATAGCAACCTGAATCAAGTATAAAGTAAGTCAAGTTAAATGGGATGTACTTGACACAGTGACCATATGCGAAGGCAATGGCAGAGTCCTTGTGGGATGTTTGCAGCTTGGGTTCCTGCATTCAAGGGGCTGGCCAAGTTCAAGGCCATAAATGGGAAATAGGTACAGGTATCCTGTCGGAATGCTGAGCTACTCGCATGCAAAAGGCTCGGTCTCAGGGCGCCTGGGTGGCTCAGTTGGTTAGGTATCTGACTTTGGCTCAGGTCATGATCTCAGGGTCCTGGGATCGAGCCCCGTGTCAAGTTCCATGTTCACTGGGGAGTCTTCTTGTCCCTCTGCCTCTCCTTCTGCCTCTCCCCATGCTCGAGCTCTGTCTCTCTCTCAAATAAATAAATAAAATCTAAAAAAAAAAAAAAGGCTCAGTCTGTGCTTCCCAGATGTTAAAGGTATAAAGGAGCCACACTGTAGAGAATGGTTTCATCAGATTGAAGACGGGTCTCAGCAACTGAATCTCACATGGGGACTTGGGCTGTTCCCTGCTATGCCTCTCAGCACATATGAACTTTGTTCTTTACCACGAGGTTTGTGGTTGTTGAGTTGTACCCTTTGTAAACAGTGCTTTGGCTGAAAGGTGTGTGTGTGTGTGTGTGTGTGTGTGTGTGTGTGTGTGTGTGATGCTCCCAGGGATGGCCAACATCTGAGGTCCCCATTCACTGTTTCCCTGAAAGACCCCAACATGCAGACGTGGTATTTTCTACACGCTAAGTGCCCCATGAGTGTGGCTGACCAGCTGTCTTTGGGCAGATGGATTTATCTGTTGGAATCTTTGATGACTGGTTCCTTCAGTGAGTATGCTGAGGTTTTGTGTATCCCTCAAAGAAACAATTAAATTAAAATGTCAAGGAAATCATTGGAGGTTTCCATCCCAATGATAAGATGCGCTGTAGGCATCACAGGGCACTTGCTTAAATCAATTGTGGTTTGGTAATTAACTCAGTAACTACTTCAGTTGAGAGACCTAAAGGGGAGTTAGCGTCTGAACACTTGCCAGAGTCAACAACACCCTGGGAATGTTTTAGTTGAGTGACAAAACTGTAACGGTGCCATGATCGCCGAAAACCCTCAAGAAAGAATAGCACATCCTTCACCCACTGAGACAAAAGGAAAAAATCAGAAGCCACTTCTGGCTTTCTCCATCATGTCTGTATATGGAGTCCCTTACGTAAGTCATTTGGCAAATCCCCGTGCAAACTCTCTGGTTTCCAATAAAGAAATCACAGCAGCTAGCGAGAGAGGAATATTTTGGTCCCCAGTCATGTTTTCATAATTACCTCCTCCAGCCCCACGTTCTATGAGTTTATTTAGTAAACAGCCTGCTCATCAATACTTTACCAATGAAAACATTGACTACTTTCTTTAAAAGAAAAAAAAAAGGAAGAAAAAGAAATAAAATAGCATGTAGCCCAAATTCGTTAAGGAGAATCTCTGAGGGCTTTGCGATCATTTTTAAGATATAAATACAAGCTTTCATCACACTTTGAGAGATGTCAGAAATATAAAACTCATTATCAGCCATGCTTAGGTGAGTATTTCTTCTCGCACCTTACCTCAGAAATCTCCATGTTTGTATGAATGATATTTTAAGCGTGAAAACCTATAAATTATGCAAGATATTTTTATAGCAGGAGGAATTTAGCTGAGCACTTAGGCAGAAAAGTGACTGGCGCTTTTGCAGCCTCACTAGAGGTGTGGAAAATAAGAATTATGATTGAGTATCAACTGTGCATCTTATACCCTCTCCTCATCCTACATCCTCTCTAGCTGCTTCAGTCTTTCAGTCTTTCTCTCCCATCAATATTCTTGGGAGGGTAATCAATACTTTGCCTTCCCGTTTTCTAGCCTCTCCTTCCTCAGACCTGGCATGCAGGTTTTCTTCTCTCTCTACTCAGGTTATTTCACCAAAGGACAGATAATTCATGCATGATCGGAGGGGAGGACTCAAGATGGGAATAGTAGGTCGTGGAAAAGGACAATGCATTGTAGCAAAGCACTAAGCAACAGAGTCTGTAAGGGCAGGCACAGTGGCAAAGCATTAAGTGGATCATCCCAACAGATTCTAGAAGGACGACTATAGTGTTAGAGCACTAAGCAGCTCATCCCCATAGATTCTCTATTCTCTCTGAAGTAGGAGATAATTCTACTGGGATAAAAACAGGGAGACAAAGAAGGACTTGAGTGCCCTGAGTAAGGGAGATGAGAATTGGGCACTGGAGCACAGAAGGGCCAACCATCTGTCAGGACTGCTGATGGCACTGGCACTTCATAACATGTGAGTTATGAGGCGGTATGATACCAATCGCCCCAAAATACTCAGCAGTTAGTGTTGGAGAAGCAAATTGGATTTTTAGCCAAGGTTCAAGAAATGATGGAGTAGGGGAAACAGAAAGGTAAGAGTTACAGGAGTCCATACTTTAAGGAGAAATCTTAGCATCAGGCCTGAGTGGACAGGAAGAGACTTCCTATGAGGAGTGCAAGGTAGGGATGTGCAGTGAGACCAGCCTGGATGAAGGGACCAGTCAGAGAGTAGATAGACTGAGGAAGCCAACATTTGTCAACAACAGAGATGAACCATTTTTACTGGACCAAAACTCAAGGAGAAATGATAAATATAATAAGCATCATTGCAAGAGATACAAGGGGTTATGGCTTCTGCTTTGATTTACAAATTCTAAATTCTGAACAAGGTTATGCAGGAGACGGTAGCTTCTCAAAGTCACACATACTACATTAGAATATGAACAACAGGCACCCTTGTCACTCCTTGGGAAAACAAGGGCAACTGATTCAAATATGTCTGTTAGTCCCCAAATTATAAGTTCTGGTTACGATAAGCAGCAACTTCTGAAATGATGCCAGGTGGGACTTGTTTTGAACCAGTAAGGTTGTACAACCACCTTTCTGATTTGCATGGACTAGCATTCAACACAATGTAATGCCTCTCCAATGACAACCCATCCTTCCACCAATGACTTGTTTCCTTTAGGTGAGATGCGGTCAATTCCCAAGATGGATACCACTTGTATGTTCTAGGACAGTCATGTTGAGGATAAAAAAGAGTTATTTTATCCGTTCCTGAGAGGGATTTACTGAGAGGCACATTTTCCCAGGAACTGGTCTCACAAATAATTGTGTCACCTTAAAGATGGCGGAGGCCATACACTGACTTCTTAGAGAAATATCTGTCTTAAAAAAAAAAAGGCAGTGTCAAGCAGTAAATAGTAATTAGATGAGAGCAAACACCAAAAACAAGCTCGTCCTTTGCTTGGTGAGCAGCCAAAACAGAGATTTAGCACAACGTTCTTCATCCAACCAACAGGATATGAAATGATGCACCATACGAGAGGGAGACAAAACCCGCCATGGAGTTTTCCACCACGTTTCTACTCAATTCTCAGAGAAAAGGAGACTTGCACACAAAATTCTGGAGTAGCGTTTATCTACCTTTATTAGAGCTGAGCCCTCATGAACCAACAGGCTTGCAGTGAAAGGATGGTTGAGACAGCGGCCAGATGATGACTGTGGGTCTGTGCAAGGCTGAAGAGAAGCTGTCCCATCAAGGTGAGCATGGGGAGCGTGACAAGGGCATCATGAAATGCAGCATCCGGCTGCGTGACACAGACATGGGTCATTGTGCAGAAATCGCTGGAGATGAGCCATGCCACAGGGCTGTGATCCCAGGCTAAGTGGCTGCTGTCACCCAAAAGTTTCCTACAGTGATGGTGAGTACTGAGATGAGCCCTTCAGAAGGTGTTCACAGCTGCCGATCAGACAGCAGAATACCTGCAGTCTCAGCCTCGTCTGTGGGCTTCCCTCCGCAGACAGAAGCGCGACACACACGTCTTCCTGCTCAGACTCTGCAAGGGAACTGAAGAGACAGACATATCTTACCAACTGAGTGGAGCCCAAAGATTGGCCTGTGTCCTCGTGAGCTGGGTCATTCAGTTGACTCCATATTTTGGGGGGCTTTGCACGTCTTCAGTCTAGCGAAATCTTTCAGGAGACTTCTGTACTATACTGGGAGTTGACATCAGTGCAACATTTTCTATTATTTTTTTTTAATTTTTTCTCTTAACTGTTTTTTTTTTCTTTTCAGCCAAAAGTCTTTTTGGCCCCTGTGGCATAGATGCACAGAGAAGAGATTTTCACAGATCAGACTTCTTAACGGATGGTCCCATGAAAAGCTCTCCTTTGCAGAGAGCAGGGTTTTTCAACCTTGGCACTATTGACGTTTGGGCTGGGTAATGGTTTTTTTTTGTAGGGAGCAGCCTTGTGCATTACACCGTTACCAACTAGTACCACCATCACCTTCTCCCTGTGATGTCTCTCATCTGTGACAACCAAAAATGACTCCTGACATTGCCAAATGTCCATGGGGGATAAAACTGACCCCCGTTGAGAACCCATGGCATGGGATATGTTGACCCCTAAATGCATAGGTAATTTTTCTCTTTGAACTTTATTCTCTTTCTTTTCTTTTCTTTTCTTTTTTCTTTTCTTTTTTCTTTTCTTTCCTTCCTTCCTTCCTTTTCTTTCTCTCTCTCTCTTGCTTTCTCTCTTTCCTTTCTCTCCTTTCTTTCTTTCTTTCTTTTTTCTTTCTTTCTTTTCTTTCTCTATTTCTCTCTCTCTCTCTCTCTTTTCTTGGTCAGTTTCTTTCATATGCTTTAGGACACTGTCCTCAGCTTTAAGAGGTCTGACTCCATAACAAACACACGACTTCTGTTAGCAAGAATGCTGGCCTTAAATGCTTTGTTTCCCAGAGGACTGCCAACCAGCTCTATGACATTGTGGACGCTTCCCGTTTTGCCATGGAAACCCAAGGCCCTTCTTGTTGAACAATCTGTGTGCCCTTGATGTCCACAAAGCAGCCTGGGCATCAGTTCAGAAGGAAGTAGCCAAAAGCACAATGTGAGGTTGACAAAAGGTTTCCTCTCCTTGTCCCTTCTGTGTTGCTGCGTTTTCTCTATTGATCGAGGATTCATCTAGGTTTTTTAGGTGAATTACTGGAGATCGGCGGATCCAACTGCAAGGCAATGTGACAGCTCTGCAACGTGTTTTCGGGAGCACAGTCAAGCCGGGTTCCACATCAAGGAATTTATTATATAAGGAGAGAGAACACTCACTCTTATATAGCTGTCCTTCTTGTCACCCGGTGGGAGTGAATACATTCCATTCCCAGCTGTCAGCCAGTTTCCGGGTGGGGCGTGGAGATTTGATTTTCTTTCTTCGGAGTCCTGGAGGTTCTGGGCAACGACAGCTCACTAAGGTTTTTATCGTCCTGAATGCTCATAAGTGCTGAGACCGAAGGGAAGAAAGGTGACCCCCGCAGACTGATGATGATTTCAGGGGCAAGCCTCAGCCCTTGAATGCAGTAGATTCAGACAAGATCAGTTGCTAAGGCTCCAGTGGAACACATCTCTCCTATTAAATGAGAGACCCTGCAAACGTTCCTCAGGACGGGAGTCAGGAGAGGCTACTCTTGGCAGAGATGGAATTCATCCCAGTTGCACTCTGGTGGAAGCTTTACATTCATGACCATGGTTCATGTAAATTCCTACATCAATTTAAACTTCTATCAAGGCAAAATCGCCAAGGTCAGGAAAGACCCTTTCTGCAAAGCTGCATGTTGGAAATCATTGCTCATTTTACAAGTCCAGTAAGCTTCTCCGTTAAGTATGCAAGCTTCATGGGCAAAAGTATATTCTTATCTGCTTTCCTTCTTATATTTGTTCTCCCTTATTTTTAACATAGAGGTCCTCATGCCACTGGAACATGCGTCTTAATAAGAGGCATTAAATAAATAGCATCACTACCATTCACACTTGTCACGTGGTAACAATTTAAGATCAATAGATTGGACTGAAATATATGTTGATGGAGAAATGGGACTGAGGGAGTGTTTGATTCACGTTGCGAAGACATGGACTATCTCACTCTTACTTTGCATGGATCGGAGTGGCCACAGTAGACGCCGGCTCTGGCTCCGGTGCCTACCAGCTGTGTGAACAAGAATAAATGTTTGTTCTTCAGGCCCAGGACTCGGCTCCTTCACGTCCAGGGTGGCATGACCTTAGTTAATTTTATGTGTCAACACGACTGAACTAAGGGATGCCCAGAGAGCTGGTGAAACACTGGGGTGTGTCTGTGAGGGTGTTTCTGGAAGAGATCAGCATTTGAATCCACAGACTGAAGGAAACATGTGCCCCACACCAATGTGAGTGGGCATCACCCAGTGCATTGAGGACCTGGGTAGAACAGAAGGCAAAGAAGACCAAACTCAGTCCCTCTGTTGAGCTGAGACATCCACGTGCCCCTGCCCTTGGATACCAGTGCTCGGGGTTCTCAGGCCGTAGGACTCAGACTGAAGTACATCACTGGCTTTCCTGGGTTCTTAGTGATTCAGGCTGCTCTAACAAAATACTGCAAACTGGGTATAAGTAACAAACATTTATTTCTCAGTTGTGGGAAGTGCAAGTGCAAGCATGGCGGAGTTCTGGTGGGAGCCGTCTTCCCGGGGTATGGTCCGAGCCTTCTTGCTGTGTTCTCATGCGGCAGCAGGGGCGAGGGGGCTCTGTAAGGTCTCCTTTAGAAGGACACAAATCCCGCCCATGAGGGCTCCATCCTCAAGACCTAATCACCTCCCAAAGATCGCACCTCCTAATCTATCACATTGGTGGCTAGGATTTCGATATATGAATTTCATAATTCAGACCATAGCACCTGGTTCTTCAGCTTGCGGACAGCAGATCGTGGGACCTCCCATGAGCCAATTCCGATAATAAATCTATCTATCCATCCATCCATCCACCCACCCACCCATCCACTCCTCCATGCACCCACACCTCCATCTATCCTATTTGTTCTATTTCTCTGGCCAACCCTGACTAATACAGATGGGGTAAAGCCAGTTCTAACCCCATATGGTTGTTTGGACAACTCAGTGAGAAAGTGCATGCAAAGTGCTAAGGAAGGCCTAGCACATGGTATGGGGTGACGTGGTATAAACTCTGTGAAATGAACACTATTCCTGCAGAGCCCTATTGTTTCCTCCTTCGTGTCTTCCCCTCTACAATGGCGTAAAAGATCTGGGACTAGGCCATTCTGTAGGGGACCCACGATGCATGGTTTTCCCAACAAGCACCATACCAAGTGTCTGGTCATTATCTGGCTCCCACCAAGAATGGACTCCCAACATCCTCCCTCGTTTGCAATCCTCTCAACACTGTTTCTGGCACCGTCATGGACACGTGGCCTGTTTCTTTGACTTGTGTGAATTCCTGAACTCTCAATGCCAGTCGCACTTCTGCTTCTCTGGCTTTGAGCCCACGTTTCCCTCATTGATTACAGTTCGTTCCAGGCCACCCTGGAGAGTGTGCTTGCATAGGGCAGGTAGGTGCATTGTCTACTTTCTCCACTCCTGAATTTCTAATCCTTGGAAGAGTATGTGCTGCAAAGCAGGTACTCATAAAGCTTTGTGAGGGGAATAACTTGCTCTGTTATTCCACCGGACAACTCTAAGATCCTCCAGTTATACCTGTCTGACCCATGAGTCTATCCTCAGACTGAATGTGAAAAACACTCTCATAGGACTTCCCCTAGAGGAGTGGGATTAAGATGCAGATGGGCCTCGAATAAAGAGGCCACGTAGCATGGTGGCCATGTTTCTTCCTTTTCCTGGCCAAGGTAATAGCAGAACATCTGCAGAAAGACAGTGATGATCACATTAAAAAGATAGGGTCTTTTTAATACCCATCTACTCAGGATAGATGGGTAGTCCTGGTGTGTTCCTTATGAGCAAAATGAGAAATGGGCATAAAGCCCATAAAGCTGCATAAAGCCATTCTTCCTGCCCCTAGGATAAGGGAAGCTTGGTCCAATGGTCTAAGTAGGGCTCAATATCCATTATGAAAAGATCTATTTTTAACCATTTTTGGTACGATTAAATTTTCCACTGAAAATGTCATGGTCACACCATTGAGGAATCTCTTGATTCAGAAACATTAAAATTAAATCAGTGGGGCTTGAAAGCACTGTATACTGTTCTACGATCATTTCCAATATAATGAATATGTTTAATATTTTCTCCCTTTTGGCTCAAAATAGAACTTTGAAAAATGTCATACATGAGAAAGATCATGGGGAGGGAGATGGGGAAAGGGAAAGAATGAGGGATGTTCTCAAAATAGAAGACAAACATCCTTGAAAGAAGGAAACAAATGACAGCAAAGGGAAATAAATTTCAAAATATGGAAAATGCATCCTTAAAACAGCAGAAGAAAGAACCAGCTTGAGAATAATTTTTTTAGAATACCATTTTCCAAAGTAATGTTTCTTATTATAAAAATAATGCTCACTCATTACAAAACACTCAGCAAACAAAGAAAAGCACACAAAGGGGATAAAAATCATTCAAAGGCCACCCTACAGAGAAAAACGTTTTAACGTTTTTGGGTATTTCTTTCAAGTCCTTTTTATATTCCTTATTTTTACAAAATGGGGGCATACACAATAACGTTTTTAGATTCTCCTTTTTTAAAAATTTAACATTATGTTGTGAGCATTTTCCCATGTAAAATAGTATTTGAAAACATGATTTTATTAGTTATATTGGGAGTCAGTAAAGTAGAACTCATGGGCCAAATATTGACCACCATCTGTTTTCACATAGCCCACATGTTACGGGTAGTTTTCACACTGAAAAAGAATGGCTTGAAAAGTCAAAACAAGAATAACTGTTCATGACACATGAAAATGATATGAAATTACCCTTTTAGCGTCCATAAATAAAGTCTTATTGGAACAGAGCCATGCCATTCTCTTATGTATTGACTATGGCCTTTTTTGCCCCACAAGGGCAGTTAAGTAATTGTAATGGAGACTATATGATCCTCAAAGCCTAAAATGTTCACTATTTGGCTTCTTACAGAAAGTTTGCTGACCTCTGATCTATATAATTACATAACCTCTGCATATATCATAATTTATACATTTTATTATGTATATATATTTTATGATCATTTCCCTACTACTGAGCATCATGGAGTTTCTCCTTGCCATTTTATGTAAATTGGTTATGAATTTTCTTGACCTAAATTATGGTTGACATCTCTGAATATTTTTCTGGGTAATTAATTACGGGCGAAAGGTCATGGCTATTTTTACACCTCTTCTTGTATTGTCCTCCAGAAAGGCAGAAAGGCTATATCCTGTTTCACGGCCAGTGGTGCTTAGAAAAAAATGGGGGCTCTAAATTGGCACCATGATGTTTCCTCCACAGAGGTCTATCATTTCCAACCAACCCACAAATAGGAAATTATTAGCCGTCTTTATCTCTCTATAATTCTTACAACGCTTTTTCATGGTATCGATAGCTAGAAAATGATCCATATCCACCTGTACCACGCACCCAGAGTGCTGCAAAACTTTCGTCTTAACACCCAGTGGGCATTTTAACCAATAAAATAACCCATATGTTTGTTTGACCTCTGGAAAGCAATCAATCCAGGCAGGCATCAGAAAATAGAATTATAACAACTGAGAGATCCCTGCTAAGGCAACGGAGCTGACAGATTGATGAGGCAAACCGCTCATGGAGCAGAATGCAAGGCAGATGGTTCCTCATCCTAGGCTGGGCAACCAGAACTATATGCAATTATAAAGAATTCAACTTTCCGTGCAAGTCAGCTCTTTGCACTCCATCTAATGGAATGTCAGAAACAAAGGCAACTAGATACCACCATGGTTTGGTTTGTTAATTTGACAGGTGAAAATGGCGTGGTGGTCATTGGCATTACTTCTGTTAGTTGCCCCTTGTGTTACTGGGGAGTTCATCTTTGTACTACTTTGTAAGATCTCTTTATATTTTAAGAAGATAAATGTTTTGTCTCCGAAGTACAATTCATGCAAGACTTCTACGCATTTCCTATGAGTTTTTGATACGTATGACTCATAAATGGGGAACACTGGATTAAGGGAGGTTAAGCAAGGCTGTTTAATAGAAGACGTCTCTAAGCCTTTAATATGATAAGGTGAATTTTGAATCAACAGGTTGGAAAGTAAAATGTGGCATTTGTTAAAATTATTGACAATGGGCAATGATGTTTACTAGGCATCTTTCAGAATATGTGTTAATCTGTTTTGTAGCTGAATTTTGGGAATCTGTGGTAGGAAGCCGGAAATATACAGAATATTCCAAAAAATATTGAATCCTACTGAAAAACAAATAATATTCTTTAGAAATATTAATAAAATGGCTGAGTACAAAATAAATATAATAAAACAAAAGCTTTCCTAAGTACAAGAAACAACTAGTTTTAAAATATTATCTAAAAAGGTCCTATCCCAATAGAAATTAAAACAAGAAATCTAGACATAACGTTAATAGGAAATATATAAAACTTATCTAGAATAATAAAAAAACTTCATTAAACAATATAAAATCAGACTTGCACAAACAAAAAAAATCATGTTTCAGGATTCAAAATATGAATATTTCAATTATTTCCATTGGGAAAAAATTTCCAAATATGTTGTAGACTTATATAATGACAATAAAAACCCTCAGTGGATATTTTTAGGAACATGTAATTTTTTTTCTAAAATTCACCTGAAATTAATGAGCAATCTTATGAGTTAAGGCCTTCAAAAATTAGCAAGAGAAGAATAAGGTGACATAGCAAAATATTTTATGTATGAGGACCATATAAGATTCACACAGACGTAGCCAAGAAGAGATACCAGACTCTTTGTCCATACTATGTGAGCTGCATTTCCCAATGAGAGATATCACAAGTGGCAAATTCTCTGTAGGATAAGACACAAGGAGCTGAAAAAAATCCTAAAAGAAATAATGGTTAAAAATTTCTCCAGTTTGAAAAGAGACATAAACCTATTGATTCAAGAAGCTAAATGAACATCAAAGAGGATGAACCCCCTTAAATCTATGCCAAGACATCTTTTTTTTTTTTTAAAGATTTTATTTACTTGACAGAGATAGAGAGATCACAAGTAGGCAGAGAGGCAGGCAGAGAAAGAGGAGGAAGCAGGCTTCCCGCTGAGCAGAGAGCCCGATGCGGGGCTCGATCCCAGGACCCCGAGATCATGACCTGAGCCGAAGGCAGAGGCTTTAACCCACTGAGCCACCCAGGCGCCCCTATGCCAAGACATCTTAATTAAACTTCTGAAAGTAACCTAAACATGAAGGAAGAAAAACCCTGAAAGCAGCCACACACACACACACTCTCACACACACACACACACCCTAAAAAATTAAAAAAATACCCCCCCCAAAAACCCACAAAAAAGCAACTTAACCCATGGGGTGAGAAAAATCAAATGACAGCAAATCTCTCACCAAAAACCATAGAGGCCTCAACTTGAAAGGGGCATGATATTTTTCAAATGATGAAAGAAAAAAACAAAAACAAAACCTATCAATGCAGAATTCTATATTCAGTGAAAATATCCTCCAGGAGTAAAAGGGTAATTAAGACATTCTCAGATGAAGAAAATATAAAAGAATTTGTCAATAGCAGGCCTACACCAAAAAATTGCTAAGAGAAATTCTCTAAATAAAAGGGAAATTATAAAAGAAGAAATCTAATGTCATGAGGAAGGAAAAATACAATATGCAAAAACATGGGTAAATGTGTTTTTCCCCCTTGAATTTTCTAAATTATATTTGAGGGTGGAAGCAAAAACCAGAACATTGTCTGATGTCATTCTTAGTGTCTGCTGAAAAAATACTTAAGATAATTATAATATAAAACGGAGGTGAAGGGAGACAAAGTTTGTATATTTCACTAAAACTGATAAAATGGTGACATCAGTAGACTGTAATAGTTATGAATATATAATATCTAGAGAAACCGGCAAAAAATTATACAAAGAGATATATTAAAATCACATAGATAAACCAAAATGAGATTCTAAATAAAGTTCAAGTATCCCACAGGAAGGCAGGAAATAGAAAACAGAGAAATGAAAAACAGATAAGAAAAAAAGTGGCATAATTAAGCACTAACATATCAAAAATTATATTAAATGTAAACACCTAAGTACTTCAATTAAAAGACAGATTGGCGTCCATCCATGATAAATATCTCAGAAAAGCAGAAATAGAGGGAAACTTTCTCAACTGTATAAAGGACAGCTATATACTTGCAGCTAACAGGATACTTAATGGTGCAAACCTGAATGTTTTTCCCTAAAATAGAGAAAAGGTAAAAATGCCCACTCTCATCATCTTACCCAACTTATTACTGGAAGTTCTAGTTAGTGCAGTAAGAAAGTAAAAGGCAGATAGATCAGAAAGGAAGAAATAAAACTCCTCTTAGGTGTGACACCAAAAGTACGAGCCATAAAAGAAATCATTGATAAATGAGTCTTGGTCAAAATATAAAACTTTGGCTTTGTGAAAGATTCTATTAAAGGGTAAAAAGACAAGCTATAGAGTGGGAGAAAATATTTGTAAACCATATATCTGACAAAACACTTGTATTTAGAAGATACAAAGAACCCTCAAAACACAACAGTGAAAAGCAAACAATCCAATGAGACTAAGTTCAGGAGACATACACGGACATTTCACTGAAGAAGAGAAACCTATGGCAAATAAGAAAATGAAAAAAAAATGTTCAACTTTATTAGCTATTCGAGAAATGCAAATTAAAACCACAATGAGGGGCACCTGGCTGGCCAGATGGTAGAGCATGCAATGCTTGATCACATAGTCATGAGTTCAAACCCCACATTGGGCACAGAGCTTACTTAAAAAATAAATAAATAAGAAAAAGGATATTAATGAAACTAGTTTGATAAAAAAACAAAAACCACAATGAAATATCACTACGCAGCTGTCAAAGCGGCTAAAATAAAAAATACCAACAATGTCAAATGCTGGCAAGGATGCAGAGAAATTGAATCACTCATATATTGCTAGTGGGGGATTTACAATAGTACAAGTACGCTGGGAAACAGTTTGGCAGTTTCTCAAATAATTGAACATACAACTAACATACAACCAGAAATTGCACTCCTGGACATTTATCCCAGAGAAATGCAAAGACTTATAGACAGCTGTGTGTAATGTTTATAGCAGCTTTATTTGTAATAGTTGAAAACTGGAAGGGCACCTGGTGTGCTCAGAGTACAGCACGTGACCCTTGATCTCAGAGTTGTGAGTTTGAGGCCCACATTGGGTATCGCTATTACTTAAAAAATTTTTCAAAAAATTTTTAAAAAGGCAAAAACTAGAAACAACCCAGATTTCCTTTAGTGGGAGAATGGCTAAGAAACTGTGGGATGTCTATACCCTGGAATACTACTCAGAAATCAAGCGGAACAAACTATGGATACAGGCAACAACCTAAGGAGTCTCCAGAAAATTATTCTGAATGAAAGACGCCAACCCCAAAGCTTATGATTCTACTTAGGTAGTGTTCTGGAAATGATAGTAATGAAGAAATGGGAGAATAAATTAGTGGTTACCAGAGGTTAAGGAAAGGATGGGGGCAGATGGGGAGTGGATGTGGCTAACATGAGATATCTTGGCAGTGATGGAACTATAATATAGCTTGACTCTATCAATGTCCATATCCTGGTTGTGATGTACTACACTTTTGCAAATATTACTATTGTAGGAAACTGGATACATGGTACCTGTGACATCTCTATTATTGCTCAAAACTCTAGTTCTATAATTATCTAAAAATAACATGTTTAATTAGAATAAAAAGGAATAAAGCTATTTTCAAAAACAGCAACAAAGAAGAGCCTTTAACTGGTTGGAGGCACATGCATGATATGTTCATTAAAATGACATATGCCTTGGGGCACCTAGGTGGCTCAATCAGTTGGGTGTCCCACTCTTGATTTTGGCGCAGGTCACACGTGATCTCAGGGTTGCAAGATTCAGCCCCGTGTCTGCCTCTGTCCTCAGTGGAGAGTCTGCTTGAGATTCTCTGTCTCCCCCTACCCCGTATTCCTCCTCCACTAGCCCTCCACACTCCCTCTCTCTCAAATAAAAATAAGTAGATCTTTAAAAAAATAAGTAAAATGGCATATGCCATTTAAAAAATTGTCAGAATATATAAAAATTTTGTCAAGAATTTGCGAGATCTTTCTTTGGTTAACTTTGTCTTTTCCATAGAAATGTTACATTTCAAACTAGAAAAAATATACTCCAATGGCCCAGCACTGGAAGCTTGTGGAATAGGTATTAGGATACCTAGATCTGGTCAACCATGACGTGTGTTGAGTACATTGTTAACAAACTCAACACTAAGCGGCGTTACTCCTTACCATGCACCTGCCAGAGAAAGGGCTGACTGGTATTAGTCCTGCCACGTGTCTAAATTCTTGCTTTATTACGGAACTAGTTCATTGACGAGGCCCTGCATTGTCCTGAATGAATACATCACAGAAGGGGACCTACTTTCTATTTCATTTTCCTCATTAGTTGGTGGTGAACGTGGAATACCCAGCCAGGAGGAAGGAATAGCCCATTTTAATGGGCTCGCCTTGCTCCTAATGAAGACGGGATGAAACCACTTCACCCTTAGCAGCAGCTGCCCTTCACCCGCCTTGGAATATAGGGCTACGGTCATTTCACGTTGAGCCACAAAGCAGAGATGGACTCCGAACCAGCTTCCACGGCACGGCTCCGGAGTGCATTAGAAATCACCCAAATGTCTTGGAAGCTCTCTTTAATAATGGAGTGGATTTCTTGAGCAATGACAAAGGTGATGCGCATTCTTTGGGCTGAGGTTTTTAAACAACTTTGCTTTGAGCCTCTCTCCATCAGTGCCTTGGAGACTGTTCACACCTTGGGAGTTGCCGGGTGTGGATGGGCCTCACCGGACTCTACTTCCCATTTACACCACCTACCGCCCCTCTCCTTCATCTGAAAAACTCGCCTATCAGCCAAGCTGCATCTGAGAGACCTCTGAGAGACTGTTAGGTTGGATCACTTGAAGTTGTCATTTGTACAAGTCAAGAATAACTACATGTTGGCAAATTCATGGGGTTCATGACCAGTGGTTCTCCACCTGGGGCAATTTTGCCCTCCCTGGGGACGCCTGGCAGTGTTTGGACCCATTTTGGGTTGTCACTAATGGGAAGACGTGGTACTATTTCGTCAGATTGAGATCAAGCTCACTGCTAAATATCTCACAATCCAGAGAACAGCCGAGCCCTGCGCCATCCCCCTACAGCAAAGACTCGCCCAGACCCAAATTTCAAAGGGTCATGGTGGAGAAATCCTGCTACAGGCCATGGGATCACCCATGGGCCAAATGGCAACCCATGGGCCAAAGATAACCCTAGCAAATCGTTTTGTTTGTTCTCTGCATTGTCCTAAACTAAATGGTAGTTAGATTAATAATACCATCAGCTGAACCTCCGTTGTTGCAGTGAACCCACTCATCTCTTTACACCACCTGCCTGGCTCGTGGACACATCTGACTTTGTAACCCTCTGGTGTTGAAGAACCATATACTAAATCCGTGGTTCTCAAACAGTAGCGATTTTGCATTCTCGTTTCCCCCTCCCCGTCCTAGAGACACTTGGCAATGTCTGAAGACGTTCTTGGTTGTCACCACTGGAGAAATTCGTGGTGGTGGTCAGGGGTGCTATTGGGATCTAGTGTGTAGAGGCCAGGGACATTGATCCTCATTCTGTAATGCAAAGAGCATCCCCAACAAAAAATCTTCTACTGCAAATGTCAGTGGCGCCAAGGCGGAGAAACTCCGTTTCCATCCAATACGATATAGGATTTAAGAACATGCACCCAAAGCCACACTGCCTGGTTCTAATGGCTTTACCACTTGCTTGTTGTGTCTGCTTGAGCAGATTAGCTAAAGTGGTAATAATGAAGATTTTTGCCTCAGGTTTGTAGGAAGGATTGAGTACATAATTATAGGTTATTTCCTTTGAATGCTGCTGGGTACCTTGATGTTGGCTATGATTACCTTTAGAATTCTCTTTGAGATAAAAATTGCAAGATCTAATCATTGACAGAAAATTCATCAGAAGTATCTAAATTGCTGGAATTAATTTGAGATTCTGGTTTTTGCTTCTTTTTTTTTCTCCCCAGTAGAGATCATTCCCTTTTAACCAACATGTACCCATGTTGACTTAATCGAATAACTCTGAACGCAAGTTCACAATGGCAGAACATTATTGTACAAATTCTATAGGCAGAAAGCTATAGGTAGAAAGCTCATCACAGGTAAGCAATGACTTTTTGTGGGTTGGGTTGTTTTTTTGCATTGTTTGTTTTCATCCCAGAAAAGTGGCCACCCTGTTGAAATCAGGACAGGCTGCACTCCACGAAATGTGAAATACTAGAGCACAGTACCACATTTTTCTAGTAAAGAAAAAGAGCCACTTAGACCAGCATAGAGCCTGAGCTGTCACATTCTTACCCCATACTCCTACTAATGGGTCTTGAACAGGGTATAAATGTGTGCTCCCATTTCGTGAGTGTCCCAGAAAGTCTGGGTTAGTCCTCCAACCTGATCCCCTGTAGTTCGTCAAAGATAAGCCATAATTGAGGGGCTCCAGCTTGATTTGTACATGTAAAAAGACAATGATTCTGCAGAAATTATTTGGATTAGAAACAAAGGAGACAGCTGGTAAATAAGCAGTTCAATTTTTCTCATTAAGGTGTGGGGAAAACAGTCGGCTTCGTCCTGAATGCCCTGCTCACCTTCAGCGGGGAAGGCCGAACAATCTTATCAGGTAAGGTCATTCCGCATGGCAGGTCTGCAATGCCTGTCTTGCCCTTCATTAATCCACGGGGGCAGGCGCAAGGGAACCCGTGACTCTTTATCACTGAAACACCGACAAAAACAAGGCAGGCTGTCAGGAGTCTCCATTTCAATTCCACGATTCAAAAATAAAAATCAGGATGATTTTTCTCCTCTCTTGTTCACTTCTTGCTGATGTTGTCAGGGAGGCTTTCATCTGATCGCCTGTGTTGTGAGTTTGTCTTTTTCATTGTCTGAGTCTTAGTGTATTTGAGAAAACCGCAAAGGTTTGTGATCACAGCAGCATCGTCTTATGGCTTGGAGGGCTGCTTTATAGAACCATCGCAAACTCATTGAGTCTGTTCGACAGGATTCTGGGTGAGCCTGGCAGCCGGGCTCTCGGTCAGAGTTAAATAAATAGCAATTGTGATGGCCAGAGAGCACCAATATGAAGAAACAGTTCCCCAGCATTTGCTGGGGTCCTTTTCACCTGTGGAACCCAAGTGGTCTAAAACGAAGATAAATTAGAGGCACCTTCTATTCCACAGGTGGTTTCCAAAGCCCTTCAGTCTGCCTCGGGCATGACAAACTTAAAGGACATGTGACTGAGTGATGTAGATATTCTTTCTCATTGTACGGGCTCTATTTTGATGGGGTATTTCCCCCCTTCTGGGTCTTTACCTTGACAAAAGGGAGCTGTCTCCTATGAAGGGAGATGTAAGAGCTCAAGCAAATTCTGAATTTCCCTCTACCTTTGCCTTCCCATCACAGGATATTAAGAAGACCTGGGAGACTGAGTCCAAAGATGGGTACACTATGACGCACTAGGCAAATCCGGCCATACTCATTCATGCACTGTCATTACGTATTGTGGTGGGTTTTGCTCTACAATGGCACAACTGAGTCTATATGATAGAGACAGCACAGCCCAAAAAGCCAAACGCATTTACTAACTGTACTTTACAGGAAAAGTTTGCCAACCCCTTGTTTGAAGGTAAGGAACCAGAGACCCAGAGTGCGGAGATAGTTTTCCAAGACCACAGAGGCAGGTAAGGTTGGACGCGGGCGCCATGGTCGTTTTTAGGGCTTCCTGATAGAGTCACGAGTTCGTCTCTAACATTTACCAAAAAGTTTAACAGTCATCACATGGTGGCACATTCTCTATCACAAATAACTTAACCTGTCAGAGATGTCTTTGTGTGATGACAGAGGAAGGAAGAAAGAAGAGCTCAGATGGATGGATGGCCGGCTTTTCAGTTGGGGCTGTTTCCTCCCAAATGATATTTCGGGCTACGCTTCCCTCACACTGTGCCCACCCGCATTAAGGATGGAACGTCACTTTCTAAATCATTCAGAACCTGACCAATGGATACGCAACAGTAGGCTGCTAGTGAATTTGAGCAGAAGACCCATCTGAAAGCAAATCTCTCTCAGTAGATGTTCAACGATCAGAAAAAGCAGATGATACCTATCAAGTCCTGACAAAATATCCTCAGGAGATGAGAAATTTCTCTGACAGAAGAGTAAGGCTTTCTGCCCTTCCCAGGCAACCCACTCCCCTAACACATGCAAAAGTGAAGTCACTCCAAATAGCTTGTTGCTTCGCCATCCAAAAGTCTTCCTCTGAGATACGTGCAGACTCCACTGTCTGGGATGTAGACCCCGCCCGCATTCAAGGTCAGTCCCATGTGCTTTATTTCCCAGTCCTGTCTTACATGGGTACCAGGTTCAGAACCCTCTGGCATTGTGCCATCACAGAGAACACGGGAGCTGGAGCCCCCGGAAACGTGCCAGCCAGAGGTCTTGCTCTCCCCCAGAAACCCATCTGTTTGTGCTCCTTCAACCCCACCTGCATTGGCTGCCTCCCACTCTTTATACTCTGGGATGCCCCCCTTGTCACACGTGGTGTTTTTGAAGACTTCTTGAAATACCATCTTTCTTAGAAACCTTGGGCACCCTCTGGACTGTGAGGGGGTTTGATTCATCTTGAGAATAACTAAAGTGGACCTTTGTGAAGATCTCTCTCAAGCCATGTCTGACACTCTACTTCAACGAATAGTCATTGGCTCCTACCCATGAGGCCATCTTCAGAGTGAGAACTGTTTTCTCATCTTCCTAATCTTCACCTGATCTTGCATAGAGCTGGTAGTCAAAAAGTTTTGTAGAATTGAGCCATAAAACTTTAAAAAACTTAATAGATACTGTTTGTTTGTGTTAGTCGGGGTTCTCCAGATAAACTAACCCGATGGGAAATATACAGGGTGGAGATAGAGGGAGGGAAGAAAGGAAGGAGGGAGTGGGAGAGAGATTGATCGATTGATTGTAAAGAATTGGCTGACACAACTACAGAGGCTGAGAGTCCCACAGTCTGCCACCTGCAAGCTGGAGGCCCAGGAGGGACAGTGGTGTAGTTCAGTCTGAGTGTGAAGGCTTGAGAACCTGGGGAGCTGATGCTACAATTGTGAGTCCAAGGGCAGGGGACCAACGCCCAGCTCAAACCATTATTCAGAGACAGACAGAATTCAATTTTTCTTCCACCTCTTTGGTATAATCCTTTTTTTTTTTTTTTTAAGATTTTATTTATTTGAGAGAGAGAGTGTGAGAGAGCGCACGAACAAGGGGAGGAGCAGAGGGAGAGAAGCAGGCTCCTTGCTCAGCGGGAGACACGGGGCTTGATCCCAGAACCCTGAGATTGTGACCTGAGCTGAAGGCAGATGCTTAACCAACTGAGTCACCCAGGTACCCATCTTTGAGCTATTCTTCCCTTCAACTGATTGGATGAGGCCCACCCACACTGGAGAGGGCTGTCTGCTTTACTCGGTCTACTGATTCAATGCTAATTCCATGTCCTACATCCAAATATCTGGATGCCCTAGCATATTCATCACAGGTAGACAAATATATAAATATAAATGTATTTATATATATATTTGGTCTTTAAATTCTCCCTATCATGAGATGCATGCAGAAATGACCTGATGTACAGAAGTGTTCTTAGGACAGGGGTTGGCAGACTTTTCTGGAAAGGGCCAGATGGAAGATGTTTTAGGCTTTGCTGGTCCCCCTTGGAACTACTTGGCTGCTGTTTCATTGCAAAGTAAGAGCACCCACAGACAATCTGTAAGTAGAGGAGCATGGCTGTGATCCAAAAGCACGTTACAAAACCAGGTTACTGGGCTGCAGTGAGCCCACAGGTTGTGGTTTTCAGGTCCCTGAGAACGCTTGCCAAAGAAATCCTGCACAACCCCTATAACAGAGAAACAAATGCACATCGAGCTAAAGATACCTTGTCATTTGTTTTGTATCCAGGAAAGAAAGAAATAAGCAGATGCTAGTTTTCTCACAATAAGACTTTTTTAAAAAATATATTTTGTTTATTTATTGGAGACAGGGAGAATAAGCAGGGAGAGAAGCAGAGGGAGAAGCAGGGTCCCCGCAGAGCATGGACCCTGACCCAGGACTGGATCCCAGGACCCTGAGATCATGACCTGAGCCAAAGGCAGACGCTTAACCTACTGAGCCACTCAGATGGCCCATGGCATTTCTTAAAACACGTTCTTCTCAATGGCTTACAGGCCGACAGCAGCAAGCATCATTTCCCTTTGGCTGGCTTTTGCTCACTCATTCCTGCGTACAGTTTGTGAATCACTTGTGTTCTCTACCCCTTAAGTCTATGGAAATCAGTTTAACGGAGTTCAGAAAATGTGTGGGCTTGGGTGGGAATTCTTCCTTTGACTCTGTTAAATGGGGAAAAAATCTGTCCTCAATTTTTCTAAAAATGGTTATTTTAATGAATTCATGAATCTTGCAGAGACGTGAAAGCGAAGGGCACCTCTGGTTTAAGGGATTCCAGGCATCCCATCTATGAATTCATATTAACAGATTGATAACACACAGCAGGGAAAGTTATTTTTCATCAGCTCAATATTGGGACCAATTTCATGTTTGACCTCGGAAGCTCGCATGCATTCTACTTCTTGAATATTTCACACCGGGTTAAAAATTACATTGATATTTCCAGCCATTTCCAGAAAAACAAATTTGAGTGTGGCTTGTCAGACTTTCAGCGAAATACAGAGGGGAAAAAAAAAAAATTCATTGATGGGACAAAGAAGGCTGTTGACTTTCTTTCCACAAGTTCATGAACTTTCTTTCCTGTTTGGGTAGTTTCGTTATTTATAGAAATTGAGTCATCTCAAGATGGATTTGAAAAACACATATTAAACGTTTTCTTGGACGGTAGTTGGGACCAGTGTCGCCTGGAAAGATTTGGTAGAAAAGCCCACAGTGCTCGGAGGTAAGTGGAAAGCTGAGAATTTCTCAGGAAAATGTCCGGTATGGGTGTGCTAGCTCATCTTCCCAGCCTACCTTGATGGTAGGGCTGAAACCTCTGAATCTTCCAAGGGTTAGGGTGACAAAGAGCCATGAAGGGATCTGCCCCTTTCCCCACACTTCCCCTTGTTTTAAGGCTCACGCTTTAGTGTGGTCTGTGGTTCGTCCATGCGTATGGTTTCTCACTCGGGGTCTCTGGGCATGGACACCGAGTATCACTCTTGACGTTTTTACCAAATTCAAGGTGGTTTCTGAAGCTTTACTTTGGATGCAGCAAGTGCAGAAGACTCAAAACTGTCCCGGAGTATTGTTATCCTTGTAGGAGACCAGTGCCCCTCAGAACTGTCAAGTGTTTCTTTAAAGGAACTCCATTTTCCAAACGGTTCGTGATGGGATTGCAAGTCAATCCCTACAACGCTCATGGAAGGCTGACAGATGCAGGAGCTCCTCCAAGGCTCAGAGACAGATAAGCATATGAATGAGGTTCACACACTTCCAACCAGCACTCCCCGAATGCACTGGGCAGTAGAAACCCTCTCTCTCGGGAAAAGTAATAATAACCCCACCCACACCTGCACTGCGTGAACTATGATGTTGGAAGAGCTGCATGATTTTATGAAAAGGCAGACTACATTCTGGAGGCCTGGGGATGGGGCTGGAGAGTGTCCCTTTCTGACAAGTTCCCAGGTGGGGCTAACGCTGCCGGTCTGTGGACACTGAGAAGCAAAGGGATGGGGACCACCCACGAAAGTTGCAGCTCTGTCTTCCCAAGCCTCCTTCCTTCCTCCTTCATTTGAGCCCGACGGTATTGTCCATCCTTAGTTACTGTTGTTTGAACCGCCACCAAGTCAAGTCCAGCTACAAATTAGAATCACCGGAAAAGCGATTAAACTAGCCCAGGAGTGTCTGGGTGGCTCGGAGAGTTAAGCGCCTGAGTCTTGGTTTCAGCTCGGTCCCGATCTCAAGGTTGTGGGACTGAGTCCCGCATTGGGAGTCTGCTTGAGCTGCTCCCTCTGCCCCCAACCCTGCTCGTTTTCTCTCCGTCTCATTCTCTAAAATACACAAATGAATCTTTAAAAGGGAAATAAAAAAAACAGCCAGGTCCCAGAACGATGAAATTAGAATCTCTAGGGCAGTGTCTGGACTTTTTTTTTTTTTAAATCGGGAGTGAGACTCATAGAACATAAAATTAACCGTTTAAAAATGTACAACCTAGTAGCGTCTAGCACATTCACAAGCATGAGCTCGACCTCATTTCTGCACATTTCATGTCTCCCAGAGAAACTCCGTACCCATGAGGCAGTCACTCCCCAGTGCCCCCTGACCTCACCTCCCTCCCGGCAACCAATTAAGCTGCTTTCTGTCTCTAGGCATCTTCTTATTCTGGACATTTGATATGCACAGGATCATACAACGTGTGGTCTTTTGTGTCTAGCTCCGTTCACGCAGATGCTCTCAAGGGTCATGCAGCAGGTGCCCCAAGGTCACTGCTCTTTATGGCCCAGTATGATTCCACCATAGGGCTGGAGCCCATTTTCAGGATTTGTTAATCTCTTGATGTCCATACAGGCTGTCTTTGCCCTTTGCCGACAGTGACTAGCGCGGCTATGAACGTTCGCTGGCATACCTCTGTCTGGACACCTGTTTACATTCGTTTTAGATATATGCTTAGGTGTGGAACTGGAGGATCATAGGCTAATTGCATTTTGGAATTTATTGAAGAAATGGCCAACTGGTTTTGACAGGGGCTGTACCACCTCCCATTGCGACTGGACGCTATTTTTTAAAAGTTCCCCATTGAGTTCTGTCACCACCCAGTGTAGACAAAGATGGTCCTACAAGGAAGGGTGCTTCTGTTAACAGTCCTGGTACATATTTGTTTAATTTAGTGGGGTCCCTGGGCCCGTAGCATCGGCATTCTCTGGGAGCGTGTTAGAAGTGTACATTCTTGCTTCCCATCTGAGACCTACTTAATTGGGAGCCCTGAAGGTGGCGAGGGACTGTCCCCATTTTAAGCAAGTGCTCTGGAGGACTTTACAGCTTGGGAACCGATGAATATTGGGAACTCAGTGAATATTCTTGACAGTAAATATTTTCCAACATGTCCGAATATTTCCAGTGGTTAAGTTTCGAATTATAATTAGCAGATGACAGTCCGGACCCTTTCCTCCCTTATACTGGGTTGGTTAATTCACTGGGTAGAGGTTCTCTCTGAGCATGAAAAATGGATACTTTCAGACATCCCGAAGGAGGAAGATTATACGGAATATTGGTGATGTCTAGCACATTGTTGCTGCGTCACCGATGACGGGTTGATTTACCTCCCAAATCAGGGGGAAATAAATA
>CM052901.1:100298340-100321796 GCA_028534135.1 Potos flavus | reverse complement strand
TAATGGTAACAAATGCACCCCCGCAAGTATCTCATCTCAGCCAAAGATGTGCACACATGCACACACACACAGAACCAAGACACCAGCAACAGCAAAAATCCAAGTAGGAGGGAGGCAAACCTTATCACATCACCTATGGGAGGAAAGAGCCATTACCTAGACTCTCAATGCACACACGCACGCACACACCGTATCCCACTAGGAGAGAAGGAAGCATGTTGGCATGACCCACTGGAGAAGGTATCATGCATTCATCCAACTTTCATGGGCCTGGCATTGCATGATGTCTGGGGAATACAGATTTGTCTTTTTCTCGAGAGATGCATATCCCTCCAAGGGGCTGTGGGTCACGGATCAATGTCCCATTTTGGGATCTTTAAGACATGAGGACTTGGTATTGTGTGTTGCTTTCCTTGGGATGCCCCTGCCTAGAGCCTTTTCCCCAAATGCTACTGTTTCCCAGTTTTGAGAGATGAAGGTATTGATACACAACCACAGAGGGAAAAGTTCCTGCCTCTCTGAATCCCCATCAAGGTTAAAGGGTTGTTTTTGGTGCTACCTTGGTTTTGTTGAAGGAATGGACGCATCATGTCACAGATGGCCCTGAAGTCTCTCTCTGGGGTGTGAGAGCCATAATTCTTGTCTCAATACATCTTTGCCTCCTTCAGAAAGTTCCAGGGGAAATAATTCCAGGGAAGTGGCTCTCAAGTGGGGGATATTTGGTCATGACCGGGGATATCTGTGGTTTTCCACATTGCTGGAGGTCAGAGCTGGCATCTCGGGGGTGGAGACCAGGAATGCCTCCAAACATCTTACAAGGCACAGACAATCCTCCCATTCAAAGCATCACTTGGCCCCAAATGTTGGTCATTTTGCAAGGGGCTTGTTTGCTCTGACTGTGCCACACAGGCTCTCGGATCCCATAAAACCCCAGCCCGTCTGGACCACCTAAGACAAAACGCAGGCTCTCCTGGTGTCAGCAATGTACCAGTCATTCCTGGATGGGTGTGGCTGGGTCGCCGCCCAGCAGGGAAATCCAGCTGCCTGGGGCTCCTTCTCCGTTTTCCCCTCTGAAGGCAAACCCCGCCTAAGACAGTAGGACACTGTGTCTGAGCCCTGGGCCATCTCAAAGCCTGTCTGAGATTCCCGACAAGACTGAGAAACTGTGGTAATGGTGTCCACACTGGGCCTGGCCTTTCCTGGGCATATCGGAGCCCACGGACAGCAGCCTGGTCATCGATAAGAGTGTCATTGGAAAGAAAAAGGCAGAAATGTGCTCTGTGTTCTGGGTGTGAAGAGATTAGGCGGCATTTTGAAAATACGAGGTCTGATGGGTTCAGTAGGAAATCTGAGTTTACCTTATCAGATTAGGGAATTTCTCGAGGATGCTTCTCTGGGGTGCTGCACACAAAGGAGATGGCCTGGATTCTAAGAAGAGGGGCTCAAGTCTACGGCATGATGGCCTCGAGCTATGCCCTCTTCAAAGGGGGGGAGCCACAGTCTCCTTGTAGTTGTCCCGCACCTTCTGTCCCATCCAGCGGCTGACAGCGGAGGCCTTCCTGGAGTCTGAGTCTGGCTTTGCGAGGTTATTGGCTGCTCCACAATACTAGAGACCTCCTTGCTGACATAGCCCCCCCGCCACGCCACCAAATAAAAAACCCTAATAACTTTATAAGGAAGATATTTTGTACAGAAGGACAGACCATGCAGCATCTCTGATAAATGGACACGGGTCTGACGACAAGGCACTTGTATATTCGCGTGGTTTCCCACCCACCATATGTGTGTCCCTTTCTAGGGAGTGAGACTCTCTGTCTTCTCCCTCCATACACATCCTGGTGACATAACCACAACGCACCTTGCTCAAGTTCTTTGGGCGATGTTCAGGGTCTTTCCCTCTAAATCTCATCCACCATTTAAGGTCTGAACCACAAGGGAACCTCGTCCACAAATACTCAGCCCACTGCTGTCTCCCTTTCTAAGACCCCGTACCATTTATGGTATCGTTCGTTCTTGGCTCATGCATGTGTCAACTCAATGCCATCCCACGTTTCACTCCCTTCTTCCATACCCGTGTATCGATCATCTACTACGTGCCCAACCGAAGGCGCGATCCAGGCACATAGCAACAGGGAGAGAGAGACAATAGATGCCTGGCTCTTAGAGTTTAAAATCTTAAAGCAGAAGCAGACCTCAAGCAGCGACACACGCAGCCGTTCATATATTAAGATCATGAATACCACTTTGAGAAGAGGATCATCTATATAAGACGATGGTCTTATAGAGATCTCAGCTTCTCCGGGTCAAAGTCCAAGCAGTGTCTCGGGAGAAAGAAGAAAACAAAACAAAACGGGGAGGTAAAGGAAAAACTAAAGAAAAAGACTAGACCAAGACATCCTCTGGATGAATAATTTCTATTCTTGTGTATAAATTCCTTGCAACAGCATCTACCCTTCTGTTCACAAAAGTCATAGTGCGGATTTGAGGTATTCCAAACATTCTTGATGCTTTGAGTGTCTCTACGTACAGAGCTCCGAGTGGAACAGGAGACTATGTTGTACTTTTTTGCACACCAGATTAAAGCATCCAACTCATTCTCAACATTGGGCGTTGCTCACTGGCCCATCTGGGCCCTCTTGGCGTCCCCTTATCTGCAATACACACGCAATACATCCGTGCAATCTCTGGATCTTATTCCTCAGGATCTTATAAAATATCCTCCTCCTCGATATCCTTTAGGATAAATATCCTTTATCCTCTTATAAAAACCACGATCTTATTAGGTAGAAAGATACTCATTATATTCCTTTCAAAACCCATGTCTTTTTTTTCTCAATATTCTCCTCTGTCCCATTGTGGAGAATATTTCCAGCAGAGTCCCCATTTCCATCTTGAGCATTGTCTCCCCACCCCTCCCACCCCCTGAAGGTTGATTCACACCAGAAAATTATAACAACCGCCTGTCGGCATGGCACCGGTCAAATTTCACGCAGTTTACCTGTTTTATGTGGCTTCGTCTCGGTAGACGGACCTCAGACGTGATTTGACGGCTGCTCAAACATCCACTCGAGAATCAAGCAACACGGAGTCAGAATCGTGAATACCTAAAATAAAACAGAATGTAAATCATGACAAGAGAATAGAAAAGTGCTTGCTCTGGCCTCAAACAGGTACCCTTTGGAGCTCGGGCTGGTTGCTGGATATAAAGCGAGAGGCCCACGGGTCTGCTCTTTGTAGCTGCGAGCACCAGTACAGATCATGGCGTTCTGACCTTGTCATTGAGGCAGACACCCAGGGAAGAAATAGAAAGTCTGTGTCATCGTTAGAGAGAATTTCCCCATTGCTTGGTCTCTTATTATGCTATTGTGTTTTGCTTTTTTGTGCCGTGGAATACTGTTATTTTTTTTTTTTTTAATTCTGTGGCATGACTGCTGAAACCAATCCAATGGATGTAAGTGGAGAGAACACGCCACCCCAAAATATGCTACTTGAGTATACTCGTGATTGTGAGCTCTAGCCACTTGAAAACCAGCGGATGGAGGGACAAGCTTTCCTTGAACCTCCTTCACCTGCCTCAACACACATCCTCCGGAAGGGACTCAGCAGTCATCAGCACCCTCCCCAGAAGTGTCATCAACCACAAAGATGGTCTCCTGTCACAGGAAACATCAGACTTATCTTTCCTAAAATCATTCACTCTCTCTGCCCACATCCCCCTTCCCTTCCCTTCTTCAGATTCTGAACTCTAAAGCCACGTCTTTGAGTTATCCGTTTTTCCTGGGTATCCCCCATTCATACAGAAGACGGATGTGTTCACAAACGTCTGTTTTTCTCTTGTTGACTTGTCTTTTACGACTGGGGTCTCAGAAGAAAAGGGTAGAAGGAAAATTATTTTTCTTCCACTATACAATCCTTTATGTAACTTTAGGTAATTACTTTTCCCTGAAACTCTTTTACACAGTTTCCTCGTGTTTATAGCATAATGACCTAAGCCCCAAAATGAAAACATAATTTCTTATTTGCTGAGGATGGAACAGTATGGCCATTAATGACTTTCTTTTAAATTGTCTTTGAAACTTGATACGAATGGTCTTTGATACTTGAATTTAATATATACTTACAGTTAAATTGTTTGCACTTATTTTAATCATTAGACTCAAGGATTATCTTTATAAGTTACCACCAAAAGCTTGGGAAAAGTTATATTTGTGAATCTTGAAGCACACCAAGGTTTTCTTAACACTTCGGCTACTACACTTTTGATCCTAAAGCCTGTGCTTATTACAGAAAATAAGACCTAGTTTGTATATAATCTCAGGGTTGTTTTTTTTAATATTCTTTTAGTTCAAAACGAAAGAATTAAACCTCTATGCAATAAATATTTGGTGAGCACCAACTATGCGTTGATGAATGTTCTTAGGGCAAGCACGGGGCAGTGACAAGGACTGATAAGGTCACTCTCATGAAGCCTAGTTATACAATAAAGATATGTGAGCAAAATAATTTATGCCACCATGCTGTTTCATGGGTTGGAGAATTTGAAACAAGGAGATGTGATAATCACAATGTCCCAGGAGATTAAGAGTGATTCTGAGTTGGCTGGTAGAGTTGCTCTTCTTGACAAGTTGTTGGGGAAGTTTCCCCAGCAGAGATGACACTCGGACTCTCTGCGTGATGACGGGGGCCAGGAAGATGCAGAGCCTGGGGAAGTGGGCTGGTCACTTAATAGGACAGAAGAAAGGACTGTCGGTCAGAGGCTAGTGACCAAAGAGGGGAGTAGGAAGAGAAGAGGCTCAAGAGGTAAGCAGGAAGCAGGGACACTTGGAAACTTCGGGTCTTGGGAACGAGTTTGCGTCTTATCCTCGGCTTAATGGGAAGGCTTTGGAGGGTGTTCAGCTGAGATGTGTTTTTTGCCAAAAATCATTCCATCTGCAGTGTGAACATATAGCGGTGAGGGATGCATGAGGGGAAGCAGCAAGAGACAGACTAGCACAGTGGTGTAGGAATGAGAGCTCAAGGCCATCTGGGCTACCATGGCAATGGTAACCACACAGAACGTAGATAGGGCCATTGTGACCTCACAATAGATTGTATATGGGACATGAGGGGAGGAAAAGAATCAGGAGGTCTGGCAGGCTCTCTGTGTTTTAATGTAGACGAGTAGATAGATGATACACAGATAAATATATGTAAGTATATAGATGATAGATAAGTGATTAATAACTTGGTAGGTAGGTAGATAGATGATAGATAGGTGATAAATGATGCATAGATTGATGGTAGGTGGATGGATGCATAGATAGATAGATAAACAGATATGATGGATGGGTGAATGGATGGATAGATAGATGAGAGATGGATAGATAGATGGTAGATAGATAGATAAATAGATACAATGGATGGGTGGGTGGGTGGATGGATGAATGATAGATGAATAGATAGGGCTTTCAGTAAGAATTTCTTTTTTCTTTCTTTTTTTTTTTTATTTGAATTTATTTATTTATTTGTCAGAGAGAGAGTGAGAGAGAGATCACAAGTAGGCAGAGAGGCAGGCAGAGGCAGAGGGAGAAGCAGGCTCCCCGCTGAGCAAGGAGCCCGATGTGGGACTCGATCCCAGGACCCTGGGATCATGACCTGAGCCAAAGGCAGCCGCTTAACCAACTGAGCCACCCAGGCGTCCCTCTTTTTTCTTTCTGGTACATGAATAGAAAATTTCCATGGTTCTCTCCATTTACCAAAAAAGTGACTGGAGATAATTCTGTGTTTTAGTCATTTTGACTTTTCAGCTAAATAGCAAACTACCCCCTGAGAAACTCTATCATTGCTCAGAGAAAGAAATAAAAAGAAAAACTTAGTTAAATTGAGAGTTCAGCCCAGTGGGATCCTCCTTTCCACCATCAAAAGGTGAAGTGCCAGCTAAAGCCTGAATGTGTGAATGTGGACTGAAACTTAAGACCTTAGAAAAGCGAGTCACCCTAGAGGAGACTTTTAATCACACTGACCCACCATCTAGAAAAGACAGACTTGTCCCAACATTTCACTGAATGAAGGATAGCTCTCTTCTTTCTTTCCTTCTCTTCTCCTCCCTTCCCTTCCCTCCTTTCTTCTTCTCTACCCCCTTCCCTCCCTCCCTGCTCTTTCTCCTTCTCCCCCTTCTTTTTTCTTGCTTTCTTTTTTAACTATAAATATCTTTGAATTCTTCCAGAACCTAATTTTAGATTTTCATGAGCTAGCTGTGAGACACTATGCTCCTCGCACTATTTGACAGAGTGTGGTGTCTGGGGTTGGGATCTGCAGGAAGCCGACTAAGAGGGTGATTAACAAGCACGAGGTTTATCAGGATCAACACCTGTGGAAAGGAAGGGACACAAGCAAGATTGCTCACAGGGAGAAGTTAAGACCACAGAATATAGGCTGCTTCTAGAAGCTGGAAAGTCAAGGACACAGGTGGTTCCTCATGCCTCCAGAAAAAATACAGCTTTGCCAACACTGTGCAGGGGACACCTGCATCGGACTTCTGACCTCTGGAACAGAAAGGTACTAAATCGATGTCATTTAACCACTAAGTGTGGTTTGTTAAAGCAGTGATAGGAAACTAATACATCTGGTAAAATGTTAATTTTAGTTAATGGTAATTAGTTAATGGTAGAATCTGTGTGGCAGGGACATAGCTGTTCAAGGGGAAATTCCTTCCTTCAAGTTTTTTGTATGTTTGAAAATTTTCATTGGGGGATATTTTCGTCGGGTGCAAAATAAATTATTAAAAATAATAATAAGAGGGCGGATCGCCATAGTACTGTTTGGATTCCCGTCTGTGGGAAGAGAAGCACCTGGCTTCAGAATCAAAGAGGGGACTGTGGACACTGCAGAGGGGTCAGACAAGAGGGGGCTGCAGGCAGGCTACCTGGACTTTCTCTGAAATATGTATTTAGAAGAAAGTCTCAACTTACCCAGTTTTGCATACCCCACTCAGAAATCTGAAATCTGAAAGTTAATCAGCATCTCCCTTCAGAGTAAGGATTATTTATTTATTCCTGAGAAGGTTGTTCACTTATTCCTGAGCAAGTGGAGTTAGCCATCCATAGGAGGCTTACAAGACAGTAACTCCCAAACAGCCAATCATGTTCAAGAGGATTTCTGGTGAATCCCATGTCCTCCATCTCAACTACGTGTCTAGGATTGGCTGTAGGCTCATGCAGGGAGGCTTCTTCTGGACTGTCCCTTTGTTTCTTTGACGCATAGATTGATGATGGACAGATGGATAGATAGATAAATAGATAGATATGATGGATGGATGGATGAGTGGGTGGGTGGGTGGATGGATAGAGAGATATGATGGATGGATGAGTGGGTGGGTGGGTGGAAAGATGGATGGATAGATGATAGATAGATAGATGATAGATAGATATGGATGGATGGATGAGTGGGTACGTGGGTGGGTGGAAGGATGGATGGACAGATGATAGATAGATAGATAGATAGATAGATAGATAGATAGATAGATAATATGATGGATGGGTGGGTGGGTGGGTGGAAGGATGGATGGATGGATAGATAGACAGAGAAAAGCCACAGCTCCATTATCCAGGTCATCTGAGAGCCATAATGCCATCTCTGGGAATCAGAGAGCCCCACTGGTTGTCAAGAGGACCACATCCATGAACCTAGAGACATGTATCTTCTTTAACTCGTCCATTAATGAACCCCTCTCATGTTCTAGGCACTCTTCGTGGTTAGTATTATTTAGTTACTGCTGTGTGACAAATCATCCCCAAACATAGCAACCCAAACATCACACATTGATTATCTCACATCCCGTCTGTGGCTCACTCATGTGGTTGTAGGTAAGCCTTGGCCTCTTGTTTCCTGGGCCTCTCTCTCTCTCTCCATAGGGTTTCCTCACAACATGGCAGCTGGTGTCCGCCAGGACAGGTGCAAGCACAGTTGTAGTGTTGTAGGAGAGGATCCTACACTTAGGGAACTCGACCTGAATACTAATAATGGGTGGTCAGCCTGTCTGATCTTTCCTCTCACGGAAGACATTGTCTTTATTAATAAAGTCATGGTGAATAAGCAAACTGGCTACTTGCTTGAGAGGAGGACATTATCTCTGTCTTCCAAGGCTGTTAGCAACACAAACATCCTTGAAAGATAGTCCAGAAGGAAGCCTGCCAGGACCTCTAATTCCAATACATGCAGAAATGCAAGAGCCTCAAGAATTCTTTCCCCACATCTTTTTACTATGATGTCTTGAATAAATAATAATTATTGAGAGATATAATAGAGCCTTATAAAATGTCAAAAACTGAGACAAAATGACTCTCAGTCCCCAGAGGGAAAATGGGGTGAGAAACTCCCCAACGGTGAATCTCCTTCCTGGAAATTAGACCTTCTCTATTCACATTGTCCTGTTTCACAGCTGCCTTCAGACTTTCTAGTGCAATCCTAAAAGAGAAATTGATCTTCAGACAACTAAGGAGCTTTCAACTGTGAGTCATCTTGACCATGTGAATTGTGAAGTTAATTGCTACCATAACCTCCCTGAAAAGAAGTGCAGTACAGTGATTCAACATCATTAGCAATCCCAAACCAAGGTCATATTTGTTGCGAGAGTGCCTGCCTCCTGGACCATAAGAAGGCCCTGGATGGAAGACCATTATTCCATCAAACATGACACGGTTTATACCATTACGGATGCCTAAAGGGTAGAAATTGAAAACAGTTTTGTTTTAATTAGGTTCAGAATGTGTGTGTGTGTGTGTGTGTGTGTGTGTGTGTGTGTACATGTGCGTTTATGAGCGTTTATCAGCAAGTCCCTTCATTATGATTGATATTTTGGACTTACATTATTACTTAAGGACAATCGAATTGTGGATCAGGAAGAATAATGTAAAGGAAAGATTAAAGGTTTCTCCTCCAATATGGTAAAATATCTTACTGTGCCTTTAATTTTTCTATTCAGTGAGTTTCCATAAATTATCTCAATAGCCTTCCCTATGGTCACAGAATCAAGTAAAGAATTCAATGTAGGGGCACCTAGGTGGCTCAGTCAGTTAAGCGTCTGCCTTTGGCTCAGGTCATGATCCCAGGGTCCTGGGACTGAGTCCCACATCGGGCTCCCTGCTCAGCAGGGAGTCTGCTTCTCCCTCTCACTTTACCCCTCCCCACTGTTTGGGCTTGTGCACTCTCTCTCTGACAAATAAGTAATTTTTAAAAAAGAATTCACCGTAAAACAAGTTATATTTTGCAGTTTATGTCTGTGTGAATCCCTGGAGCATTGAACTGTCTGTGGATTAGAGGCTCCTATGTGTGTGTTTGTCATCTAAAACAGAGTAAGATGGAGAGATGGGGAGATGAGGGATGTGGGAAGAGAAAGAGAGAGAGAGGAAGACAGACTCTGAGGAAGGATAGGAAGCTGCAGGACTCAGTCCTTCTTAACATGCACCTCCTCTGAGTTTTCTGGAACAGGGTATAGATCCCACAATGGATAAGATGTGGACAGTAAAGGGGAAGTGTTTATCCAGCTTGTTGGAATAATTCACCAGGTAGCCTTGCTGGGTGCATCACAGATGGTGTAATCTCTGGTGCCTTTGACAACCTGCACTCTTTTGGTTCAGGGAAATAATGTTCAGCCTAAGAAAGAATGCACTACGGAGATGGAAAATCATTAAATTTTAAAAAGAATGATGCGAAACAAAGAACTCTATACCTTAAGAGATCTCCCCTAAAGGTAATTTTATTTTTATTTATTTTATTTTTTTTAAAGATTTGACAGAGAGAGAGAGAGGGGGGTAGCACACACGAGCAGGGGGAGCAGCAGGTAGGGGGAAAGGGAGAAGCAGACTCCGTGCTGAGCAGAGAGTGCGATGCGGGATTTGATCTCAGGACCCCGGGATCATGCCCTGAGCCGAAGGCAGATGCTCAACTGACTGAGCCCCCTAGACACTCCCCACCCCACAAGTGTAATTTTAGTGGCCACATTCATAACTGTGGTCATGGTAACACACTACATTGCAGATGCTGGTGATGGTGTCAAATTATCAAGGGAAATCACTAGACTATTCGCAATTGAAAATGTGAGTAAGAATGACGCATCTGGGGCTCCAGAGAGAGAAGTGAAAGTATCAGCTCTTGCCCCCTGCCGTAGCTGCACCCACCTGGGCCCTGAGGCTCCCTGCCCTGTGCTGCTCACTCCCCTATGTCATCCTGAACTGCCTTCTACCAGGATCGGCTTGTATGGCCGATAGGACTCTGATCTCTGTGCTGTGCTGGCGTATGCGTCCCAGAGCTAGCTCATGGTACAGAGCGGAGGTTCTTCCGACAGATCCCAAGGCACGGAGACCCGGAGCTAACAGCCAGGTAAGCATGCCATCCTGCGCTCACATCTTCCCTCCCCAGGCAAGCCTTCCAAGGACTGCAGTCCCAGCTGACACCAAGAGGTGCCCTGGGCCGCAGATACCCAGCTCAGCCCGTGCAGGATGTCCAAGTCACGGAAGCTGTGAGAACATGAATATGTGTTATTGTAAGATGTGACATTTGGTGTGTATTTGTTACACGGCATGAGACAGCTGACTAATACACACACCAGCAGCATCTTCCACTGTGGGAGCAAAATGAAAATATGCAGATAATGGCTGAGAGGACAAGTACTCAGTACAAAAACGTCAACATGGGTTGACACCAGTGTTCAATGAAATTGGCATCAATGACGTTGATAGTAAACAACTATGATAAATCCCATTTACCATCAACCCATCAGGTGCCATAACCTCATTCTTGCAGATATTATGGTCAATATATTAAAATACAGAATCTTTTATATGATCCTATCAAAGTATAAAAGAGTTTTATGTTTTCATTCTTACACTTCCGTGTTCACATTTGAGAAAAAGATATAATTAACCAGATTTATGCTTGAACTAGATAAGCTTATTCTAAGATTCACAAGGGGGCAACTGCAAAAAAAAAAAAAAAAAAAAGCCAGTAAAATTCATAGAAAGAAATTGAGGTAATTAAGGGGGGAAATGATGACCCACAGGTATTAAGTCATATTTTAAGCAATTGTAATTAAAATACAGTTGACTTGTGAACAATATGGGTTTGAGCTGCACGGGTTCCACTCGTATAAGATTTTTTCTCAATAAAGATACTCAATAAACATTTGTATACAATATGTAACATACAAGTCCATTTGTATACAGTATTTGTATACAATGTAACATATATTGAATATATCAATAAATATACAATAATATTTACAGTATTATAAATATTTTCTCATATGATTTTCTTAATCACATTTTCTTTTTTCTGGCTTATTGTAAGAATACAGTCTATAATAATATAACATACAAATTATATGTTGATCGACGGTTTATATATTACTGGTAAGGCATCCAGTCAACAGTGGGCTCTCAGTAGTTACATTTTTGGGAAGTCAAAGGTCATAGGTGGATTTTTGACTGTGTCAGGGGTTGGCTCCCCTAATCCCCCAATGTTGTTCAAGGGTCAACTGTAGTTTGGTCCTGGCTCACAGGATATGACAAAGTACTTAGGAAATGATAATTTATAGCAATAAAATTTGGATATAATTAAATGTCTGCAGACAGAATAATGGTTAAGTGAATTATGGTATACCTTCTCAATAAAATGCATGTAAGCATTTAAAAGGATGAATCATCTCAGTATAATTATGGATCCGTCTTCCAGTGATCCCTTATGTGGCTAAAATAAGATGGAAAAACAGGTGACCTAGAGAGGTGACACATAATTAGCTGCCACTCTTTATCCTTGTTCCTACAAAGAGTCCTGAGTTTCCCAATGACTCATCTTCCCTATGGCATTTTATTCTAAAGTGACCAGAAGGACTTGGAAGTGTGGGCTCGCACGGTGATCGTTTCATGGGTTGAATTAGACCAAACTCCTTCCGGAAGAATTCAAAATGAACGTGGCTAAATGTGCAAAATAAATACAGTATCTTCAGACATAATGGCCTCTAGCTATTTGAAATGTGGTCTGAAGATTTTCATAAGGCCTTCATTTCTATGTATTCAAATATAATACTAAACCCCAAGATCAATTGCATATTTGGCTATCAAGCCAGTCGAGATAAACGGGGCAAGATTCTCTCTCTCTCTCTCTTTTTTTAATGCCAAGGGAAGAGAGAAATAGAAATATATATTGATTTTTTAAATGTATCCCTAGTCCTTCAAAGTTCAAGACTGTTAAGTATTTGGGTCTAAAGCTATGATCCCGTAATTGTTTATAGAGCATCAATTAATATGGGTTTAGTCCTAACTTTTTTTCCTTCTGATTTGTTTCTCAAGAAAGACAAAATGGATATCCATTCAGAGAGTGCTATACAGAAGACTTGGGTTATCGTGGCAGAAATCTGTGAAGTCCTGAATAGAGCTACTTAAAAAGTTGCACCTTAATCGGAGTACAACAGGAAGAATTACATTGTACAAAATCGCAGATACAAAAACAGGCCTGGCATCTGAAATAGAGTTGATTAAGTTTTCTTCTTTCAGATTTTACTGTTAGTCTAGATTTAGAAATAGTCCTCCCTCCTCTGCCTTTCAAAGTATTAAGTAATAAACTTCCAACTCTTTTATTATTTCCCCAATCGTTCCCAGTCGTGGTAAATCTGTATCCCTTCTTATCTTTAATGGAAGAAACGTCTCAATTCTCAGCAGAGCCAAAGGCAATGACAATACGCACCACAACAAACAATTCTTCATAGGCGTTGTTTTGCATTAACAATTAGTTATTAGGTTTACACACTGGCTATCCGGTGTCAGGACAAATACAGAGTATTTGCTCTTCTGGCTGGCCCACGCCAAGTCTGAAAAAGAGACTTCTTTGCTCCTGTGAAATGTTCCAGCTCTCGATAGGACCCCCCACTTCCCAGCACTTAAACTTCATTTTCCAGTATTAGGTGAAGGACGCTCAGACAACATCCCATTAATTTCAGCGGACACTAACTTTTATCTAATTCAGCAAGCAAGCCTCTGTTAATTAGGCCTCCCAGGACGAGTGATGGCAAGAGAGCCTTGCACTGTCACTGATCGATACTCACAACTCAAGCAGCTCTGGTGGTCAATTACTTGGGCTTCTGGGGAAGAAAGAGGGTCCTATTCCTGGGAGCAACCTACACTCACCAAGCATCACAGTGTGCTGGCGCCTGGCCCACTGAGGCCACTGTTGCATGCAAACAGCATTTCTCCCTCTTCCTCTCCATCTCTGCCAGGGGGGGAAGCGTGCTCCCCACCACCACTGCAAACGCGGCTCCTCGTGCCTTCCAGCCTTGAGCCTGATGGATGGGGATGGGAAGCTGCTGACACAGTCGCGAAGGATCTGCTGTTTGATCCCAGGGACGCAAGCCGTGTTTGATGAGGCCGCCGGAGAGTAAGTACGTGCAGCCTAATTTCATGTAATCCTGCTCTGTGTTTACTTAAAAAGGAAAGGGCATCAAAAGCCCACAGAACAGAGTTTTCTTCCTGGCGGCTGTTCTCCCACACTGAGCCCCACGCCTGTGTCTTTGGGGCGAGACACCATGCAGGCCAAGGGTTTACACAGTCGAGCCTCTGTGAGGTGGCTGACGCCCCATCTCCCAGAAGACTGGGCTGGGCTGTCAGGGCTGACATTTCTGAGTGGAAACAATGCAAAGACAAGGAAATATGTTTCCGTGACACAGAACAAATTACTGCGGGATGGGATGAGGAGCATATTTAGGAAAGGTGGGGTGGGAGGGAGAAAGGCCAATGCTAACAGGCTGAAGGTATCATGTGTTGATGTGGCTTTTGCAAAAGGACAAGGGGACATGGCCGTCCATCTCGGGTGCTGGTACGTGAGGACAGGTGATTTCCTCTTTCGGGTTTAACTTGTTTTCTGGACATGGGCATCCTTAATGTCCCCACTGGACGTCTTTTCCAAAAAGCAAGAAACTGTGGTCTGAATAACCACCCACTGTAGGTTAAAATGTGTCTCTTCATCCTTAATTTCAAATATGCAGAAACCCTCTTTGTGCAGCCACGATGAATTAAACCCTGTGAGGAGGTGGCCACATGTGTTTCCTGGCAATGAATTTGGTTCTAAAGTGAAAGACTGGCAAAAATGTGGTGGTCTTCTGTAAGAGGATGTGATGGGAGAAGGAAAAATGCAGGAATGATGGCAACATTTGAGGAGAGTGGCGGTCCCATGGGGTTTTACTGATACAGTACTTGGCTTTTCATCAGACTCTTATGAGGAGCAGAAGAGCAAAAATGGGCTCTGGAAGCAGATGGTCTGGATGTGTGTTTGTGTGTAGTGCCTTCAATAACAGTAGTGTCCTGGGTGAGAATGGAAATGAGCCTGTGCTTTACTGTTTCCGCTTACAAAGAACCTTGGCGTCCGTGTTCTCACCCAAGCCCCCACAGGGATCCTATGAGGAAGGCAAACTATGGAACCCATTTGGCACGTGGGAAACTGAGGCTCAGTGGGGGCCCCCAAACTCATCCAACCACCATGTGGCCTAAGCTGAGACCACACCCTCTTGACCCCACTGGGCTTCATAATCTTCTTCCACAAAAGGAGCATGATAAAGCTGGCCAATGGTGGAAGGACTATTATCCCATTTCACAGGTGGGGAAACTGAGTCACGGAGAATTACCCAAGACCGTGCAGTGGGGGCAGTGCGGCCCCAGAGTCTATGCCCTTAGTCTTCTCACTAGACTCAGTGACAGCCCCTCACAGATGAGAGAGAACACCAGCACACCCCGGTCTGTGGCAAACAGTGGTACCAGAAGAGAGGAGAGCCTCGAGCTGACCTTGGAGCCATGACACTGCATCAAAGGCTGGGTTGAGACCTTTGACTGTCATCCATCTGTGAAACGAAACCCATGCAACATTCTTGTCCGACTAAGAATCTACCTGTTAACCAAAAGCATGCTGGGGCAACAAGTCATCAATGAAGGGACATAGATCAGAAAAGGGAACATGTCGCTGAGCCATTTACATCTTCTTACGGTGGGAATCTTTACGGAAAAGAAGAGGAGAATCCAGACCAAGGCAAAGCAACGATGGAATACACTTTTCAGTTTTGGGGCAATAAAATACATCACACCCACCAACCTCATCGCTTCTGAAACACGTGCTTCGCAAGTAAGCCACGTTCAACAGAAGAGGAAGATGGGCTCGTGAGTGCAGAAGGGAAAGTGTGGCCCCTTTTGAAAGACTGCCTTATGGGAATTCAGGTTTATCTCAAATTTCTCTCTTATGAACATGATAATTCCTAAAATTTTGATAAGAGATTTACATATCTCCAAGTTTGATGGATTTCTTCTCGGTGAAGGAAACGGAACAATCCTATTTTACACTGCTGAGAAATTTATAATGGTAGGAGATAAGAAAAATAGGCCAGAGCGTCTGAAACACACAGATTAACAGTCTGCATCGATCAATTCCCCAGATAATTGCACAACTGTTTGTGTCACTTCCTTTAGCAATGGCTTAAAGGTAAATAATATTGGTGCTTTTTCTTTTTTGATATTTTAATTATATTCGTGAGAATTATATTCACAGGCCAACATATGGAAATTTAATCCGGGGGAATGCTTTTGTTCTCTCAGTATTCAGATTAATATTTTTTTGTTGATGATTTTGATGTTATATGCAGAGGATGTAGCATAAAACTTTAGAAAATTGTTTGACACGGTGTGATTGGAAAGGCTCCAGAATTAACGGCAAATAAGAGGAAAGAACATGGGGCCACCAACTCCCAAAGGTGTGGATGACTTCTCCAGGACCCCTACACCCTCCCTGTGCTTATTCTCCTTTGCACTTATCATTTATAACATGCAATTTATCTTGTGCTTATTTTCTCTCCTGCTTCTCTCTCTTCCTAAACCCTCTTCCAGCCACAACCTCATCCTCAAACTGGGGCCATTTTGAGAGTAAGAAAGACAAGATTTGGGGACGGATGTGAGCTTGGGATAGGAGGATGGTGGGAGAGAGAAGGAGTGAAGGTTGGCTCACGGGTAGCACGTGCGTCCTGCAGCTATAGGTGCGTATTTACCAAGACAGGGAGAACATGCGGGAGGGTAAGTGTGGAGCAATGGACAGCAAGAAGGGAGAGGCCAAGAATTAAGTTTGTCACTTGTTAAGGCTGAAATTCCTCTGGGGAACCCAAACAGATGAATTAGGCAGGAGAATGCACGGTCTTGGACTTCTCAAGATGTCTGGACTGGAAATGTGACTTAGAGATTCTGTTAGCATGCAGAGGGCATGAAGGACACAGCAAAGCAACCAGGAGAGCCAGAGGCAGGGCGAGGCTGAGGCGCCACTCATTACAGGATGGGGAGGTGATGGAGAACAGAAGAGACACTCATGAGGAGCCGTCAGAAAGGGTGCCAATTGCAAGTCTGTGGGTTTTGCTTTGTTTTTTTTTAAACAATCCAGATCATCTTTATATAGATAGGCTAAAGCGATGCTTCCACTCAGGGAACCCTAAAGGAAGCTAATGTGTTTGTTCTTTTCTTCATTTTGCTGTCTGTCCTTCTGATTCCTAATGGAGGTCATGGAGGTCATTCTGGAAGCAGAATGGCATTGTGGACAGGCAGAGCAACCCCGTATCTCAGTACTGACGCAGTTGGGTTACCCCACGTTGGTGCTCCGTGGTAGCTTTCTCAGGTCTTAGGTAAGTAAAACACAACAGATCATCAAAGCAGCCCTCTCCACGGAACGGCAGACTGAGATATGCATGGGTCAAAATTTAGTTTTCGGTAGCTCAGCCTTCATGCCTCGTGTCAGGGTTTTGCCACTTGCGTGTGCAAGAGAAGACTGCATCCCTGATTCTCCGGGTTTTGACATGGGCACGAGAGGAGCTTTGGCACCGGGCATTTGTCGTGTGTGTGCTGTTGGGAGAGAAGGCATGGTGTGTGAGGACCGGAGCAGGCTTGTTGTGGGAGAAGACGAGAGATGACATGTCTTTTCAGGAGGACAAAATTAGGTCAGCACGGTCCTACAGAAACACCAGCTTGCCGGCCGGAAGATCAAAGCCGTCTTCCCGTGCTGCCTGTGGGCTGTATGAGCTTGCCCGCACGCCCACGGAGAAGGATGGCTACGCAAAGCAATACTCCAACTGGCTGAAGTGTCCCTTTGCCACACGCAGACAGATGAAAATGTATGCATCTCTATTATAGATGCTGGGAAGCATTTGTTAATGAGGAGAGACAAGGAAAAGTGGCTAAATTTGACTATGGGAAAATATGTTCATGAAGGGAAATAGCCAAAACCATGGTACCGACTCCATTTAGGGAAAGGAAGTCTGAAAAAAAAAAAATGTCAAGAGAAAAGAAAGACATCGCCTAAATGAGGAACAGAGGAACAGACTCCGGCAGAGGAATGTTTGCAGAGTTAGGGAAATCCGGCTCCAACATATCCATCCTTTACTGGCCATGTGACCATCTATGTGGGTCCCAGCCCCCTCTTGTAAAAAAGGAAAGCGGTGAGTTCTACTTTAGCAAGTTTTATAAGCATCAAATAGGATAATATATATCCAACTACTTAATGGTGAGGCATGACATGTGATTAATGTCCGGGATATTTTAGTCTTTCCTCTGCAAGTGTTTCAACTATTTATATTTTTACTCCCACGTCTCGAGAACGGTGGTGGATACAGTCATTTACTATATAATATTTTTCACACCTTGGCCAAACTCTAGGCAGACTCTCTATTAGAAAACCTATAAAAATTTCATAAATATGAAATTAAAGCCTGCAGGAATGTAAATTTTATTCTGTGGTTATGATGTGTGCCTCCAGGAAATGACCCTTGATATGCATAAAGCTGTATCACATTTATGCTCTGATTCTGATGCCTGGATAGTGGAGAGTGGAAATAAAGCCACCCTTTCTCTTTCATCGAAAATTGCCAATATAAGGGAGAATTATAATAACCACAGTGGCTCTGAAGCAGGTTTATGCTCATTATTGTTGGTAGGCACAATAATGGTTCTGGCTACTCAAAATTAGTCAAGTTAGAGGTGTTAGAACTATAAATGTAAACTTACCTAAGCTTGGAATAAACGTATGATTGAAGTCATGCATTGAGTCTACCCATATGTTTGAAGTACCTTATAGTTTTCAATACTCAAGTCCAAGGACACAAAGAACGACAAGAAATATCCCCTATCCTTAGAGAAAAAATGGTTGGGTTGGGGAGTCATAGCTTGATACAAATCATTGCAAAAAAGTATGAAAAGAGCTCATCTTTCCAGAGATGGCAACATAAGAACACGTCCTTATTGGTTGAATGGACACTCACCCAGGTGCTGGACACATGTGTTTGGCGTTTGGGACATGAAGACAATGGAGCCTATTAAGATCTGTACACGGACTCAAAACTTGTGGCCAAGCCTGACCAAAATGCTGTCCCACTGCTCTTGCCCTGCTCATGAGCTCATGTCTTTTTTCAGTCATGCATCCAGGGCCTTGCATGCCTTCAAGCACCATTGTGAAGTGCCATGCTCCTTGGAGAAGGCAGGCCATGCTGAGGGGTCCTTTCACATCACTTTCCTACCTATATCCTGGAGCTCCCCAACATTATCTGTATCCAGGTGCCTTCTTTAAAACAAATATAATACCTTCTTTCTCTTGATATAACACTCATGTATGATATAAGCTACCACAATCAGAATTTGAAAATAAAGCAATATAAGGCTCTTGCCATGCTATAAAAGAGAAAAACAAGGAAAATAACTCCTACATAATAATATGTATCCCCACGTATTAACAATTCGGCATGACTGAACAAGCATACAGAAGGAAGTAAAGATGCTGGTGCCTCCTAAGGATGCATAAGGCTGAGTTTAGGAGGAGATCAGAAGACATTCTAAGGGAAAATACAGGAGTGAGAAGAGTAGAACCCCGAAGGTTACTAACAATAGCACTAGGATAAGGACCACCAGACAAGATTTCTTGCATGGTCGTAAGAGGAAAAAAATACAGAAACAATGGCAAATAAATTTAGGCAAATGTGTTGAGACAAATTATAGGCCGTTCACGAGGAGAAATCGAGACAGGCTGGTATTTGCTGACACAAGCTTGGGTTGGCCTTATTTACAAGCATAGTATCGAATATACATCTCAGAATAGGGATGAAATAAGCCATGGCAAACTATCACAGAAAACATAGTCCTATGGGGAAACTCCTCTGTATGTGAAGATGATTTCAATATGGGGAGTGGACATGAAATGGTTTTCCATAATGGTGCTCAAGCTCTGGCCAAATCCTAAACAAAACTGAGCACAGTTGACCTTTGCACAATATGGGATTTAGGGGCATCAACCCTCATCTTTGCTTGCACAGTCAAAAATCCATGTATAACTTTTGACTCCCCCAAAACGTAACTACTGATAGCCTACTGCTGACCAGAAGTCCTACCGATAACACAGTTGAGTCACACACATTCAGCATGCTCTACATCTGATATACTGTATTCTAACAACAGAGTGAGCCAGAGAAAAGAGCCTACGGAAGAGAAAATGAATTTATGGTATTGTGCTGTATTTATTGAAAACAATGTGACTCTAAGTGGATCGGTGTGGTTCAAACCTGTGTTGTTCAAGGGTCACCTGTATAATCGAATGATACATGGCTCTTAGACTCAAGAAAATCATTGTTTTAACATTGTGAGGGAAAAAGTACTTGAGTTTACAGAGAAAATAGAGTTCCGTTGTAGGTGCCGAGAATCATGAAAAGTTTGGTTGTTTTTTTTACCCACGGTGTTGTCTAGGAAGGCTTTTGAAAATCATGCAGGATATGGGGGTCGTTCTTTGTTGTGGGGCTGCCATGGGTTCTGCCATGTCATGCAGAACAGACCCAACCTCCAATGTCTAAGGGCCAACATTTGTTGCAACTGCTAAAAATGTCCACCCCAAATTTCCCAAATGCTCCCTAAGGGGGCAGCACCATCCCCATTCACAATTATTAGAACTCCCAGAAGTCCCCGAGATTAGCTAATTATTAAGTGAGCAACCACTGATCTCTGAGAGGCTGAAGGACAGGGGACAGTATGTAGAGAGGATGGTAAGAAAAAGAGAGGCAAATCATGAATACCAGCTGAGGCTCAGGATTTAGATTTGGGGCCGAAATCTGTACAGCAACTGAGCTACTAACTGTCCCCTGGTCTGTCTACACACCCCAGGTCCTTTTGGTGCTTCACACTGAGAATGGATCGCTGGACAATGTTCATCCTCTTGGTTCATTATACAACTGCTTTCTGGCAGGAGCCTGCATGTAATTTAGGCCTTCTCGGGGAGGCCCAACCCAAATTTGAAGGCATTGCTTTGTGCTGAAGTGGAACCCAGCAAATCCAACCACTCCTCTCTTCCCCACCAACAATCAAGTTTTGATTCTCACAAATGAAGGTGCAGCCTTGGGTATCATTAAGATATGCGTGCATGAAGTGCTTCTTTGTCTCAACATCTTCAATATTTGGGGATGCACAGAGAAGAGGTGTGTTCTTTCATGGGAGCCATCTTCCATCCTCCATGCATGTCCTTTTCATTGTTAACGCTTCCAGCTCATCCATGCGAGAAGGATGATATAAATCCGAGGGTTCATCTACGTTCAGTGGGTAAACATGGCGGGCAAAAAGGCCAGGCATCCCTGACTGCCCTTACGGACAATTCAGAAGTGAAAACGAAGGAGGGAGAGGCCTCCAGGAAAAGAGGTCACCCCGAGAGAGAAAAAGGAGGAAATAGAACATGCAAGGGGGAGTGAGAACAGTGACTAACAGAGCGTGAGCAGCTGACACTGAGATGTTCCCGGGGTTGGAATCACGCCAGGGGCAGAGCAGCACAGTGGCCCTGTGACTTACGGGTGCGTCCTCTGAGGAGAAGGATTTGCATCTCCAGGCGGGAATGGCTGCTGTAAATTATGGTGAGAAAGGCGTGCGCAGACACTCTTTTGTCTGCCATCCGGAGTCTCAAGGCGAGACAGAGCAGCGCCATGAGGAGTGGGGTGTGATGTCACACGGGGAACTTTGAAACACTCATCTTGCAAGGGTGGTGAGTGGGAGTTTTGACAATTCTGTCAAACCCTTCAAGTCTTAAATGAAAGTTCCAGTAATCCCTTCTTTTAAAACCTGTGGAATTGTACAGTTTCATTGTCATGCAAATTGCCATCCTCAAGAGGTCTGTTTGCACTTGTTTGGGTTCTGGACAGCTGCTCCAGGAGCTTGCGATGAGGAGTAAGGGCAGGGACCAGGACAGGTGCAGAACTTGGGAAGGATTCCTTCAGCTGGAATGTGAGCAACGACAGGCACCAAAGACAGAATTTTCATGTAATATTTTATGTAGGAGGCAATTTCGCCTCTCCTTCTGTGTGGGCACCATGAAAGTCTGAGAGCATATCAAGGTCTGAATCAGGGTCAACAAAACAATAACCTACACTTTTCTCCAGCTGGACACCGAGCTACTTCAGATTTTAAAGACTGCTCAATCCACATGCATGGAAAGAGCTCTTCTCTTGGCTTTGAGAAATCAAGCTCGGTCCAAAATAAATGGGAAAAGGAGTCTTGCTTGGAAAGGGTCGGAAAACAGAAGAGTGGTTGCCAGGGGCTTGGGGGAGGGGACACAGGGAGGCTGTTCAGTGGGTACGGGGTTTCAGTCATGCAAGGTGAGTAAGTTCTAGCGTTTTCAGAAAGTTTTTTCATCAACTAACCTCCCTATTTCGACCAACACCAAACATCTTCAGATACTGAGGTGAAGGAAGTGGGTTGAGAGAGATCAGTGCTTTTGTTTCTTTTGCTGATTGTTTTAAAAATCATTTTCATGCTAATAGAGAAGAGATACCTCTAGGCAGACAAATGAACACATGTTTTCCTCTAAATTCCAGAAGAAACAGTGAAAGAGTTGATGACCTCTAGGGAAGTCCTTTGAACAGGAAAGGTGATGAGGTGGGACAAGGAAGTGCCTTTTGGTTGCAAGCCTTCTTTAAAGATTACCGACTTTTAAAATTACAGTTGACCCTCGAACAACATGGGGAGGGGAATGGGACACCAATCATCTCCCAACACACAGACACAGTAAAAAATCTGCGTATAACTTTTGACTCCCCCAAAACTTAACTAATAACAGCCCACTGTTGACCAGAAAGCTTACCAACAACAGAAACAGTCCATTAACACATAGTCTGTATGTTCTCTATTATATTCTGTGCTTTTACAATAAAGTAAACCAGAGAAAACAAAATGTGATTAAGAAAATCATTAGGAAGAGAAGATACATTAACAGGGCTGACTGTATTTATTGCAAATATTCGCGTCTACATGGACCTGTGCAGTTTAAAGCCATATTGTTTAAGGGTCAACTGTACTTGCGAATAATTCTTCAGATGCAATTAAATGCACCATCCCACTCCAATCTTTTCTGTACCAAAGCTAATGGTGATCTTCTGAAACAAGCTGGTTACTCTCCTACTTGACGTTCTTTGGCACAATGGAAAATGCCCTTAGAATAAAGTTGTAATGTTGTAATAACAGCCTACGGGTTGATTCCATATCTCCTCTCCCTTTCCTGCTGTCACATCTGGGTTAGGTGCCTCTTTCCCTGTTTCATGGCTCTTGGGACTCCATTCACATCACAATGTTTCTGTGCCTCTTCTGGGCTTCGGGTTCCTTGAGGATGGAGACTTTCTCTTTTGATCATGGCTGTTTCACTGCCAATACCACTAGTATATATTTATGGACACACAGTCTTGTCTTATGTCCCTGACCAATCTTTGGCAAAATGTTCAGGTTGTCAGGAAAGACACGTCAATAAAGATTTACTGAAAACGGAAAGTGCTCGGTGTATTTGGGAAGGTGATGAAAATGACACGCCCCCAAATACGCCTGGTGCATCACCACATTCCTCTCAGAGAAGACATGCTCATTCCACCATTTCCCCTTGCCCACTTTGTTCTAAAGGGTGGGGGAGTTGTATGTGGTGGAGAAAATGTCAGTCTGGAAAGAACCTGGACACAGAACATGCACTATATTAGTTATGGATGTTTTAAATTGCAAAGCTGACATCCCAAGATTGGGTATCCAGATGTCTTCTAGGCAAGTGAATTCCCAACAATAGTCCTTGGACTTCCCGCATCAAACAGAAGCGAGGAATTTGTCCAAGAATGTGCCACTTGCAGAATCACTGCCAACTGGCTAGATCAGAATCCCCGGTGCTGAGGCTCAGAACTTGGCATTTTCTAAAATTTCCGCATGTAATTCTGATAGGTGGGCAGGTTTGAGAAGCAGAGATCTAGTCCATCCCTGATACAATGGTTTAATAGCCCTATGGCATTTTGGAGATATGGTCCTTTGGTCTCCAATTGAAACTGTCTGATTAGACTTAACTGCTTTCCATAGAAACTTATTCCATTTCCAGAAATCTCGAATGGCTAGAAAGTCTTCATTTTAAATTAACTACACGTA
>CM052901.1:100159614-100297840 GCA_028534135.1 Potos flavus | reverse complement strand
TCTTGGATCCTTGGCCATCGTTCTTCAACCATCTCACTCTTGGATCCTTGGCCATCGTTCTTCAACCATGTCATTCAAAAATGAAGACCAGAAGACTCTCTCTGGGTCTCTTCTTCTTCCCACATTTTAGTTAGATTTATTTTAGGGCATTTCATTTCAATCTGGCCACAGTACCCTGGATATTTTTGGCACGAGTCCATAAGCAACAACTTAGAAGTCCGCATGTGTGATTGTGTGTTGTGACACCCACTGTCCCACTATGGTTCTTTTCTTGTGTCTGCTTGATGTCTCCAAACCCGTGTTAGAGATGAAGCCTCATCACTCAAGCTGGGAAATCTTTGTTCTCCGATAGCACTGCAGCTGAGACGCACAAGGAAACTCTGTCCAGCCACCCCCCTCCCCCCGAGTGGCCTCGTTTAGGTTATTTCGAACTGTTCCAAATCTCAGCAGTTTGAAATGAACATGCTGAGGAAGTTTTCAGCAGAACTGAGAAAAACTGAGCTCTCCTTTGCTCTGTGACTACCACGGAAAGAACCCAGCAAAACATTCCGTGTAAGATTCCATACATCATTTTATCTCCCAGCCATAGCGTCCTGACTGAACGTGGATGAGTCTTGAATGTGCCGTGCTCCTAGCACACAAGGACCAAATCCTCTGTGTTTCCATTTTCTGCCTATTTGATTCTGTGTTTTCAAAATGCGCAATGCCGTGGGAGCAGCTAATTTCCACCCCACCTTCAAAACAGTCATCGGCATTTGTAGTGTTGGGTCTATGCGGGACTGGGTGTGTGTATGGGGAACGAGCCTTCGGAACAAGCCGAGCACTGGGCAAGCATCTATGATCGGGGGCGTGCCTGCTTGCATTCTTTCCTCCGGCTTGTGTCCCCCAACACAGGTAAAAGATAATATCCATGTCCCAGGGTGGGAAAAAAAATCATGTGCTTTTCAGGCTCACAGATTTGGGGGTACAGCTGAGTTTAATTAGACTGCTTGAGAAATATGTGCGCATAACTGATGCTCTCTGACCCTACTTTTTTTTTTATCATTTAAGAAATGTGAATCATCACATTTAGGATGATGGTTGTGGTGATAGTTCAGAAGGTTTAATGAAATAGTGAAAGAACAAAATGTATATAAGAATTATCCATTCTTTGTCTCTGTTCTTTCTAGGGGTTGCTAACACATTCCTCCTGGAAAGACATATCTGTTACTGGTAAAATGTACTTAGACCCGGAAAAGTTTAACACTTAAGGGACATTACTTAAATATGAGTGGAGAATGAAAGCATTCGGTGAAATTGTGACGTAAGTCAACAATGGGGTTTTCTGTCTGAGAGGAGAATAGGATTCTGAAGGCTGCTCATTGCTTTCCATGGAAGTCCCACCCCATAATTATTGATGCCTTCACCCTGAATTTTACTGATTTCATACAGCAAGTAGACTGCCTCTGCATCTCTCCTGAATTTTAAAGTTACTCCCCCAAGAACAGATGCTACTATTTCACACATACTACTGTATACATTCAATACGCATTTGCTGTTCTTGAATCCAAGGGTGGTCCATGTAGAGGGTATATAGCCGCATGTAAGTACAGAGATTTGCATTAATAAATGACATTTGTCATTTCTGCCTCTTTATTCCACAGAATGAATGAGGCAGAGGAAGAATGGATTCACTCAAAATCAGGTTCAAAAAGAGCTTTCGTGGATTCATGCTATTTTTTTTAAGATTTTATTTACTTATCTGACCAAGAGAGAGCACAGCAGGGGAGCGGCAGAGGGAGAGGGAGAAGCAGACTCCCCGCTGAGCAGGGAGCCCAACATGGGGCTCAATCCCAGGACCCCGAGATCGTGACCTGAGCTAAAGGCAGATGCCCAATGACTTGAGCCATCCAGGAGCCCCAGTACTATTTTTTTTTTTACCTGGCCCGCAGGGGCAATAACGTCTGCATTCACGACTGCGAGGTTCTGACGAGTGATTCTGCAGTCTCCTCACTTGTCTGAGGGGCTTTCTTTTCTCAGTGGGTATTCATGTGTAGCCACAGACTCAGAGCAGTGTGCTGTATTTGGCACCTTTGTTTTCTGTGTAATATTTGGAAAGGGGACGATAGAATACAGGGGAGAGTTTTGGACAATGGGAACGGCCTCCGTGGGTGAAAGATTCACGCTGTAAACCAGCAATGCATCGTGATGGGGGTCTGATGCTTGTGTTGCGAGGTGTGGGTCTGTAGGGTCCCAGAGTCTGGGATTACGTGAGCAGAGGACAGGAGAGACACCTGCCAGGGTGAAGGTCGGGTCCACGACCGAGCTGGGTGATCTCTCTGGGGTGGTGGAGTAGGGAGCTAAGGGTTGAGGTCACCTTCTCCCTCCAAAGAGGAAGAATGCAGCAAATACCTGGAAAGCATGTGTGCAATTACCTTTATACTTTTCTCTATAAAACTGTCTCCGGAGGGGGCATTCACATTAGAAAATTAAATTTTAAAATGTTCAATGTTAAAAGTGTCTGTAAGAAAACCCCATGTTTTGGAAGCCAAGCCTTGTGGGGCTTTGAGGAGCATGTGAGGGAAAGATGGTAAGCTGGGTCCTGAAGGAGGAGGGAGTCCTGGGACACGGGTCTGGGGTGCGGGCCGCCTCGGGCCGGGGGAGCAGGACCCCGAGAGAGCGAGCAGGAGGCACTCAATGTTCCTCCAGCACAGAACGTCTCAGGACCCCATACGGAGAAATAAAACAAAAGACCTGTCCCCCCGCCCCCATGAGATGCGTGCACAGGGCTCTTCAAAGCACCCAAGGAAACACGAAGCAGGCTTTGCTGATCGCAGAGAGAGAAAAGCCATACCTCGCCTCGTGGGAGGGCAACTTGTAAGTGCAGGGAGGGAAGTAGGGCAGACAGGAACAGTGTGGCGCGGGAGTGGTCTGCAGCCCACCTGCGTGGTCTGAGCCCTCCGAGCACTCCGTTCAGGTACGTGCAGTACATGTGGGAAAGGTGTCTTGGACGGAAGGAAGGGAATGTCTTGGATGCAGGGAACAGGAAAGGACGCGCCCCGTGGGCGGGGTGATATCGAAGGCCTTGTTGTCAAGGGGGAGCTCGGGGGTGGTGCTGGGTGTGAGTCTGGCTCTTCTTGGCCCGTGGCCTGGTGAGCATCAACCCACCTCCTAGGCGTGCTGCAGGGGGAGCTGCAGAGTGCCGGGGTCCCCGCACGAGTCTAACGGCATGCACGTCCAGCATGCAGCCCGCGGCCCACCTGTGGCCAGGTGCCAGGTGCTTGGGGGCTTCCTGCCGAATCCCCGCTTCTCCTTCCTCTTCTGGCCCCAGCTCTGAGCCCTCCCCAGCTGCCGCAAATGGGGACGCACCCTGCCGCGCAAGGTCCTTTTCGCCCAGACCTTCACACCACAAACAGGGCTCGTTTCTGCGCAGTTTGTTTGTGCCCAAGACTCATTCGAAGGAGCACGTGGTGGCCACGTTGGGGGTAGTTGATCCAAACCAGCTCACCGACTTGATCTTGGGAAAACAAAATTAATACCATTGCTCCTGCCACGACCACGGAAAAGCCTTGCTGGATCAATTCTCAGAGTCACTACAAAAGCGCCTCTCGATCTTGTCGGTATTCTAACGCAAAACATTTACTATCACCTTTACCAATTCTCTTGATTTCATCAGAAATAGCGTCCGGGATTTAAAAAATTCTCCCGTATTTAGACCACACCTCCTCTTCTTGTCTCATTTCCCAAGGGAAGATGATCTTAGCTGGAGTTTTAAAAATTTCCTACGCACTTTTAAACGGAGACTCTATTTTATTTCACTTTACAGTATACCTTAAAACAATACCTTTACTGCAAAGTTTTGACACTTGGGAGAATAACACGGACTTGGAAGCATGGTTGTGACTTATGTGCAATCTCTACCAAACAGCAAGAAGGCTAAGATCATTTTTGGTTCTAGTCCTGCGCTTAACAGAATCCGTAGCGATTTTATGTCTCATTTTAGAAGGTGGTTCTTAACGTGGTCCCTCCCCAAAGTCCCTTACCTTTAACCAGAACACACAGTTCGGACAACTCAAAGACATATTGTAAACTTTACAGATAGACAGAGTACCTAAACTCACATGTATGTACACTGCAGTGTAAGCTTCCATCAATATACACAGTAGCCTAAAAATACACATGTGTATATAAGCTTATATATAGTAGCATAAACTCACAAAGATATACATAGTAACAAGAACAATTCAAGAAACCGCCATCTTCATCTCAATGTAGCAACAAACTATAAGTCCTAGGTTTGAATACGTAGGTGCAAATCTATAAAGCCCTTGCCCTAATGCAGAAACACAGGCATGTGGGTAATTCTCGGTCTTCCTGCCGTTAGACAACATCATCTGTAAGGTTGTCTCAGTTTTTCTATGATTTTGCATGTAAAAGGAAAACCACAGAGCCACCATAATCTGCAGGAGAAACAGGGGTCACATTCCCCCAAATGGTGTGTGGGTTCTAGGAGGGCAGGAAGCTTGGCCCTTTGATACGGCCCTTTTTTTTTCCTTAAAGATTTTTATTTATTTGAGAGAGAGAGAATGAGCGAGCGCGCGAGAGAGAGCACAAGCCAGGAGGGCGGGGAAGGCAGAGGGAGAACCCCTGTTTCATAGCACCTACTTTACCATGCATGCTGGGCCAAACAGAGCAGTTAGGGTACATGAGATCAGTGAGCGCAGCACCCCACGTTGGCCGCGCGTCCACTGGTCCCGGCCTCCAGAGGGGCACAAAGGGGAAAACTGACTGCCCCAGAGCCGCACACGCAGGACAGTGCCGCTTTTTAAGGAAGAACACTGGTCCTTCCCTCCTCTCCCAGCCCCTCTGCCCCCAGAGCTGGCAGCTCTCAGGAAACCCGCACAGCGAGAAGCACAGGGAGGCTGTCAGCCACGCAGAGGGCCCGGGAACCGTGAGCCCGGGATACAGGAGGCTGAGTGGGTCCAGGGAGGCCGTGCTCCGGCTTCAGTGCCCCTGGGGAGGGGGCCACGAGCCGCATTAACCCAGAATGGGAAAGAACACGTGATCTAGTGCTGGGACAAGAGGAGTTTTCACAGCAAACAGCAGCACTGCAGGGGAGAATGCCTGCTGCTAGCAGGAAATACACCCCTGCGAAGTAACTGCGAAATAGTAGGAAGGCTCCCCCGAAAAAGGGGGCAGACAGACCGGCACAAGAGAAGCCACAGACCCAGCCTGTTGCCATAACTCAGCTCTCCTCATTCAAAGATTTAAGAAAAGGGGGGAAATTGACATGGATCTGTGGGGGGGAAAAAGTAAAACAGGGAAACACAGTATCAACCCAAAGACTAAGGGGGAGTCGCTCACACAGAAAATGTGATGTGGAATCTTTCTTTTCCTGAACTTTGAAGTTAAAGGAAAAGAGGTCTTCAAGCATTCAAGCAGGGAAAATAAAAAATAAAATACAATAAAATAAAATCTAAAATAAAAATAGGCTACCCACAAGAAGTCAAAATCATGGGATGCTCAGACATTTCCTATAGAAGCCTGAATTAGAAATGTCTTTTTCTTCTGAAAGTAGGAAAATAGGTATCCAAAGAGTTTTATATTGGGCCAAGAAATCTATCATATTGTAAAAGCAAATATTCTCAAATATGCAAGGATTCCATTTGTTTATAGCCCAAATATTTTTCTCAAAAGTAAAATCGACTTCAACTCACAAAGAGATGAAGCACAAAGAAGAACTGAAGAATGAAGAAGTTAGTGGCACCTGAGTGGCTCAGTGGGTTAAAGCTTCTGCCTTCGGCTCAGGTCATGATCTCAGGGTCCTGGGATCGAGCCCCGCATCGGGCTCTCTGCTCAGTGGGGAGCCTGTTTCTCCCTCTCTCTCTGCGTGCAGCTCCCCCGGCTCACACTGGCTCTCTGTCTCTGACAAATAAATAAATAAAATCTTAAAAAAAAAAAAAAAGAATGGAGAAATTATGGGTTTGATTTTAAGTTAATTCTAATCAGGGTCTGAAAGTAAATACTAACACCACATATGCACAGTGTTTCATGAAAAAACAAAGTTGCAAATATGGTTATCCAAATGAATTAAACGTCAAAAAGCTGTTGAAAGAGATATATTAGTTGTAACGTGCCTCACGAAAATAATTTGGGTTTAAAAGCCAATCTTTTGTTGGGAAAGAATATGCAGATATGAGTCAATAAAATATAAGCTGCCCTTATTGGATATGGTGGGAGTGTCAAGATAACCATTTCATCCATGATGTGAAACAATGTATCAATAATAATGTATCAAAAATAATGGAAGTAACTCCTATTTCTGAGACGCTTGGCGGGTACCAGGTATGCTCGGCATTTTTCGTGTAGATTCATGACACAGGTTCAATAATTGTGTTTGTCTGTTTGGGCAACTGTAACAAAACAGTACAGACCGGGCAGCTTCCAGATAACACACTTATCTATCAAAGTTGTCCAGGCCTGACGTGCAGGAACAAGGAGCCCACGGATTCGGTCTAGGGAGAACCCAGTGCCTGGTTCGTAGATGGTCGTCTACTTGTCCTCCTATCCCTCTGGGGTCTCACTTAGAAGGGCACTAATCCCCTTCGTGGGGCTTCCCTCTCATGACCTGATCACCTCCCAGAGATGAACGCCCCCAAACACCATCCCACTGGGGGCAGGGTTTCTATATGAATTCAGGGGAACACTTGCGCTCTAGCCATCAGATTCTTGAAACACTGAACGGGAACCATGAGAGCCTGTTTTCAAAAACAGTCTGCCCTCCTAATCTTTGGAAAAGATGTGAACAAACAAGACATAATCACAGGACAAAAGACGGAAAACAAAGGAAATGGCGAGGGAGCCTTACAATCACTCACCAGCAAGGAGCCGCGTGGGGCCAATCATGCCGGCATTGTCACACGTGGTTGGAACAGGGAAAAGGTTAAACTCCCACAGAAACAGACAAAGCCTTTCAGATTGGGCGAAATAAACCCAAATCCAAACATTTGGGGGAAAATAAGAGCCCAAGGTCTTATTAAGAGCCCAGGTCCCTTAGCCCTGTGCTTCTAGTTAACAAGACCTAGAGAAGCCGACAAAAATTACTGACGGAAACACGGACGGGAAAAGAGAAACAGGTCCGGCGTTCAAACTAGCAAATGGCACCAGAAGAGGCATGGACTGCAAGGAAATACTGCCTCGTGTAGAAGAAATTGGCCTAAATTCCAGAGGGCACAGAGCAGCTCAGAAGTCCTCATCCTGGGAGACCAGTGTAATTCTGTAGGAGAGAGACGGACGATCATCCGGAAATGTGCCACTGTGCACACCGGATCTGCAAAGGGCAGGGGAGTGGCCAGCTCCCAACGTCACTGGGAGGCCGAGGACGTGTGTGACCTGGGGAGACGGAAGATCGGCCACCACCTGCAGTGTCTGTCTACACTGGCTGTGAAGAGCCACCTCAGACTGCCCCATTCGGGGTAAAGGAACAGGATGACTCAAGATTACATACACACTCACACACGTGTATTCAGGTAACTATGAAAAGTGGTCATTTATGACCATGTAAAAATGGTATGAATAGGAAGTTAGGGTGAAGAGGAGGGCAAAACTAGGTTTTTATGATACCAGTTTCGTATAAAAAGCATCTCTATAACATGCATATATATTCAAAATTGTAGCGGTGCCTGGGTGCCTCGGTCGGTAAAGCGTCTGCCTTCGGCTCAGGTCATGATCTCAGGGTCCTGGGATCGAGCCCCACATCAGGCTCCGTGCTCAGCAGGAAGCCTACTTCTCCCTCTTCCTCTGCTGCTCCCCTGCTTGGACTCTCTCTGTCTCTCTTTCTCTCTTGCTCACTCTCTCAAATAAATAAATAAAATCTTTAAAAAATATTGTACAGGAGATGGTGCACAGATGGATGAATAGGCACAGATACAGAGATAGATAATAGAGGGATAGATAGATGATAGATGGATAGATGGATGATAGATATGATGGATGGACGGATAGATGACAGATGGATTAGATAGATATGGATGGATAGGTGGATGGATAGGTGGATGGATGGATGGATGGATAGATGGATAGATATATAGATAGATAGATAGATAGATAGATATGATGGATGGACAGATAGATGATAGATAAATATGTAGATATGATGGATGGATAGATAGATGATAGATGGATAGACAGAAATGATGGATGGATGGATAGATGATGGATAGATAGAAATGATGGATGGATGGATAAATGATAGATGGATGGATAGATAGATATGATGGATGGATGAGTAGATAGAAAGATGATAGATAGATAGATAGATAGATAGATAGATAGATATGATGGATGGATAGATGATAGATAGGTAGATATGATGGATGGATAGATAGATGATAGATGGATAGATAGAAATGATGGATGGATGGATAGATAATAGATGGATAGATAGATATGATGTATGGATGGATAGATAGATGGATAGATATGATGGATGGATGGATAGATAGATAGATGGATAGACAGATATGATGGATGGATGGATAGATAGATGGATAGATAGGAGACAGATAGATAGAGAGGGAGAGAGAAAACTCGCAGAAATAGATGGACAGAAAGACAGACAGATATTCAGGTATTTGTCTACCTCTCTTTGGACTCTTTTTGGAATTATTCATCAACCTGATGCTCAGTGACCTAGGAACATGATATAAGCAATATAACTCCCTGAGCCTCAGTTTCCCTATCCGTAAAGCAGGGATACTAATGTATATTCAGTCTAGTTCTTGCAGAGGGCAGTGGAATATTGTCTGTCACATGCCTGACCCATAAGAGTTTTTCAACAAAGAATAGTTTCCTGCCTATAATGTGGAAGTCCATGTACCCACAAAGACTTTTTGTAAAAATAAGCAGCATGAAATCCTGGACCCCATTTCAGAGCAAATTCAAATCCAGTCCCAAACTGAAAATACATCTGTGCATTTTAAGAAAGCTATTTGAGATAACCAAAAAGTATTACACAATTGTAGTTGTTCAAAGGAAAAAACGGCCCAGAATACACCAAGGTGTGCGTGTGCTGTAGGTGTGCGTGTGAGCTCTGTGCGTGTGTAATTGTGCACTTGGCACATTTCTTCAATGGAAGAAGCTTGAAGCAGACATGATGGACCATTTGTTTTAACGCAAATAGCTCAGAGGATCTCTCCAATGCTCATATTCTTCTACTGCTCAAAGGAATATGAAAGGATAAATGAGTTTCTCTGCCAGTTTAATTCTCATTTTGGGGGAAGAAATACTTTCCAAATGTGCAGAGTAGTACTGTGAAAAATTTCATACAGATATGTATGTATATATATTCATATGTATATTTAAATATAAAATGTCTTATTGTCAATTTCTGTCACTTACTCAATCTCTTTTAAAATCCTCAAAAACGTTTGTTTTTCACCTGAGGCAAATACCTATTGTGACTCTCCTGTTGGCACTTTACCTGCAGTGGTAAGCTTAACAGGGCCACTTTATAGTACTGATTTCCATGTACTCGGATCATTAAAAACATAACTCAGGACATATAAGGTGTTTCTGTGCCTTAGTAGCGTTTAAAGGAATTTCTATAACCGCAAAAATATTAAAACAAGAACAATGTTAAATAGATATATGTTGACAATCGAAATACTCCCATCAGTGGCACTGCCTCCCAACCATGAACGTAGGTAGGAAAAGGCACATTCAGAAGTTATGTATGGTTATATTTATTGTGAAAATATATCCATTCAGGTCTGTGCATAAATGGAATTAAAAATGGAATAAGATTACCAAACACTGGCACTTCTTTTTTTTTGTTTTGTTTTAAGATTTTATTTATTTATTTGACAGAGAGAGAGCATAAGCAAAGGGAGGAGCAGAGGGAGAGGGAAGCAGGCTCCCCGCTCAGCAGGGAGCCCAACATGGGGCTCAATCCCAGGACCCTGAGATCATGACCTGAGCCAAAGGCAGACACTTAACCGACTGAGTCACCCAGGTGCCCCAAGACTGGCATTTCTTAATAGCTAGCACTTATTTGACCAACATGAAATGAATTCACTGACATGTTGGTTGCAGCATTTATAAGAACCTCTCTTCCAACAGCTTTTACTGTTGTTGGTTTTGGGTCACTAAGTAAAAGTCACATCATTTTTGCCCACTTATGGGAGGAGTGTGACAGTGAGTCTAAGCACTTCAAAATGTCGTCCACCCTCATTCATGTGTCAAGTGATTTAAAACTTCCCAAGAGGCCCCAAATTAGAATCACTCATTAAGGGGCACCTGGGTGACTCAGTGGGTTAAGTGCCTTTGGTTCAGGTCGTGATTCTGGGGGTCCTGGGACTCACATCAGGCTTCTTGCTCAATGGGGCGTCTGCTTCTCCCTCTTCCCCCGCTTGTGCTCACTTTCTTTCTCAAATAAATAAATAAAATCTTAAAAAAAAAAAAAAAAAAAGAATCACTAAGTTAAGCTTCAGAATTTCTGACTCTACAGAAATCATAAGGCAAAAACAAACTTTGTTTAGTGATTCTAGACCATTGGGTTTTGAGATGATTTGCACTAGACCAGGAATACAGTCATCTTTTTGTACCTGTGGCGTCCAGAAGCTCCAAGAGACCAAAGACAGAACACGGTGTGATTAAAGATTCCCTCAATCACAGGGACCCTGACTCTAATGAGAGGACCATATCCTCCTGGATCCCTGAGGAATGTAAGGAGGTTGGAAATGTGTCTTCCAAGCCCCATGACCTTGGAATGGCAATGCTTCCATGAATTCAATGTGCCTTTACACACTAGTAGCCATGATAGCATAAAGATTCTGCCTCAGGTCTATTAGCAGACTCTTAAATTGGCTCAGTGGTCCCCAGTGGATGGTATTAATGAGAAACAAGACTTGAATACCCCATAAAAAAAGAAAGGGAGTGCCATGAATGTTACCCCAGGTCCTGTTGTCAAATTATTAGGGTTAATAATAACAGGAACTTGGGGGAAAACAAACAAACAAAAAAACCCACAATCAGTGTTTTGTCTATATCCAAAAAAGTCATGATCATGTCGAGGAAGGCAGAACCTCAGTAGCAGAAAGTCAAAGATGTATGGAAAAACACTGTCAAAGAAAGATAGGTTTGCTTGACCCTATAAATCACCACCTGATGGGAACGTCTCCCATGCAGATTCAACACTATCCTAAGCTCAATACTGTCCATGAAGGGGATTCTGGACAAGAATTTCACTTACTTAATATCAAAGGAGTCTTGCTTCTCCCCTCTGGGTGAACTTTACATTCATTTGACCAAACCAATATTTAATAAGTATCCCATATTTGTAAGTGACTGTATTATTTTCCCATTGCACCTATAACATTTACCACACAACACTGTACATTTTTAATCTTATGGTTCTGGAGGTCAGATGTTCAGAAGGGATCTCGCTAGAGTGTCATGGAGGTGTCGCAGACTGTTCCTTTCTACAAGCCCAGGGGCGAATCCACTGATTGCCACTTCCAGATTCTAGAGGCAATCTGCCTTCCTATGCTCGTGGCCACCTCTCCATCTTCACTCGCAGAAATAGAGAGTTCTTTTCCTCATACCACCAAGTCTTTGGGTCCCTCTTCTGCCTCCATTTTCTCTCTGTATAGGGACCACTGTGATTACCTTGGGTCCACCCAGAGAGTCTAGAATAACCTCCCTATTTTAAGGTCATATTATTAGCAACCTCAATTCCACCTCCTACCTTAATCCCTTTTTAGATGTAATAGGAGATAGTCACAGGGTTTTGGAAATCAGGGTGTGGATATCTTTGGATAACTATCATACTGCCTTCTACAGATACCTTACTTTTCCCAGAGATATAACACAGACCCTGCTATCGAAGGTTTCCCAGTCTAAAGGACGAAGAAAACATGGGAAAAAATAGTTCAAACACATGATCCTATAAGAACACAGAAGAAGAGATATGTTAGTGCTGGGCCAGAATAGACTCCTCAAGTGGGTAACTTTTGAGCTAAGTCTAAAAGAACAAGTAGTCTTAAAGACCAAATGATATTGGGATGTTGATGCAATGCAATATTGAACTACAAGTAAAGGGAATCGCATGGACAGGGCATGAAGGCCAGAACTGATGTGCTAGCATGCAAATGTATTTTTATGGTGTATTCTTCCTGAAAAATGGGTAAAATCAAGGATTTGCCATGCTAAAACCTCTAGGTTTTGTCATATAAGATTAAGTTAGCAAGGGACTCTCTTTATTTTTTCTAAGCATGGTGTAATGGGGAACCTTCAAATATAATAAAGTCTCTGGCTGGGCAGAGAAACGGAAGAGTGATAGTGATAAAAAGGCAGATTTTCACCCCATCAAGCATCCCTACTCCCCAACAAGTGGAACATTGTTAGGGAACATTAGACATACAAGCAGCGTTCAACAGAATACTCATATATAAATGAACAGTGATATCAAAAAGTGTCAAGCTGGGGATTGATCTGATCACACTTGCACACTGGGACAATCACTCTAACAAGAGCATGGAGAATGGACCACAGAAAAAAGGTCTGGAGGCAAGAACACCAGTTACCCTGCACCCTGACTACCACAAAAAGTTCTAATTTTGTTTTCTGGTGACAACCTTCCTTGCATTTGCAGTCCAAAACTTGGGCCCTTTCTCTCCCTAACTGCATGCTCTAATTTGCAAACCAATGTTCCATTGGTACCTGGTAAAACCATCATGATCCACCCACTTGGGTTTGCCTAAGTTCTGCTTTGAAGCATCCCAGCAGGAAGACAGGATTGTATTCTCTCAACCCAGCCACTGGCTCCTATCTTTTCCAGGCACTCACTGAGGTCTTGGAAAGATAAATTGAAGCTTTCCGAAAATAGAAGAAATCAGTTCGTGGAACCACAAGTGATCTCTCCCTGGAAAGAATAATGGTGGCTCAAAGACCCGTGAAAGATACTATACAAGGAAGCATTGCATTGTAAAGAAGGTTCAGTCAAATGGCTTTAGGACAATGTGACGCGACATGTGGTCTATGGATGGCTGCCATTCCCAGTGAGCTAAGTACAGAAATGGAGAGTCAGCATGTTGAAATGTATATAGTAATTTCACACAATTGATGTTTGTCTGTGGACTCTAATGATGAGACTTTGAGCTTGTATTTTGTAGGTCTTTTTACTTCATCTTTCTCGTACTTCATTTTGGTTTACAAAAGTTTTGGTCCATGAAACATTGGAGATTCTTTTTTTAAAAGTGATGTTCTAGGATCTTTTCCATTTCCTGAGGCTGTGATGCAGGGAGACTCAGATCAAGTAGAGATCCCTCTACTATCTTTTTTTTTTTTTTTTTTGAGAGGGAGTGAGTGTGAGGGAGGGGCAGAGAGAGAGGGAGAGAGAGAACTTTAAGCGGGCCCCACATTCAGTGTGGAGCTCAACATGGAGCTCCATCTCACAACTCTGAGATCATGGCCTGAGCTGAAATCAAGAGTCGGACACTTCACCAACTGAGCCACCCAAGTGCCCCTAGATCCCTCTACTATCTATGCTTACTCTCCCCTCCCCCCATCCAGCTAATCCTCCACCAAATCCCACCCTACCTTCTATTTCTATTGTCTTCGTGCTTTGACCTTCACTTTGTCGTCTTAAGTGATCTCTTCAGATATAAGCGAAATCATGTCTTCAAATTCTAATTTGGATTAACCAAATGTTACTACCTATTGAATGTCTACCATGTCCCAAGCACTACTGAGCATCTTATATACATTATTTTTTACCCTTTTAATAAAACCGTCAGGGGAGTGAGTCACCTTATGGATGAGGAAATGGGAGTCCAATGAGAGGAACTGCCTGAGCTGATTTGGAGACCAGGGTACATTCTTTCTGTTCTGCCATACTTAATTTATACCAACGGAGCATGTCTGGTTTCACCAAATAGTTTTAATTTAATCTTTTCCTAGTTCAGGGTCATAAACAATCTAAAGTCCAGTCATGCTGACCTAAAACTATAAAAATGCTGTACAGGAAGCTCAGTGGCCACATTTCATGAAGGCTTCTAAAGATCAGAATTCTAAATAGCTAATTGCAAAGGTTCTTTGCTAAACAGTAAAATTAATGATTTCAGAGGCATCATTTAAATAGGATATAAATTTTGATAAAAGCTTAATGTCTCTTGCAGAAATCATGACAATGTCACTTATATGCCTTTACTTTCTCAAAGGCAGATTGTCAGGCATTGACATTTGATGATGCACATCTATTTTTTAAGACTAAGGAATTATAGTGGAAAGGTATGAAACAGAGATGATTTTAAAGCTGCTCCCTGTATCCACCCCCGACGAAAAAGAAAAAGGCAAAAAATATTTTCCCTAAATCCAAACTCTTAAAGAATTACCATAATATCTAAAATTCAAATACAGTATGACCAAGGAGAAAACAAGAATTCTTACATTAAAAAATCTGTTCTGTTTTAATCAGAATCTCACTTCTACAGGACACAAAAAGATCCCAGTCCTTCTACATTATCATCCTCAAATTCAGTTACCACTTGGATATCTTGAGTGTCCCAGATCATTATAAAGCTCTTTCTTTTCCCCCCAATTACTTTTATTTTTTCAGTGTTCCAAGATTCATTGTTCATATACCACACCCAGTGCTCCATGCAATACGTGCCCTCCTCAATACCAACCACCGGGCATTATGTACATGTTATTTCTCACAATATCCATATGCAATAGGTATTATAACCCTCATTTCACAAATGAGGGAACTGAGTGTATCAGTTAGCTATTGCTGTATAACTAACCACTCCCATAACTTGGTGGCTTAAAACAACAGCCATTTATTATTTGTCCCACATCCGAGTCTGTTAGCAAGTATTTCTGATCTAGAAAGAACTCTTTGATCTTGAGTGGAGCTCCTTCCTGAGTTTGTGGTCAGATGGCAGTCTAGCCTGTGGGCTAGCTGCCGCCTCCTCCTCCTCCTCCTCCTCCCCATCCTCCCCTTTCTCCCCTTCCTCCTTTTTTTTCCTTAGGATTTTATTTATTTATTTGAGAGAGAGAGAGATTGAGAGAATGGGTGGGAGGAGGGGCAGAGGAAGAAGCAGACTCCCCGCTGAGCAGGGAACCCGATGTGGGACTCGATCCCAGAACCCTGGGATCATGACCTGAGCCAAAGGTAGACGCTTAACCTACTGAGCCACCGAGGTGCCTGACAACGTGAGTTCTGAGTGGGTCTGTGGATCAGGTCTGAGCCCAGTGCATATTCTTTCATTTTGCCACACTTAATTTATACCATGGGATTATGTGCATTTTCACCAGATCATTATAATTCATCCTTACCTAGTTCACAGTCATAAGGAAACTAATATCCCACCATGCTGACCTGTTTTATAAAAACACATTTCAGGAAACAAAGTGGGGCTTTTTGCAAAGCACTTTCAAGTTCTGAGCTGTAAGTAGATAATTACAAAGGACATGGATGTGGAGACGGATGTTACACGGGGCAATTTATGCAATCAATCCACTACACTGAGGCTCGGGAAATGTGAGAAGTTGTCCATGGTCGGGCAAATAGTAATTTGAAACCGGACCTGCGGAACTCCAAAATCTATGCTTGTTTCCATAAAGCCATCTTGCCTCTGTTGTATGGTCCTAACAGGATGGACCTCATGCGGTTCACTTGTCGACAATTCTGTACACGTTAGACACGTGAAGGACGTGGGGCACCAGGATGTAACTGATGCAACATACCAAAAGGAAGCGAGAGACAAAAATGCAGAATTCAGAAAGATCTATTCCTCAGCTCTGAGGTCCCTTCTCCACAGCAAGCATGGAAGCGTGGATCGTAATGTAGAAGCACCATTTCTTTGTGGGAAGCTTCCAAGAGAGTAAAGAGCGTAAGTTTTATCAGAAGCCCTGAGAGAGTTTGATATTGTTCGCTGGAGGTGAGATGCACTGAGACCTGCCTCAGGTGCGTGACTCACACCAGAGAAGAGGAAGAAGACCACAGGTGTGGGAGCAGGTGACTGTGTCACGGTTGGCGTGCACTCCTCTGTGTCTGTGCATCCAGGCTGCTGCACAGAGACTCAGTCCAGGACGGTCTCCTGGGAGGGTCTCCTGGGAGCCTACTAACCTCATGATACTAAGCCCAGTATGGCAGGATGACACATGCCCCCTAAGGATGTCCATGTCCTTATCCCCAGATCCTGTGAATATGTTACCCTGTGTGGCAGAAGGGACTTCGAAGATGCAATGAAGTCAAGAATTAGGAGATGGGGAGATGATCTAGTGTAGCCAGAGTCCTTATAAGAGAGAGTCAGAAATCAGAGTGGGTAGGAGGTGATATGAAGACCAGGGGGAGATTGGAACAGGGAGGCTAATATCCAAGAACACAGGATTCCCCTCTAAAGTCTCTGGAAGGAGTGCAGCCTTGCAGACACCTTGGCTTTAGCCCCATGAGACTGACTTTACAAGTATAACCTCCATAACACTAAGAATAAATTTGTGTTGCCTTCAGTTTGCGGTAACTTGTTAGAGCAGCAAAAGGAAACTCATACCCACCGATAGTATTTCCGTGGCCCAGCAAGTCTGAACTACTCAAACTTCTTCATATTCCCAGCCTCCACCACAGATCCTGGCCGGTTCTGAAACATCCAGATAGTAACTAGGGAAGGAGAAGTCGACCATTACGTCTTCCCAAAAGACTGGCAGCCTATTAACCACAGTCCTTAGCTGTGGAGGCAGAGAGGAGGTCTTCGTTTTTAGTGAGACTGAAATGGACTGGACCTTCTCATACATAATTCAGAACTGCATTTTTTTTTTCATATAAATTGTTTGTAGCCTACTTGATACTTGGGAGTTTGCATAAAGCATGGTACATGGTAGCAATAGTTTCCCATTAAACAACAGCTAGAGAGGAAACACAGATGCAATGAATTTTCATTTTACTTCCATCATAACTGCTGTGCTGGTTGACTGATTAGGTAAATGTGGAAACTGAAAGCAAATAAATGGATCACATGAGCTTTTCTCATCTCCTCTCAGCACCTTGAAGATAATTCCTCATCTCTCTCCTTAACCAATCGAAGCAAGGGGAAGAGCAAGAGTCAGTGTCTGCTGTGTATTTGGCATAGAACATCTGCTGAGACCCCAGAGCCCCACTAGAAGGTGGTCCTTGTCTCCATCCTACAGATTAGGAAACACAAACCCAGAGAGATGCAGAGATTCTCTTACATCTTCCCCATGTATCTCTCTCTGGATGCAAGCTTGCCCCTACTTCTGCCTCGACATCAACTCACATCACCGAGGGCTGGACTCAGTTACATTTTTTGCCCCAAATACACACTGCATTACCAATTTTTGCCACATCTCTCACACCTTCACCTGACAATATCCTAACAATCTTTCCACCTGTGTTCTCGTGATGGAACTATCTGAACTTCTTCCGCAGAAAAGAAGGTCAGCGCTCCTTTCTCCACATCTGTATAAATCAAGAGTATATTGATCTGCTTAAAGCCCATCGAAGATACCTCTGACGTCTTCCATGTCCTGGGTTTTCCCCACTCTCTCTAGGATTCACTTACGTATTTATTTATTGGAGCATTAATAACCACAGATTGCTAAACTCCGGCCTCAGATGAGCACCCTATGTCTAGGTGTCATCCGTGACCCCACATGATTTCTCATGTATTTTATCAGAAAATTGCACAGATGGTCTTGGGCATCTTTGCAAACAACTTTTGGTTCCTCGATCTCCCTCTGGGAAATGCAGTCTCTCAGGGGCCCCCAACATTCACCACCACTGGCAACTGTGTCTTGGCTTGAATGTTCTTTAATAAATGGACACCACTTCATTACTATCTTCCTGTAGGTTGGTTTTTAGATCCAGCTTGGGTCATCCTAGGAAAACTTCAAGTCATGAACATCTGGCCAGCACAAAGAGCAGGAAGAGCTCTACAGGAACACATTGGATTCTTCCTTCTTGAGCTGTGTGATCCCGGGAAAGCCACTCAACCTCTCTGTCTCCTCTTGTGTAACCCAAACAACAGTGCTCTGGTCAAACTCACCACATAGGATTCTATATTCCTGGAGCACTTCTCTTTGAAACATACAGGACGTGATATTACTAACAACACAAATCAAGGTGGAAATTTCTTGGAGGTTTAGAGTAGCTTTTCATTTGCCTTTCTTATGAGGTAATGACTTTCTCCAGTTCCTGCTTTGGGGCAAGATGTAACATTCCATTCTAGGGGTACACTTGGTGTGTTTCTAGAAGAGGAGAAACACGGGTAAAAAATAGGTAAAGACTGCAATTATGAAAGAGCAAGTATTTCGAATCCCCAGCATCATCGAGCTGCATGCCACTTAATCTTACATCAGTGTGCATGGTTCAATGAGCATTTTCAACACACTCTATGGTCATGAGGCTCTGCTTAGCGTCTTTGGACAGAAAAATGAGGCACGTGTCAGCTGTTTAGGAACTTAATATCCAGTTGGCAAAGGACCTTGCTACCGCTCCATCCATTTTTAAAACCGGGACTGATAGAGCAAGGGTGGAGATAGTGGTGGTGGTTGTAACAGCCACTGTCGTGGCGTAAAGGATTACTGTCTTTAAGCTGAAAACTGAGATTCCAGCCAACACCAATCTGTCACGGATCACAAAGAAAGCCACGGAATTGGAGTATTTAATTAATCTAAATGATAAATTACCTGTGCATCTCAAACCAGGCGGGCAGCACCTATGAGCAGAATGGCCACGTGAGAAAGAATAATAAAGGAAGTCTGGTCTAGGAATTCACCTTATAAACAACATTATTCTAAATTTTACAGCCTAATACTTTGGAGCCTCATAATGTATTTGCTCATGATCCCTGAAGAAGAGAAAAATTAGGAGCATTCTTGAGGGTCTCTCCAAAGATGTATTGCCATGTATAGTTGCTATTACCAAATACAACCATTAAAATAAAAGTAGTTGACACCACAGTCCCCCTCGGGAGATGTATTAAAAAAAAAATAATCTGAGGAAAACAACCAATGCATACAACCGAATGCATACATGATGTATTCTACAGAAAAATAAGATATACAGCTGCATGATTATTCATCTGATGACAATAATGCAGCCTCTTTAGGGACAAAGATAAACTGAAAATCAATGGAATATTTTGAAAAATTAATTTTTCATCAAATCTTCCAGGCATCTAACTTACATATAGGCATTGTAATCATACAGACATGTATATATAGTTTAAAAATCTTTCTTCCTAGAAAATTGTCATTCATTAAGGAAAGATAACTCCTAGAACCTGTGCTCCCCTCCTTTCCACCCCAAAATCATATTCACATGAAAAGAAGCTCATTTCCTTTCTTGAATTCTGAAGCATCTCTGAAGAGGGAGGAGAATTTGCAAAATCAGGAAAGAGCTACTCTCAGAAAACCCAATCACCTTTCAAGCAATGATACAATGCCAGACGTTAACATTTCTCTGAGGATCTCCAGAGAAGCGAAAGCAATTAGGCGCTATCCTTCATTTCTTCTGTTCGGAATCTCATTACCAAAGATTGCAGACGTGCCGTGATGATGTACGTATTGCAGGTGGCACTTTGTCATTGCGAAAATAAAGCATGGACAGAATTTTACTATGAGCTTCCTCGGAGCGGAGAGGGATGGAGAGAAGGGGAGGAGAGCGAGACGTGGGAGCTGGGGGGGAAGAGGATGCTAAGCCCATAAAAGCAACCCCATGAATTACATTGTTTGGCAATGTTATTTCATAGACTTTATAATTACAGAGTGTTTTTAAGCCTGTTACAGGTAATACACAGTGATAAAGTCTACCGTATCGACCTTCTATGCCATGGTCACAAGCATACCACCACGAGAACACCGACTGCTCCACTGATACTGGGGAATGTAAGGTAACATAGGCACCTTAACCGAGGCATCAGCAAGCCCAAACTTGGAGTCAGGGACATCATTTCTACTCTTGCCCTCCTCTGAAACAGCAAACCTCCTTTTCCAAGCCACCAGTCCCTTCCTCCATGAAACGACGGAGAAAGAGCAAACCTCCCCCAGGGTTCCTCTCTGTCTAGAATGCCTTGATTCTAAGCAATCTTGACTATTCCCAGTGGCGAAGTGGATGTTTGTGTGCCATTCTGTGTGGAAAAACAAAGTTGAGACATCTGTTAAGGGACATGCAGATTTCTCCATCTCTGTCTGTCGAATTCAGCTTCTGATGTTTTCCCAGGCACTGCTGAGGACGTCCCATACAAGAGCATGGCCACGTGGGCAAAGAGGCTGCATCTGAACAGCGGGCTTGGATAACGGTGGGAGGCCCTTCCCTGTGTGGGTGCAGGAGAGGGAAGAGATAAAGCATGGTCTATTGCAGGTACAGCGCTCCTGTGAGGCGTCCCAGTGAACATCCTGGCACCTGGCAGAGGAACTGAACTCACCAGGCTCGCCCCACAAATTAGAATGTCACACGCTCCTGTATGACAGAAAGAATGTAGCAAAGTCCCAGCTGCCCGATGGCACTCTGCATCCCTTTGCTGGGCTACCGCAGCTGGAGCTTGTGACGTGATTTCCAGGCTGGAGGAGGAATGGCTCCCCCAGCAGACAAGCCATAGCCAATGGGCATAGGACCCACCAGGAACAAGACAGACCATCCAGCTCAACGACCACTGTTCTCCCCAGGTCTATTTGTAGCCAAAGAAGTGCGGGAGTTCTGTAAAATGCTAAATTATCATAAAGTCCCTCTCAAAACCACAATTGCAAAAACCACTGGTTAAACTCACGCCACCTAACGCAGAGACAGAGAAAACAAAAGTAGGGTTTCTTTAAAAAAAAAAAAAGAGATAAATGTTTTAAACTCATTGTATGTGTGACATATTCATTACGGCAACTGAAGGAGATTCTCTGCCTTATGGCAAAAATTTCTCCCCTAGATCCCACGTCCAGAGTCATTGGTATTAGCAAAAAATAAGCGGTCTTGGCAAGTCTTAACATGTTTTGTCCTTTAGTTTTTTCTTTTGCAAACTAAGGTTAAATTTACACAGTGTAAAATTGAGCATTTCAAACTACACGTATATCTCCATGGCATATAGTGCAAAGTATCGTGCCCTCTCACTGCAGACTTGCTCACCCCCAAAAAAGGAAATGCTGACCTCATAAGTAACCTGTCTCCATTTCCCCCGCTGCCTACAACCCCTGGAAACCACTGATCTGCTGTCTGTCTCTACACATTTGTCCATTCTGGACATTTCATATAAATAGAATCGTGTGCCATGTCACCTTTTCTGACTGGCTCCTTTCACTCAGCATACTGCTTTTAAGGTTCATTCATCTCGTACCATAGGTCAGGACTTCATTCCTTTTTATGAACAAATAATAGTCTACTTCCTTCAGTTTTTAATCTTCCATCATATGTAAAGACCATCCTACTTTCACATACAGTTCCTTTTTGACACTCTAACTCATTGAAGACTTCAGCCCAGAGCAATTGTAATATACATATAATTTAAAGGAAGTAGGCTCCCAAGTCTCAAAACATTCAGAATCAGAGAAAACGAGAAAAAATCTGCCAGAAGTATAGAACTACATATCAACAGCCATGTCAGATTGTCAAAATTGTTCTGTGGGTTTTCTTTTTCTTTTAGATTTTGAAAACTGAAATGCATGTTTTTGATCCAGGGTTGAGCCATTTCTAAATAATTCATGTCAATGACTAGTTCTCACGAAATAATACCAAGGCACCAATTGTACTACTATAAAGTAGAGTTGAATTTGAATCAGTGTTGCACCTTTGCTCATCTTCTTTAACCTTATTCTTAGATGCATTTCACCCAATGCAGTCGGAGAAATTGTAGGCTCCACTTTCCAAGATGTCTAGCCACACTAAGTCCTACACACCACCACAGTACATACTGAGTCTCAAGTTTAAAGTCCTGCTCCTGGGTCCTTGGGTGGCTCAGTCAGTTGGTTGTCTGCCTTTGGCCTGGGTCATGATCCTGGGGGTCCTAGGATTGACCTGCCTGGCAGGGAGCCTGCTTCTCCCTCTCCCTCTGCCTGCCACTCCACCTGTTTGTGTTCTCTCTCTCTCTCTCTCTCTCAAATAAATAAATAAATAAATAAATAAATAAATAAAATCTTTTAAAAAATAAAGTCTTGCTCCCTTTTCCATACAAATATCACTCTAGATTGCCAGATCACTTTTGACCAGCATCTCCCAAGTTATCATAAGGAGAACAATGGTTTCAAAAGACACTAATGGATGCTAGGAAAGAGGGAAAGAAAGGTAATCTGGTTAAGTCGGAAAAAAATTTAAGTTTAACGTTTTAATCAGTTTCTTCTCTCTCACTTCTTGATTTGTTTATCTTCAACATGCTAATACCGCATCATAGGAGTAGACATTAGAACGTTCCTCAGTTTTATTTGATCTTACAACCTTCCTTCAAGAAGCCTCTAACAATCAGGGCTAATGTTCCTCAGTACAAGTCATGGAAAATGTTGCTCTTGACCTTTTTCAAATATTTATACCTTAGAAAGAAAAATAAATTTAGGAGCAAGTATGGCTTGCAATAAGGGAGGGGATGGACTAAGGGAAAAGAGGGAGAACAGACATTAACAAGAGCTCCTGGGAAGCCCTGTGGTTTTGAGGTTAGAATAATAGAGCACACACTTGACCTACTTCCTAATATTGTAGGGTGATGTCTTTTATGTGCATTCAGACTCTGTAGGAACTGGAGAAGTGCAATAGATAAAAGAAAGCCACTCTGTTTAAAGAGGGGCTGGGGATATCTGGACACCTCTCTGAGAGCTGTGATGGCTGATTTTATGTGACCATTTGGCTGAGCCAGGAGTCCCTAGATATTCTGTCAAACATTATTCTGGGTGTGTCTGTGAGGGTGTTTTGGGATGAGATCAACATTTGAATCAGTAGACTGAGTAAAGCAGACTGCCTTCTCCTGAGCAGGTGGATCTCATACAGTCAGTTGAAGACCTCAATAGAACAACAACAACAACAAAAAACTAAGTAGGAGGGAACTTTGTCCGCCTGACTGTTTGAGATGGGACATGGGTCTTCTCCTGCCATCAGACTAGTGCTTACACCTTAGATTCTCCTAGTTCTCAGACCTTCAGGCTCAGACTGGAACTTATTTCATTGGTCCTCCTTGGTCTCAGTCCTTAAGACTTGGACTAGAACTACACCATTGGTTTTCTTGGGTCTCCACCTTGCAGATGACAGATCATGGAACTTCTCAGCCTCCACAATCACGAGAGCCAATTCTTTAAAACAAATCTCTTTTATATATCTCCTATTGGTTCAGTTTATCTGGAGAACCCTGTCAGATATACCACCCTTTCTCCTACAACACCTCCTTCTCTGTCTCCCTTAGAAGGCTCCCTAACCATCACTGGTGGGGCGCCTGGGTGGCTCAGTGGGTTAAAGCCTCTGCCTTCGGCTCAGGTCACGATCTCAGGGTCCTGGGATCGAGCCCCGCATCGGGCTCTCTGCTCAGCAGGGAGCCTGCTTCCCCATCTTTCTCTGCCTGCCTCTCTGCCTACTCATGATCTCTCTCTCTCTCTGTCAAATAAATAAATTAAATCTTTAAAAAAACAAACAAACAAACAAAAAAACCATCACTGGTGATTACTGACCATTTTTAGCTCTGGAATCGAGACACTAAGTAAACATACATCCAAAAAAGTCATGCTCAATGTACATGCCCTTCATACAAGACTGTTCATTGACTATTATATGGTGCTGGCCTTGAAGTAATATCGCAATTGACCATCCTCCTCTCCACTTGCCTTCATAAATTAATCATCAGTAGATGTTGGCAGTGTCTTCCAAGAATATTTGAAATTCCATACCTCAAATTTAATTGTGGGAAGGACCCTCTGAATAAATCACACTATGTCTAAATGTAGAACATAGCAACTCTCTGGAATCTATAGATTATGAAAAATGCAATAACACAGCCAGGATGGGTCAGCGGTTTAATGAAACAGATTATAGCTGATTTATATCCACCACGGGCCTAATTTTCTTGTTTTAGCTTTGATTTTCTACCTAGTTCCTGACATTTTGATTTAAACTAGCCAATTAAGAAGTCAGATGCTTCAGCACAGACACATATATTCAAATTAAATTAAAATTTGTTTATACCTTGTATCAAATAGTTTTAATTAGGAAACCACGGCCAGTCACTAGGAAATGGAGACTGGATTTTATCGGGCTGCTATGATGGATAAAGATGTAATAAATGAAAGAATACACATGTTCATTCCATACATATCTTCTAAGAATGAAAGCAAAAGGTTAAAATCTGAGGAAATTCAGCAAATATTGATTCGCTTGTTCAAAAAAATAAATCACTGAGCATTTACTGTGGGGCACAAGAAAAATTCTGGAGCAGACAGAATGAAGAATAAAAATGTTCCCCAAAGAAATGAGGGATAGAACAAACAGAAAATAATGTGATAAGCTACAGTAAACCAAATGGGAGCAAATATTTGGAGGAGCACGGAAAGAGTTGATAAATTTGTTCTCACAGAATTTCTTTTGAGTGGACAGAACAGTAGAAATACAGAAACTTAAATGCACCTGAACAAGTTTCAAATTAAGAAGAATTTAAGATGAGATGAAATATGTCCCTTGATACTCTGTCCCCTTCCTACTCCAACTTTGGCTGCCATATATTGGCCACTCACCACATGCCTGCCTTAAGTGTACATTCTTGACATATGGGATAATAAGTCATTTGTGGGGTCTTAGTGCCTAGGTGCTGGGCACAGCTGTCTAAAATCCTTGGAATGTCTTGAGTGACAGGAGTATCTTTGTTATTTGGATGAGGTGACTCGTGGTGGGGCCCCTGGATAGCTTCAGGAAGGGGAGCTGGTCACCAGAAAGACCAAATACATGATCAGAGTCTTGGGGCTTTCAGCTGTCCAACTCCTGGGGAAGAGAGGGAGCTGGACATGGAACTCCTACATGTGGCCAGTGACGCAATCATTCAGTCTTGCCTACCAAATGGAACCCCCATAAGAACCATAGACAGTGAAGCTCAGAGGAGCCTCCTGGCTTGTGAACACTGTGGTGTTCTGGGGTGGTGAGGGCGGATTCCATGGGGAGAGGGCTCAGAAGCGTTGCATTCCTTCCCAGACCTCAGCCTAGGTGCGTCCTTTATAATAAAACTGCCGTTGTAAGTATGGTCCTTTCCTGAGTTCTATGAGTCATTCTAGTGAATTTGACAACCTGAGGGGTTTGTAAGAACCTCCCTGAATTCATAGCCAGTTGGTCCAAAATGTGGGTGGCCTGGGTACCTACAGGCTGGCATCTCTTAGGACAGTCTTGTTGGGGTCTTAATTTGTGGGGTCTCTGCTAATAAGTGCAGGTGGTTAGTGCCAGAGTTGAACTGCAGTAGACACCCTTGGCATTGAAACAGAATAACACGTATTAGCACATTTGGACGTAGACAGTCACATGAATCCCATTTTCCAGCTGAACAAACGGGCAGAGAGTGATCTGCTCAGGGTTGAGCTGGGATTGGAACCCAGCAGTTTGCTTTCAAGCCAAAAAACTCTCCCACTTACTTACTTACTAGTAACTCTCCCACTTTGCCTCCTAATAAATGCTTCTGATTTCAGAAGATACATGAATTAGGCTACCACTGCACTTTCCAAAACAATATTATTATGTCAGCGGTGGGCAGTCTACTGTCGCAGAGAGGGAAAGACAGGCAAACAAGTGTACAATTACACTATAAGAAAAGGAACGGGCACCACCATGCGGATAGTTTTACTGCTCTAAATCTACGTAATTTTCCTGGGATTTTATGGAGAGAGAAATATAGCTGATTTGAACCCTGTGGCCGTATTTGCATAGGCAGACATTTTCCACCGTGATAAAAGCCTTGAAAATCCCATCTGTATTGGCTTTAGTATAGAGAGATCTGATGAAAGTTTCATCGGGTAATACCTTTGACTTCGTTTGCAGTTGGTACATGACTTCTGTTTTCATGGAGGAGCCAAGTCTCTGATCTGCCTCCACGGGATTTCGAGGTTGAAGTCTCCAACCCTGTCCATGGCTTTCAAGACTTTACTAGTCCCTTATACACTCCCACACCATAAAAAGCAAGATCTGTGCCCCAAATTGGAAACGCTGTAAGATTAGAGAGGGTTTCTAGATGTACTTTTAATTTTTATTTCTTTAATCCATTTATTTTAGAGATAGAGAGCAAGAGGGAGCACATAGGGGGAAGAGGCAGAGGGATAGGGAGAGAGAGAATCTCAAGCAGACTCCAGGCTGAACATGGACCTTGAAATGGGGCTCGATCTCATGACCCTGAGATCATGACCTGAGCTGAAACCAAAAGTTGGCCGCTTAATCAACTGAGCCACCCAGGTGCCCTGAGAAAGTTTCTAATTAATTTATTTAAGTGGGATTCTTAACTGTGTATGAGACTCTTGGTCTGTCACCACGACCTTCTCCCTAACATCTTCTTAATAAATTCTGTAAAGTTACACAGCAATGCTTAATGTGGCATGGTTCCATATGCCATTAATGTTACCTATTAATCAAATATGACAATATTTGGAACGTGCATGTATCAGAATCTCAAGAACAGAGGCATGTTTTGAAATTCTGCTAATACTGGCTCGGAAGTCTGGACGTAGCATCTTGTTCTTATGGATGTCTTTGTTTGGGTTTTCCCAGGAAAAGACCCTGAGACGAGAAGTTGGATGCAGAGAGTTTACTCACAAGATGATTCCAGGAAGCATGAATGCGGAAGCAGAGAAAGTGACAGAAGGAGATAAGTCAAAGAGGATGTGTTAGTTAGGGGCTAACTCAGCCAGTGATTGGGGCGCCAGTCATTCTGGGGAAGTCCTTCAGAGGGAAGGTGTTGTCTTGGAAATACGACCCTGCCCCAGGACAGGAGGCTAAAGCACTTGACCCATCCACCCAGCCCCCTGCTGAGAAGAAGGGAGACAGAAGAACTTGACTGAGAAGCTTTGCACCTGCTGAGAGCTCTTGTCCACTACGTCTGCTGGGGAACTCAGGCAGGCCAATGGGATGAGGGTGGGCATCTACAACCGGCAAGAGACGCTTAGGACACCATACTGAACGTGCTCCCCGACACATTTATTTTGAGTTCCTATTTTCAGATGCTCAGAATGCTAAGGAAATTTCTGTCCATTCTACTTGTGCTTCTGCAGTGCCATCCAGATGCCAGATGTGAAAGCACCCCAGGTCTGTGTTCCTGGGCACCCCAGAATTCTTCCTGATCACCTCCCGCAGTAGAACTGGAAGGCTGCAGAGGTAGGCTCTAGGTTTCCTTTGTTGGCAATTTGCCTCATCTACAGAAAGCACTCAGTCATTACTTTGTTAAATACATGTGTTTAACAATGTGGATGAATGTGAATATAGATAGATACACGTTCTCCTAAACGTTTAGCTCATGTGAACAGAGGGATATGTGCCGAAATCCCAAAAGATGCTCACTTTTCATTCAAAAGTCTGAAAGAAGAAATGGAATTTTAGAACCATTTTTTTTTTCACATCATCTTAAGATTAGACAGCATACAAAATGAGTCATTTGGTTGAAAATTATAAAAAGAACCGCTGAAAGATACTCTTATCTCCTATGATCCTTTAATATCTTCTTAATTCATTTTGAATAAGTGGCTATACATTCTCTCCAGGAAGAGGACCAGGCATCTAAATTTCCCTGGGGGGTTGGGGGTCAACGTAGATCGTATATAGGCATGACTCATAGCCTGTATATATTTTAGACCCAATGGCATAATTTTCAGAGAATTCGTCCCATCATCAGACTTACAGTTGGAAATTTCAAATATTTATCATCAACCCTGCCAGTGTCTAGCGATAATTAATTTCTAGAGGAAATAGGCTGGGGTTGTGGTCACTGGCAATTTTGTTCAAGACTATCACTGCCCAAGAGAAATACAAGGAAAGCCACACATATAAGCCATGGATGTGATTTTAAATTTTCCTGTAGCGCCATCTAAAAAAAAAGTAAAAGGAAACAGCTAAATTTAATAGCATATTCTATGCCAACCAATAGACCCAAAGCATTTCAGTGTGTGAACCATGAAGGGATTATCTTCCATCGACGGTTCTGAGATCGTAAATTCCTTTTTGTTACGTGCTACACCTATCTCCATCCTCAAAGCAATGCAGATGTTCTCTGCTAGTGTCCTTATTTGTCACTCATATGGTGGAGGAACATTCTGGAAAGCTGAGTGTAGATGAAGTTAAAATGATAAGAGAGGAAGTACTTTGGAAGTAGATGACACTTCAAGTACTGGGAAAATGATGAGTTGGTCTATGTCCAGCCCTGCCTATCCTTCTCAAATCACATCCCTCTGATTCTTCTGCTTTATTTTTTCTCCTCATGTGTGAGAACTCTTGTGATTCTATTGGGCCCAAATGGATCACCCAAAACAATCTCCCTGTCTTAAGGTCAGATGACTAGAGACCTTAATTCTATGTGCAACTTAATTCCTTCTTTGCCATCTAAGGAAGACAACATATTCACAAGTGCTGGGGATGAAGACATCGATGTTTGGGGAGGGGGCGTTATTTTGCCTACCTCCTTTTACTATAATTCCCTTTTGTTGTTAATGTCATTGTGTTTGATGAAACTATAAGTTCTAAGGAAAAGATGCCCGACTAAAGCAGTAAATATTTTCTCCCCAAGCACAGCTCTGTCCCAGACAAGCATCTACAAACTACCATCTTCAACATCTGCATTTTCTAATGCATTTCTATGCTTTCCACCATATGTGTATAAATGCTGTCTCATTCAGAGACTTGCAAATATTGCACAGAGCACAAGATGATTTTTGCCATAAGACATGTGGAAGAAGAGAAGCCAAGAAACATTGCAACACTTTCAGTCACTTGGTAAATGGGTCAATTTTGGGAACAGAATGAGTATTCAGCACTAAATGTTCTTACCATTAGCAACATTTTCCAGCATTTCCACTTTCAGAAAGGCACATTTCCTTTTAAAAATATGTGAATGGGTCACTGAGTTTTAAGTAAGAGTATAACTTTTTTCCCAGGCAAAGGAATTAATTGTTATTTGATTAGGCATTCCCTCATATATGCTTGTTATAGCAGACATGCAAAAAATGGAAGAAATTTATATAAACTTCACAAGTAAACATATACATCTAAGCACACTAACTTGACTTAGATCCCAAACCACGCATATTTCTTTTATTGGCGGAGGGGGTGGTTAGAAGTATATGAGAAGTCAAATATGAAATCAAATCTGCTTTCAAAACAACTACCGAAAGTGATGGGAAAAGTTTGTTTTCATTAAGATTTATGTTTTTGCTTTTTCGTGCTAGCTCCACTATATCACAGAATGCGAACTAGCCCACAGTTAATATAACATTTTTTAAATTAACAGATAGAAACTAAATTCAAATATTCCTAAAAGTTGTTATTTTTAATCCAATGTGCGCTATAAGGACGGAGTCCTTGGAAAAGTGTATTTTAAATACCAAAGAAAGAAAATTCATTCAACCTACAGATACTTATTTAGCTCCAGGGCTGCTCATAGAGTTGGGGAAGTGATTTTCCCTCCAAGGGCTCAAATGTCCTGGCTGACAAGGGGGGGAGGGCAAGAGGAAACGGAACCCATGTTGACCTGCAGTGTTGCAAGAAACGGGTGCCATTTTGGATTTGTCTTTGGATTTGGATTTGCCTCCCTGTTTTGGATTTGTCTTTGGATTTGGATTTGCCTCCCTGTTACTCTCACAAAGGACCGAATACGCCAGTTGTGTCTCCTTGGCGTCTCACACAGACGATTATAAAGAAGAGGAAGTCCCAGACCAAGGAGAAGAGCATATCACAGATTCATTCAATTCTTTTGACAAATATATGTGACAGCGTTCTCTGCAGTGGGGGCCATTCTGGGACTTGGGGGGTGGTTCACAGAAGTTATCTAGATAGATGAGAGGCTCAGCTACATGGAAGTCACAGTATGGCGGAGAGAAACAAAGTGCCATAAAACACAGAGAAAGAGAGACGTCACATAACTTGCTCTATAAATGAAACGACCTAGATAATGAAAAGAAGCCCAGTGGGCCCCAGTGGGTGGGTCTGAGGTCCCATTAGAAGATGGCCATGGATTTCAGGCAGGGGAAGGAGTGGAGAGCCATATTCAGTGTTTCCAGATTCTTTTCATTGCTTTGGGGAAGGCACTGGTAATGCTCTGAGAATCTCTCCTGTACTGAATGTTCCTATGAGGGTCTGCCTTTTCTGATTGCTGAGAGCCCTCAAAATCCTCTGGAAATGAAATCTAAGCCAGTGCACCAGAGTTTGCCCAGAAAACACACTGCCCTGACTCTTCAAAGGTATTGTCAACACTGCAGGATCCCCGTTGTCTCCTGGTTCAACAACAAACACTTATTTACCCTCTGCCTTCTTTGAGCTGGGTAGGACTCCAGCATTATAGATTCCGTAGTGATAAAGGAAAAAATGCCCCTGCCATCCTTTGGTTTTTTGAAACCAACGACGAAGTGGTGTTGGTTTAGATGGAGGTGGTATTTTTGGAGGAGGTAGAGGGAGACAACAAATTAATGTGTAAGAGAAGTAACAGACAGCATTAAGTGCTAAGCATTAAGTAGAATATGCATAACTTCATGCAACGGCCCTGGGAGGAGACTCTAGATGGATGGTCAGGAAAGAGCTCTAAGAAGCAGGGTTATTTATAGAGATCTCAAAGCTGAGTGGCTTGATGAAGGGCACCCTGTGTTCCATATTCATGATTAAGATTCTATTGACCAGGTCTAAAGGTTCAAGGAGATTAGCAATAGAGCACAGACTACAGTTTATGGTAGGAATATGAATGGGCTGACTGTCCTATAATCACACTCTGAGACTCTACAAACACCTGAGGACTTCTCATGACAATTTTTCCATCACATCACCTAAGCTGTATGGTGGGGGAAAGATCCAGATGAGCATTTAGCATTTGTTTTAAAGTTTGCTTTGTGTTGTCTCTACTCAAGTGTCTTTTCTTAGGCTGCTAGAAAGTGTCTCTGTTCCTATCACCTTTTTCTAAATAGGAAGCCTACTTCATTTCTTCTGGCATCTTTATAGTATTAAGAACATCTCTGCCAATGTCTATGTCAGCTGCAAAAATAGTTTTTTCCAGTGATTGTCCAACTACGAATTTAGCTGTCCTTCATCTTTAAATGAGGAACCAGCAGCCTAGTCCTAGGAAGAATTGTGAAAAAGGGCCATTATGGGCTTAGCCCATCACTCACCTTTCCTGTTTTGCCTTTGTCTTGGTCCTCACTTTTCCAACCTCTTTTCAACTTGGCACTGCTAATTGCCTGGCAAGATATTAATCCGTAACCCAGGGAAGATGAATTACTAAAGGTGTTAGTAGATACTAGTTGGTGGATAACAGATACTGTTGGTGGCCCATCCAGGTTCACTCTCTGCCACTTTACCCTTTGGGGACCCCCTCCCCCAGTTGCGAAGAATATTGGCTACTAGAAGTTCAGAGCTACCCCGACTGCTCTCAACCCAATGGAAAATATCTGAGAGGTAACATTCCTCCCCAGAATCGGTTCAAAGCCAATGACTGATACAAGCACGGTCCCATTATCCATTGCTATATAGAGGAGCCGCCTCCCCGACCAGATTTAGGGACAAAAAAACAATAATCATTTTATTAGGATCATGATCTCTGTGGGTCAGGAATTTGGACTCAGCAGAGTAAGCATAGCTTGTCCTGTTCCATGATGATTGGCGTCTCAGTTGGAAGACTCAAATGACTTCAAGTGACCTGAAGAACTGGCGACTGGAATTCCCTGGAGGCTTCTTCACTCACTGGACTGGTGCCTGGGCTAGGAAGCCTCCCAGGCTGGACTCAGATGGGACTCTTGAAGGGAGCCCTACATGTGACCTCTCCATGAAGTTTGGGCTTCCTCCCAGCATGCAGCCTCAGGGTAGCTGGACTCATGTGCGGTGAATTAAGGCTCCAAAATGAGTGTATCAGCAAACCAGGGGGAGGTTGACCTTTTATGATCTGGCCTCAAAATTCATATAATATCCAATAAAAATGTAAAAAGAAGTTCAATATCACTGATCATAGGCAAATACACATCAAACCCACAATGAGATACCACCTCACACAGATCAAGATGACTACCATAAAAAACAAACTAACTGAGGCACCTGGGTGCTCAGTCGTTTGGGCTTCCAACTGTTGATTTCGGCTCAGGTCATCATCTCAGGGTCATGGGTTGGAGCCCCACACTGGGCTCCATGATCAGCGAGGAGTCTGCTTCTCTTCCTCTGCCTCCGCTCTCTCCCTTTCCCTCTCCCTCTGCATTCTCTCTCTTCCTCTCTCTCAAATAACTAAATAAATCTTTAAAACAAACAAATGAACAGAAAATAGCAAATATTGGTGAGGATATAGAGAAAAAGGGACCCCTGGGTACTCTTGGGGGCAATGTAAAATGATGCAGCTGCTATGGAAAATAATATGGCAGTTCCTCAAAAAATTAAGAATGAAACTACCATGTGATCCAGCAATCCCACTTCTGAGTATCACTCAAATACAAGCAGGATCTTGTATGATATCTGTACATCCATGTTCCTATAGCAGCATTAATGACAATGGCCAAAAGCTGAAAGCAAGCCAAGTATCCACCAAAATATGATATACACTACAATGGAATATAACTTGGCCTTGAAAAGGAAGGACATTCTGACACCTGCTACAAGATGGATGAAACTTGAGGCCGCTATCCTAAGTGAAATCAGCTAGGTACAAAATGACAAATATTGTATGATTTCACTTATATGAGGTAGCTCAAACAGTCAAAGTGACAGACACAAAAAGTAGAGGAGGAGTTGGAAGGGACTAAGGGAAAGGGGACATGGGGAGTTGTTTAATGGGGACAAAGTTTCAGGTCTGCAAGATGAAAGGTGCTTTGGACGTGCATGGTGGTGATGGTCACACAAAAATATGAAGTTACTTAATGCCATTGAACTGGACATTGAAAAATGGTTAAATTTAGGTTATGTGTATCTGACCACAAATCAAAATGTTTAAAAAGTCACATAATGTCAACGTCGCCCTACTCTGTTGGTTGAAGAGATCACAGTGTTGCCGACATTCCAGGGAGGGGATGCAGACCTGCCTCTGGGTAAGAAGGGTGTCACAACTTTGCTTCTGTGTTGTAGAGCCACGGTGATGTCCAAGCGGCCAGCTGCCTTGGAACAAGGTTGGGGCAGATCCACAGTGCTACTTGTGCTCCAGAACCACTCACGGGATCAAGTTCAAACAACCTCAGCTGCAGTGAGACCCCACTCTATGTTCTTTCCCTGCTTCTTCTGCTTCCCACACCTCCTGGGATGTTGCCCCTGAGAGCCCTCCATCAATAAATCACTTGCCCGTGACTCCTCACCTCAGTCTCCTCTTCCAGGAAATTTGACCTAAAAAAGTCTCTGAGACTGAAAAATCTATTGCAAGTCAAAAGGGCTGTGGAACTGTAGATGATTGCAGGGCTATGGAGAATCTATTTTGAAACAGGAAGTCTTTTCATCAGCACTTTTGAGTAAGCCCTGAAGGATGCCAGGCACTCGCAAGACCTGCCCTAATCACTGAGCCATATTCCTCTCAAGGCCACGTCTGCCACTCTTCATTTTGCCAGCCTACTCTTGAGAACGAGGAAACTAGCTCGGGGAGACAGCCTGGTGAACACTAGAGGGAGGCACTGTTGGATGTTTACGTGCCCACTGAGAGGGACCAGTCATCCTTTTTCGCTCTGGAATAAGAGGTTTCCCTGATATGGGACTTGCAATGTCCCCACCAGGAAACTCCCACACAAACCAGGATGGGTTGGGCCGCCTACAGCGAGCTTGCCCTCATCAATCATTAATGTCTACGATTTGGTAACCCTCATGTTAACACGACTCTGCATGCATGTATTAGTAACCTATGGCTGCCATAACAAAGGACTATAAATGTGATGGCTTGAAACAACATCAATCTATTGTGTCACTGTGCTGGGGCTAGAAGTCTGAAATCACAGTGTCAGAAGCATTGCTTCTTTCTGAGGGCTGTGAGGGAGGGATCTGTTTCACATTGCTCTCTTTGGCTTGTAGAAGTTCATCCTCTCCCTGTGCCTTCACACGGTCTTCCCTTTGCTCGTGAATGTGTCCAAATTCCCCCTTTGTATAACGATGCTGGTCACATTAGGTGAGAGTCTACCCTAATGACCTCATTTTAGCTTGATTGCCTCTGTAAAGACCCTTTCTCCAAATAAGGAGACATTCTGAGGTTCTGGGGACTAGGACTTAAACATATAATGGGAGGAGGGGGGAGTGGGGATACAGTTCAACCCATAAAGATGCAGAAAGCTCTGGAACAGCATGCACAAAATCAATATGCTCACATTTCCCCTTCACACAAGCTGCAGTGATCCTTTCCAACAAAACAGGAAGATAAAGAGTGAGTCCTACTGCACCGTTTACACCAGTGCTTGAAGCAAATTCCATTTGGGACCACCTGCTGAACATCACAGAGAGCAGTCTACTTAGCACGTCAGCTGAATCAGGTTGTAAGAATTCAGAGGAAGACCTGGCAGTCCTAAGTACCCCGCGGAAGTCCCCAGACTCTGGGACACATGCCTATATTAAAAGTCAACTCAACCCAACCAATGAATTGAATGACTTCCTGAGGTATCTTCATCAAAGCAGGCTGGGTTGCATCTGATGGGAACAAAGATCTTAAGTTTGCCAGAAAGGCAATCTTTAAGAGCCCCAGAGTACAAAGGAAACCACACATGGGGTTTGAGGGAGACGTCCAACAGTGTAGCACATTGGTTATCAACATTTTGTGTAGAGGTACTCTGAATTATAATCTAGGAGATCTTGGAGTCATTCTGGACTTTGATATTTATTATTAAAGAGCTTTAACCATTTCATCTTCTTCCCTGTACCTGACTTTTCCCCATTAAAAAAAAAGTTTTTATTTTAATCACCCAGCACTCATCACACGTGTGCTCCTTAATCCCCATCACCTATTTCACCCATCCCTCCACCCACCTCCCCTCTGGTCACCATCAGTTTGTTCTCTAGAGTTAAAAGTCTGCTTCTTGGTTTGCCTCCCCCCCCTTTATTTGTTTGTTTTGTTTCTTAAGTTCCATATATGAGTGAGATCATATGGTATTTGTCTTTTTCTAACTGGCTTGCTTCTCCTAGCGTAATATTCTCTAGCTCCATCCACGTTGTTGCAAATGGCAAGATTTCATTCTTTTGATGACGAATAATATTCCATTGTGTGTGCGCACACACACACACACACACGCATCTTCTTTATCCATTCATCAGTTGATGGACAGTTGGGTTCTCTCCATAGTTTGGCTATTGTTGACAATGCTGCTATAAACATTGGGGTGCATGTACCCCTTCGGATCTGTATTTTTTTATCCTTTGCATAAATACCTAGTAGTGCAATCACTGGATCATAGGGTAGTTCTATTTTTAACTATTTGAGGAATCTCCATACTGTTCTCCAGAGCGGTGGCATCAGTTTGCATTACCGCCAACAATGCAAGAGGGTTCCCTTTTCTCCACATCCTCACCAACACCAGTTATTTCTTGTGGTTTACTCATTCTAACAGGTGTGAGGTGATACCTCATTGTGGTTTTGATTTGCATTGCCGTGATGGTAAAGTGATGATGAGCGTCTTTTCATGTGTCTGTTGGCCAACTGGATGTCTTCTTCTGCGAAATGTCTGTTCATGTCTTCTGCCCATTTTTCACTGCATTATCTGTTTTGGGGTGTAGAGATTTATAAGTTCTTTATATATTTTGGATACTAACCCTTTATCAGATATGTCATTTGCAAATATCTTCTTCCATTCTATAAGTTTTCTTTTAGTTCCATGGATTGTTGTTTCCTTCACTGCACAGAAGCTTTTTATTTTGATGTAGTCCTAAGAGTTGACTTTGAGTTTTCCTCATTTTTAAAATAAAGAGATAGTAAGGAACCTATGTTCATCTTTAGTTCTGGGATACTGTGAAATAAAGGTGAGTGTCAGTAATAGATAGATAGATAGATAGATAGATAGATAGATAGATAGATAGATAGATAGCAGGTATAAATAAATAAACATATAGATAGATGATAAATAGACGTGGGGATAGATGGATGGATAGATAGATAAGAAAGAAAGAAAGAAAGAAAGAAAGAAAGAAAGAAAGAAAGAAAGAAAGAAAGAAAGAAAGAAAGAAAAAGGGAGGGAGGGAGGGAGGGAGAGAAAAGATAGATATGATGGACAGATGGATAGGTAGAGATAGATAAATGGATGGATGGATAGATAGATGGATAGATATTTTTACAAAATTATCCTTCTGGCTTAGTAGATTCCCATTGATAAACATTTGTGTCATTAAAGGTTGATACTCTGGTGGCCTAAAACCATGCATTCATCATCAAACAATGAGGAGCTCACCCCCAATTCATAAACAGCATTCCATTGATTAAGTCAGCGTTCAAACAGCTCATAGATTTTTTTTTTTTTTTTACAAAGTAAACCTATTAAAGGAATCAGCACTAAGATCAAATAATGAATCGGCAATTACATTATGTCATATCCTATGTATGTTAAAAGTGTTCTAGGAGCAGAAAACTCAACCATATATTATTTTCACTGCGTATTCGATATCTGTCAACAGCCATGGGCAATAGGTAATTACCTGCTTTTAACTGGCACTACAAAAACTAGTTGTCATTCAGATTGATGGAGCAACCAATTTATTCTTGTACGGTGCCGTTACATCAAATTGCATTATATCTTGACATGACCTAAGAATATGCAGCCCTTTTTCATTAAGCAAAACACTAATCAGAAAAATTAAAGTTTAAACACCTCCAGCAGGATTCAACTCAATGCTGTGGTAGGATTTCTGTGCCCCCCTCCCCAAACTGAGCATTTACTGAATCAGGAATGCTGACTGCACATCTGATCTTGCCCCCCCCCCCACTTTCTTTGATCTCATTCTATTACAGGTTTCAAAAATCTCTTATCCATTTTATATGAATGCGTTTTTATGAACTAACTCATGTGTATCCAGCAGTAAACATCATTAGACAAACAGAAATCAAGGACCCCGTCTGATTTTATTAATAGGGTTCACTGATCATTGTTTATTAAATTCCCTCATAAATCATTTCAGACCAAGAACAGAGCAAGCAGACCACCAACAGAGATGTAAATATTTTGAGAAGATGAGCGGCGGTCTGGAGACAATTGTGTTATGGGTACAGCTGTCAGTCAAATGAAGGTAAGGTGTAGCATCCGGAAGCCCAGGACTGAGCTCAAAGTGGGAAACTACTGGCTGTGTTTACATGAACCAAATGAAGTGTGAAGTTGTACCATTCCGGTGAATTTGATCCATCTAGATGCCCATCAAATATTCCATAAAAAAAGGAATGGCATCCTTTCTTCTGAGCAGGCGTACTGCCTTTCCCATAGCTAAGTTCCCCCCTGTGCCTCCTCACTTGGATTAAATAAGTATGCTGGGACCATTAACTAAAGTCCCTTCTGGGACACTAAAACAATAACCACGTTTCTCTCTAGAAGATTCTGTAGTATCCTTTCCTGTGAGGGATGACACTTATTAGGATATTGAAACTTAATTTCAATACTAAGTTTTCAAAACTATATTTTGAAACTCTGTTTCAAAATCCAAAAATCGCCTCTCTTTTCATACCTATAGTAACTCAAAGACTTGGAGGAAATGTTTTCCTTTTTAATTTTTATTCCAGTATACTTATTTTTTCTTTTTTTAAATATATTTTATTTATTTATTTGAGGGAAAGACAGAGGGAGAAGCAGACATCCCATTGAGCAGGGAGCCCGATGCGGAACTCGATCCCAGGACCCTGGGACCATGACCTGAGCTGAAGGCGGATGCTTCACCGAATGAGCCACCCAAGTGCCCTAGTTGAGTTTTCTTAAACTTCTCAGCAGTTGCCTTCAATTTAACTAGTGTGCGAGCACTTCCAATGGTTCTTTCCAAATTGAAATGTCGCAAGAAACGATTTTCATTAATTGTACCTCCATCCCCTCACCCATGAGCACACATTCATATGCTTTTGATGTCTAGTAACTGTCTGTTGGATTTCAGTTGCACATAACAAGCACTGCTCTAGCTATTTTCTGCAGAAAAAAACTGACACGGAAAATGCGGTTACAAATCACTGGCTAGGTCTCTAGGAAGGACCCCTAGATCAACAGGACTAAAAGAGCCCTCTGGGGAAATGCTGGTTTCGCCACAGCTGGGGGGCACAGGAGCTGCCTCTACGAAGTCCCCCTGGATTCCAATTCACCTGCTAGATCTGCCTTTTTCTGGGCACCTGACTCAGTCGTGAAGCAAGTATTGAGAGAATGCATCTGAGAGGTGAACCTAAATCACATCCCGAAACCTAGCTGCAAGGACACCTGGGAAATCTAGTTTTTTCCTAGCTGCAAGGGCATCTGGGAAACGCTGTTTTCACCTTCCAGCCTCTGTCATGTAGGACGCCTCACTTGGATATGGAGTAGGCACTAAGTTAGTCAATGAAGCTTGGTTTCCCACATAACCATTCTATATGCAAGCTTATTAGCTACAAATAGGTTTGCTATCTTCTCAAAGGCAATCGTGCCCAACTCACCCATTTGCTCTGGGATCTGGGATCGGTCTAATCAGTGCACCCTTCAAACTGTATTCCCATGAAGCAGGCAGAGCTGTAAAGTCCTAACAAGACTATATATTCATTTGAACTCCTCTCTGGAGTACTCTTTGGGTACTCTTTCATAGGGCAATGGTCTAAATTATCAGCTCTAACAGAAGAAAGAATATAAAGCAATTTTAAAAATTTAGAAAGCCTACAGCACAAAACGTGTCTCTGAACCACACCTCTTAGACTTAGGGGATTTCCATATGGCAGGGGATTACACAGCACCAGGCTGGAGGAGGGAACCACAGCATAAAAAGGTCTCCTATGGTGTTACTGAGGAAGGATTAAATTTCCCTACAAGTGCCCCACAGGAGGGTTTGAAGTGGAACAGGGATGAAAACACAGGGTTTGAAGTGGAATGGGGATGAAAACACAGCAGCAAGCAGATGAGTGTTATTGATTTGGCCAGTTCAATAAGCAATATCTACAGGCCTTTATGAGGGAGCTCACAAAGTCCTGAATAGACAAAACTTCCCAATGGCTGAAAAGCAGTAACTAAGCTTGTTACGTGATTACTCAGCTGAGTCTTCGGGGTGCATCCGAATCTCTTGCATGGACGAAGCTTCATAAAAGAAAGGTTTCCAAGTCCCCATCTCCCATATTGCTAGGCTTGGGCTCCAAGACATATCCCCCATTCCCCAAGGGATGCTGATGAATGCAGTTGGAAATTGGATAAGGGCAGGGGGAACGCATGGTGAGGCGGGGAAGTAATTCAGGTTACTGCAAAGGATAGAACACAACCCTCTCCAGTTTGTCATTTTTCTCTGATTTAATTTTAATTTGATTTTTCTCTACTTTTTGAGTTGAGATGATTGCAATGAAAAGGGAATTTTCAGTAAGTGGCTTACAGTCTAAGATTACTTCCGGCTACGGGCATGGTCTGTTTGAGAGCCTACAACGTCTTCCCCACCCTCATAAAGCGTAAGCATCCATGATTTTCAGGTATTACTCTGAAGATGGTGGCATCATCCTTGCCCAGAGGGGTCTGCTTTGCAAAGTTCAAGTTTAAATAAAAGAGAAGTGTTAGTTTGTGTTGTTTAAATGAAAGAACAAATTAGGTTTCTCTGTGATTCTGCCCATCTTCAGTTAGAGTGAGGAACAAAAAAGTTCTGTCACTGGAGTACCATCAAAGTCATCTGATAGACGACATCCACCCATTCCTCGTGAGTTGTGTTGATGCTGTAAATTGCAAACCTTTTAGCGGGATGGACTTCCCAGTTTTTAATTAAGATTCCATCAGATAGAATTTGCATCAGCTATCACACGTAGCGATGTAGACCTGCTTCTAACAGTGGCAACAGCTGGTTGGGTACAGATGAAAGGTATTTTCCATCCAGTGGAGGGTGGCTTCATAAAATCCTTATGCCTCCCATTAAGGATCAAGAGATCCCTTGCATATCATCACTCATGGTTATGTACAAATGTCCACAGTTATCATTCAGAAATCAGATTGTCCAATCACATCCTTTTGTCTTGTCAGGATGTCTTGTGGGGCAGGATCGATGAGAATGAAGGGCGTGAGGATCTTGCCACTTTCACAGTGCGAAGTGTCTATGGAATATCCTACTCAGTGGAAAAGGGCTTTTCTAAATGAAAACTTGAGGGCATGTCCCATTTACCCTCAGTCGGAGAAGGTCTAAATTCATTCCTCATGCAAGTCCCGAGGTCACCGTTGTGTGTGTCACGAAGAAAGTGGTGTCTGGAGAGGATGCGGCTCAGAGGGAACTCGGCATTTGCAGTGTTTGGGGAGAGACACATGTAAGCCATCTTGCTGTGCCAACACTAGATGATGGTAGCATGAACTCGTGGGCATCTTCACTGGGTTGACAGAATGTCACTGAATTGTGTTACTGAGGTTCCTCTCTCTGGCATTCAGCCTGTGTTCTGCAGCTGACTGTGGGCTGGAAAATGCAAGCTGCACACATCCAAATGCATGTCAAAGTTCAGGGCAGGAACAACTACCTGGGTTTGGGTTACCTTTGCCTCACACTGTGACATTTCATGCTTCTGGGTCTCCATTTTCCCATCAGAAACAGATGGATTAGAATTCAATGCAAATAATAAGAGAACCCTCAAAGCAGTTTTGTATTAATGTCTCCATCACTTAAAATGTTGTCCAGCCCCCAAATTTCAGATGGCCCAAATGGCTTCCCTTCAAGCCTTATGACGATTTCTTGTTTGTGTTTCACTGACCAGCCAGCTTCGCACTAAGTTACGTGTCTCATCCTAAGTCAGTATAGAGCATTCTGCAAGTCTGTAACTTGTAAATGAGAGATGTTTATATTAACACGAAACTTTAAGAAGTAATTTTATTTTTTTAAGGATTTTAGTTATTTATTTGTCAGAGAGAGAGCACGTGCACAAGCGGGGGGAGCGGCAGAGGGAGAAGCAGGCTCCCCACTCAGCAAGGAGCCCCATACGGGACTCCATTCCAAGACCTGGGATCATAACCTGAGCTGAAGGCAGACACTTAACCAACTGAGCCACCCAGGTGTCCCTAAGAAGTAATTTTAAAACAGAAGCCTATTCTAAATAAGGAGCATACAGAGAGAATGGGGATGTCCATTTCATGTCTAGTGAGGAGTGGAGTTTAGTAAGAGTTCCAATCTTGATTGATGCTTCCTGCCGCACACGGTCCTTCTATAAGACGTTACAGGTGGGTCTGTATGATGGAGGCAGTGGTGGTTTGCTTGTTTCCATTCATTTTTATTTTCAGCCAGTTGTAACCACGCGCCATGTACAAATGATGATGCCATGTAGTTTTCACTAAGGTAGCCCCCAGGAAACTGAAAGGCTTCAACCATGACACCAAGACTGACCTCAATCAAGCAAACTATGGAAAATGGTACAGCTGACAAAGCACCTGACTCTTGTCAGCACATTCTCAGATTAAAAGCAACAACTCTAACAAAGGCTGACAAAATGTCCCCTCCCACTCCAAATGGATTTCTGAGTTTTTAAGAGGTCCCCAAAGAGTAATCCACATCCTCTGTCAGGAACAAGGAATCTTCTTGGGAATGGATATTGTGCCATGAGACGTTCCATAATGGTCTGATGGGTGTATCACTTACGAAAGATAGACACACTCATTTGGATTTTATTGCTTTAGCCATGGAGGGTGGTGACCGTAAGAGTGTGGAGAACATGGTTCTAAACACCCCCTATTATCTTTATTAGGAATTGTAACGGTTAGTGGTCACCTTTGGATTTCATAGAGGTCTTTGATTATAGGTTGAACTACAAGAAACTGATGCAAAGCAACGATTTTCAGCCAACAAACGGGACAATTTTGTGTGGTTGAACTTAGTAAATACGAAACCCCGAGTCAATGAATATCTGAGAGTCTTCTTTATACGAGTTCCTATGCTCAGTGCTGGGCATACAATGGCTAAGAACATACCCACTGCCCCTCTCATCATAGAACCCAAGTCTTCTTGGGAAGATACACAATAAAGATTTTTATGACAATGCATAAGAAGGAAGTAGGTCAAAAATGTCTAGTCTAGTGGCAAAAAGTTTCAGATCTTCTGAGGAACAGTTTGAGGCAGGTGCAAACTTTGATGGGCTAAGTGCCTGCGAAGAACTACTTTCAAGGATATCTTTAAAGAGGTGTGATCATAATAAATTAAGTCCAGTCACCAGGCTTCCACTCCTACTCAATATAAACCTGAAAAGATCATCCAGGTGGTCAATGTTTCTATCAGCCCAGAGGCCAAATCCAGCCCACAACCTAAGTTTCATTGGAATATGGCTGTGCCTGTTTGTACAGTAGGGAAAGAATAATCTTTCCTCTATCCTCTTAGGTTCAGTGCCTGGGGTCTGCAATTACACTGACTAAAGATGGATTAATAGAAAAGGAATACAATGTTTATTGATGTAACAGAAGTTCACAGATAAAGAATGAAAACTGAAACAAGCTGTTAGACTTGGGGGCTTTTGTATCATTTTAACAAAGGTGGATAAGTTACACACACTGACTAGGAAATGCATGAAGGAAACTAAAGGACCAGGGTTATTTTAGTAAGAACTGTTTATGTAGACTCATCTAGGCATTAATGTCCCCTCTGTGATGATGACAGTCACTCTCCCCGTCCTGGTAAAAAGAAAAAGAAGGAGGGTACCTTTCTCACAAGAAATGTACACTCTGTCTTTTGGCAGATGGAGGGCAGGTGGGGGCAGTGAACATTTTGTGTCTGCTGTTTCTCAATTGCTTTTAACTCGAAATAATCCATTTGCCAAAGTGGCATATTTTGGAGTGGCATATTCTGATCCCCTGCAGTTTACATCCTGTCTTTTGTCATGCTACGTCAGTAGCAAGTACTTAAGACAGAGTGGTCTCAACTGCTGTAAAACCAAAAATTATCTAGTATTGGGCCCTTTACAGCCAAAGTTTGCCAGCTCAGATTAAATCAGAGCATCATACATTGCAGAAAAACATGAAAGGCACATAACTGTGTACCGGATATACTACAGATAAGGTAATATTCTGAAACAGAAAAAAATTAGAATTCAATAAAAAAAGATATGTGTACAGTTGTCTTGATGTTTGCTATCACTGTTCTTTCTAGAAATGTATGGAATTAGTTTTGATCATGTATAAATGGTCATTTAAACATTTCCAGGATTTGAAATGTATGGAATTAGTTTCGATCATGTATAAATGGTCATTTAAACCTTTCCAGGATTTGAAGTTCCAAATGTTCTTCCATTGTGAAAAACAAAACAAAAAACAGGGGCACCTGGCTGGTTTAGTTGGAAGAGCATGCGACTCTTGATCTCAGGGTCATGAGTTCAAGTCCAATGTTGGGTGTAGAGATTAAAAAATAAATAAATGAACTTTAAACAAAACAAAAGAAAAAAAAAAACCCACAACAAAATCTGTCATATCTTGGCCTTCCCAGGAAGCAGAGAAACAGAAGTACGATCCACGCGATATTGTTATCACAACTCTCTGGCTATCAACATCTAACTGTAAAATATCTATGCAAATAGGAACTCATTCTTCTGATATAATTCGCATTAGGCTTAATCATTTCCCAGAATAAATTTAAAGGGTATTTCACTTTAAACCCCACGATTGCAGTTGTTGTAGAAGTAGGTCTAAACGTAAAAGAGGCAGGTCCTTTATTAATTGATAATGAAATTTTTCACGAGGCTGATAAGTGGAGTTTCCCTGCCTTGAGAACACATGAACTGTTTATTTTGAAAGTAATGGTTACAAAAAATGCTAATTTTCTTTCAAAGAGATTTTCAAAGGCATGATGAAAGTACTGATATAAAGCATTTCCCTCTAGGCTATAATAGGCTCTCATGATCCAAGACACTCTTGTAATCGACAGACATCTTTTGCGAGTAAGGTTTATCTGTTCCTTTTATTTTTGGTTGGGTGGGATTCTAGTTTCTTAGCTCATTGAGAAGTCTTTTCTTTTAGGGTGTGAGTATTTGCAATACAAGGGCAAGAGAATTAATAAATCCAAGACACAAAGAATTGAACAAGGAATAGCAAATCCCTAGGTCTCTTTGAAAGTCACCAAAACACTGGATCAATAATCCTATCATTTAACTAAAGTACTGCCTAACGAAAAGGAAAGTGTTTGATGATACAATCTTACTGTGTAGAAACTGAAGGAGGAGTTGGCATTAGCAGCAATTTCCACAATAAGGTTGATCCTCCTCTGAAGAGGACCTTGCCTCCTTCAAAGTGACAAGGGACAGAAAGGAAAGCAGCTCCAAATATAAATATATATATATATATATATTGCCTTTAGCCCCTGTTCTGTTTTGAAGATGGTTTGGATTTTCTTGAAAGAAACATTCCTGGTTGTTGTTTTAATGGCAGAAAAGTCTTGGTGGTTTCATGGAAAACCAAGAAATGTAAAAGAAGGTCTTAAGAAAATTGGAGTCCATGGCCTTGGCCACACATAGTCATCTCCTGGGAAGTTTGTAAAATCCTGTTGCCCCCTTCACAACCTCAAATCTCTGCGAGTAGGATCCAGGTATCAGTACTTTTCCAGTTACCCAGGTGATTGCAATGTGCGGTGAAGTTCAAGGGTCCCAAAGGAGAATAGATCACACCATCAAACTCCAAGGTCATGAACCAGTACTGGGAAGGATGCGAGGAAGAAGGAAATCTCATGCACTGTTAGTGGGAATGCAAACTGGTGCAGCCACTGGGAAAACATTGTGGAGTTTCCTCAAGACGTTAAAAATAGAATTACTGTATAATCCAGCAATTGCACTAATGGGTGTTTACCCTGAGCAAACAGAAACACTAAGTTGAAAAGATATATGTACTCTTATGTTTACTGAAGCATTATTTACTATAGCCAAGGTATGGAAGCAGCCCAAGTGATCACGATAGACAAATGGATAAGGAAGATGTAACTTACACACCCACCCCCCCACACACACACACACTGGAATATTACTCAGCCATAAAAAGAATGAGATCTTGCCACTTGTGGCAACATGGGTGTACCTAAAGGGTATTATACTCAGTAAAATAAGTCAGATAGAGAAAAACAAATACCACATGTTCTCATTTACACGTAAAATCTAAAAGCATAGGAACAAACAAACAAAAAAGAGAAACAGCGCCTTAAATACAAAGAGCAAACTGGTAGTTTCCAGAAGGAAGGTGGGTGGGAGGGTGGGTGAAAAAGTAGAGAACGAAGAGGTACAAACTTCCAGTCATAAAATAACTCATCGGAATGTACAGCATAGGGAATATGGTCAATAACACTGTAATAACATTGTATGGTGCCAGATGGTGACTATACTTATGTGGTGAGCATTGTGGAATCTATACAAATTTTCAATCATTATGTCGTTCGTGCACCTGAAACTAATATAACATTGTATGTCAGCTATACTTCAATAATAACAACATTTTATGATTTTATTTGCTTATTCTCCAGAGAGAGAGAGAGAGAGGTAAAGAGAGAGACAAGCATGGGGAGCGGAAGACAGAGGGAGAAGCAGGCTCCCCACTGAGGAAGGAGGATGATGTGGGACTTGATCCCAGGACCCTGAGATCATGACCTGAGCCGAAGGCAGACGCTTAACCGACTGAGCCACCCAGGCATCCCAATAATAACCATGTTTTAAAAGCAAAACTACAGGGGCGCCTGGGTGGCTCAGTGGGTTAAGCCTCTGCCTTCGGCTCAGGTCGTGATCTCAGGGTCCTGGGATCGAGCCCCGCATTGGGCTCTCTGCTCAGCGGGGAGCCTGCTTCCCCCTCTCTCTTTGCCTGCCTCTCTGCGCCTGCCTCTCTGCCTACTTGTGATCTCTCTCTCTCTGTCAAATAAATAAATTAAATCTTTTATAAAAAAAAAGAAAAAGCAAAACTACAAATGCAAGCAACGTGAAACAATGAATAAGGAAGGTAATAATGAACAGACGTGAGAAAGGAAGTCAGGGTATGAGCTTCAGACATCTGACAACAGTGGTTTATTAAGATACATCTTCAAAATGCTTTATTTGAAATCCCCGTCTTCACCTTCACTTGACGTCTGCCACAGCAGAGACTTTTGATTGCTTGACAAGGAGGCAGTCTGTCATGTTGCAACTTCCTATGAAATTTGGGAATTGCAATACAGTAGAATTGGAATAGGCTTGTCTTTGGGGCTAGAGGCTGTAGGATTTTGTAGCCACAGGTTCTCAAGAGTCAAAAACACGGAGGTCAGAACCCGAACTTGGTCTTATTTGCATCATAAGAACGTGTGGGGTTGATGATGTTCCCTACAGTCAGTTCTACAGAACACACACCTATGGCGATGTGGAACCCCAAATGTGCTCCTTTTGAGAGAGAGTGCTGTCACTCTAAAATACTCATCATGGTTATTTGACAAAAGTTTGGAAGTCAGGAGCATGCAGTCAGCTGGTACGAAATGTAAAAATTCATTTCGGAAGGCATAATTTCTGGAATCCACCATGCTGCTAATGTAGATTGCTGTGTGACAACCACGGACCGTGTTTCTTCAGTTCCATGTGAGAAGGAAGACTGCATTAAATCCGATTTAAATGGCCCCAGAAAAGGCAATTTACCACATGTGGGTGAACATTTTATTATCAAGAGGAAATTCATTTCACAGGCACAGAACCCACCACAAGACGTATCATGGTTGACAGTATCTGGCGTCCTCATTAATGACTTTGGGAGAGTTGCCAGTGCCTGAACGTGACAAGGACACTGAAATCTCATGTATTTGGCTGAACGTGAAGCAGGAAGGACCTTCCAAAAGGGAGGTTTCCAAACACCATTTCGAGATGCCCTGCCATTTCCCGGCCAGAGTACTGCCAACGAGAGCCCGCACCTCCAGCAGGGGAATGCCGTGGAACGGACTCCGGACAAAAGATGGGTTTGGGAATTCATATTTTACTCTGGCAAGGGAAAAGGCTGTTTTGGCCACCATCTCAGAAAGGAGTTTTGGAACTAGAAGAAGAAATTAGGTGTGACTCACTGAGCTGATTACCCAGGACACACACTGTGAATCATTACGCAAGATGTAGTCTCGGTCTAATAAAAAGACGAAGATGCTGCCAAATATAAATGTAAGTCCAACTCATTATATTTTCTCTTTGGAGGCAAATATACTGCACACTGAGCTTTTTCCTCGCTTCATGAATGTGACAAGGGATATAAGCACGTTCTTAGCTCTTGTATATTTGTGATGTTGTCTGGCTCACTCTCTCTCCAACATTCTGGATTAACATTTTCCTTTACTTTTCTGTTGAGTTGCATAGGATTGATCGTTATGTCTGAGGTTCTCTTCTGTCAGGCATGTGATATGTTTGTTTTGTTATGTGCTCAATAGATATTTGTTGGGTGGATGGATGAATAAAGGAATTAATCATATTTTTTTTCATTCTCCTTTTACCTTTCTGATTTGTTTTACCTTTATTGACTTAATGACCTTGTCCTTTATGTTATTCCTCAAGTTCCTTGAGGAATTTCCTAAAGACTCATTGCTCAGCTGTTTTCCCATCTGTGGAGACCTCCTTAGTCCTGACAGATGACGTTAGGACCAGCAGAATGTGTGGGTGTGAAAACCCACTAGAGGTAGGGCAGAAAGAAGGAGGGAAGGAACCATCTGCATGGGGGTGTGAACAAACAGGTAATCCTGGAGAAATGTGGGCAGGGAGACCTGAGACATAATTCAGTGAGCTGAGAGGTCATTTCGTAGCAGCATAGGAAGGCTGCTCTGAACCACAGGTGAGTGTCATTGAGAAATTCAGCCAACACTGAGGTCGGGCCAACCAAGGCTAGAGAAAGACAAGAAGAGAAAGCACGGCATCTGAATCAGGAGCATGGTCACCATGTGCCAGATTCTACAGGGCTTTTTCTGCCTGGTTGTTGACCCAGTAGCCAACTGGTGTAGACTAGGGATGCACACTGTGTAAAGAAACACACAAGGCAAACCTGTGCACACTGACTATATTCATATAGGACCTTGACTATATCCATGTACGGTGATTGCCACCCTTCAAAAACCCTGGGAATGTGGAGTTCCATCATCTTCCACTTCCTCCCATGACTCATGTCTAAAACCAAATACAGCTGAACCCATTGTTTGTAGGGTCTGCATTTTCAAACTCTCTTACTTGCTAACATCTATTTATAACTTTCTCATCAAGACTTGTGAAACTTTCACACACAGTTACAGACATGTGTAGAGTGGCAAAAAACTTGAATCAGCTCACATGCACCTTCCTAGTGGAATCCAACAACGCAACATTGTCTTGTTTCAGTTCTCATACCACGAGAAAAGCGTCCTTTATGCAACAGACGTAGAGCCATGTTTTTTGCACTTTTGTGATTTTTGTTGGTGATTTCACTGTTTAAAATGGGCCCTGAGTGTAGTGCTAAAGTGTTGTTTGGCAATGCTAAGCTCAAGAGATGTTCAACATGCCTTACAAAGAAAAATACATGAGTTAGATAAGCTGCCTTTTCCAGGGATGAGTTACCGTGCTATTGGCCCCAAGTTCAAGGTGAATGAGTCAGTGATAGATTCCATAAGGTGTCTTTCTTTCAACAGAAATTCACATAAAATATGGTTATGTACTGATTGGGTGATGAAAATGTGAGCAGAGGCTCACAGGAACCTAACCCTGGGTTCCCCCTAGGAGCAGTATTCAGTATTTGCTGACTCAGTGTTCACTGTGACTTTACTGTAAACATTGCTTCAGTGGATAATAAGAATCAACCACACTTCCTTTTCCCAGCTGACCTTGGTCAATTTCCCTTCTCTCCCAACTTCCATACCTTGGGCAAAACCCACATTTCATCATATGCACCCAAACCTCACTTCATGGTGTTTCACCCTTCCCTTCTCTTTCCATCATCCACCCAAGCCACACTTCCAGGCACTTACTTCATAGCTGAATTATCACTACCATTTGTGAGCTGTTCTCCCCAATTCCTAACTGCTCTTCACCTCTCTGTAGCTTGGAAAAGCTCTTGCCTATGCCCTTTATGTTCTCACCTTTTTTTTTCCCCAGGGAGGAGCAGCTGCCCTCCTCCTCCCCTCCACAAAGTCCAGCTGAAGGACTACCTCCTCCATGAAGCCCTCTGTATTGCTTACATTCTGCAGTGACATCCTTCTCCCCATACTCCGTAGAGCACTTGTAGCCTAAGGCACTTGGGCTGACTCCACTGATGGAGTCAACTGATTTGGTAACATGCACAGATCACACAGCCAAATGCTTCTTAGGAGAAGATCGGGTGACCTCTTTGTGCTTCTCAAAGTTGTCCGTAGCACTTTGTACAGTTAGTTGCTGGTTAAATCTTTCTCCCATTTCCAGCAAGTCAAGACTTCCAACAAGTAGGGTTAAATTTGAATTTCAGATGAATGACGGATGCTCTTTCACTAGAAGTCTGTCCCCGAGATTTCGAGACAGACTCGAACTACAAAAGATAGGCTGTTTATTTAAATCTCCAACTAAACTGGGCATTCTGTATTTCTATTTGCCAAATCCGGTAGCCCTACCAAGAGCAGATTTCGTATTCCCAATATGTTATTGGAAAGAACTGCTTTCTAAGGAAATACAAAAGTAGCAGATGTCTTGCCTTCTAGCTGTGAAGAGAGGGCATAAGGAATAAAAAGATTGAAGCTATAGGGAGGAAGTTGTACTCAAGTCAGATACTGGCTCGGGAGGCACAAAATATAATTCAAGGCAGGTCTGATGAACTGGTTCAGGTTTCCAGGACAAGTGCTTAAAGTTGATTTTTCAAGACAAAAAGACATAGATTTTCAGATGGGGGAAACCAAGTGGATGAGTCAAGTAGGGCTGTCAGAGTGGAATATCAGAAACTGAGCAGCTTCAACAACAGACATTTATTCTCTTTCAGTCTGGAGGCTGGGAATCTGAGGTCCAGACAGTGCTGAGGCTGGTTCCTCCTGAGGCCCCTCTCTTTGGCATGTAGATGCCATGTTCTTCCTGTGTCCTTGTATGGTCATCCCGCTGCTTGTGTCTACGTCCTCGTGTCCTCTTCTTATAAAGATACCAGTCGTGTTGGATTAGGGTCACTGTAATGACCTTATTTTACCTGAATCACTTCTATAAGGCCCCATCTCCAAACACAACCCCTTTGGAGGTTAGGAGGTTAGGAGGTTTGGAGGTTAGGAGGTTAGGGCTTCACTGTGTGAATTTGGGGGAGGGGGACACAAGCCAGCCCATAACACCAGGAAAATGTCCCTGCACAAGCAGACGTTGGAGAATGACCATCAGGTTCCTCCATCTCTGGGTTTTTGACTCCGGTGTTGCCAATGTGGTTTTGTGTGTTTGTTTTTACCAATTTTTTTCAAAATAGCAAGAATCTTGTTCCTGGATTGTCAATGACAAAGCCCAACCTCGTTAGACACAACGAACTATGACAACCCCTTCTCCAAGTGCAGGGGAAGTAAAAAGAAGATACTCAATCACCAGAAGGCAGTATTCATGTAGGTTCTGATGATAATTCCTATTGGTAATGATTCTATGAGATCAGTATAAACTTAGGAACACAAGTGTAAATGCTTTGGAACCATAAGACTCATCTCAACCCCCAGGAAAGGAACATAGGTTGTCACATACTTGGAATACTGGGGGAATTTTGGCTAACTAAAGTTACAAGAATAATTACCGTGTCCATGCCCCAAGTAGGGCACAGACACTGTTCTAATGTAGAACTTCGAAAGCTTGCAGCTATTACTGTAGGAACATTTCTGTAGTTAAGACTTGCAAAGTTTACCGGCTGCATTCATCCTCAGAGCAGGATTTGAAGAACAGAGTTTTATGTATACAAGTTTAAGATGAGTTCATTTTCTGAAAACAAACAGATGAAAACGATTTCTCACCAGCAAAGTTTGTGACCAATGTAAAGTAGAGCTCCCAGCTGGTTCCCAGGCTGATAAAGTTACATGAACAGGACTGTCAAGCCAAGAACTGAGTGGGGTTTTTTGCTCTCTTGAAGACACCTGGCCGACCTGAGTCTTCCCCAAACCAAACTATGGGCCATTCCATCCTGCAAAGCATGGATGTGCTATTGTGTTTGTTTCTAAATGTACTTATGGAAGAAGACTGGACATAGCCTTTAAAAGAACAGAAGACTTTCAGAAGCTAATTTTCCAAAAATTGGTGTGGAAAAGGGGATGTGTGTGGTTTTTTAGGACACGGGTCATACTGCTAGGGCATTGGTCCAAAAATGGCCACCAGAAAAGTGAATTCTGACAAGGGATGCATGGGACCAAACAATGGAGGAATTTCAGAATAGGAGGTTTGTTGGTCCTAAGGATTTGGACTCTGTTGGTAGTGAAAAAAAGTATTCCATATTTGCAAAGAGAAAACGAAAACGTAAATTGCTTAATTCCTCACAACTACCAAATACTGTGTATCGCTGCAGATTTCATGTATTAGATATATAGGACTTCTCTGGAGAGGTCAAGCCAGAGAATGCCCAATTTAAAACTCATTTTAAAATTCCAGAATTCCCTGCTGCCTTGACATGGAAACAATATCCACCGTGGGTCCCCATGGAGTGAATAAAATGGTGCAATTACTAAACTCGCATAACTCGCCGTGCTGGGAATAATGCTAGGCATAGGGCTCTTCTTACAGGACATCCAATATTCTTTCCTGGGGGAACACTTTCAGGACTGTATTTGTGAAACTGCTTCTACCCACCACAAAAACACACATGTTCAGAGTCCATGCCTGATTGTGTTATAGATCAAGGCTTCATTTGTTGTTGTCGTTGTTTTTCTTTAGAGGCCGATGATTGGATAGGTTTTTATGTGCTGAGTTGTTATCGCTGATTTACACTTTTATTTCTGGCTCTTCAGTGGTCAGTCATCAAGCAGAGAAGACACGCCTGCATTTCTTCAGAGTCTCAGACTCTTCTGTCTTGAAGCAGAATTGGTTGATTCGAACATGTGATGTAATAAGACGGTGTTGTGGTAAGTTCTGTATTTAGCATCGTGCCGTCAGAAAAACAAGTATTTCTTCGGAACGCCGGACGTTTTCACCTCTGCATCTTAATGCCGACACAGGGCGGATCAAACACTGTAAACGTGTCTACATGTTGAACCTGAGAGCTTGCTGATGCTTGAGCTTTCTTTCTGGGATCACATTATTGATCACATTATTGATCACATTATTGTGTAAGGTGGGTGTGTAATTTCACAGCCCTCAATGTGATTAATTGGCTTTGTCCCCCAAGTGTGGTGTCGCTGAGGGCTCCCTTCACTCCATACCATTTTCCCCCTCCTGCAGTACAATGCAGTGGGTGTTGTAGTTTGTGCTGCACAGAAGATGCCTCAGGCATCAAGGACTTGGCGTCCAATTTTTATGTGACCCTGGTACTTAGAGAGGTCGACTTTTCTAGCTCCTGTGTTTTGACAGAGTTGTAGGGACAGAAGACTTGGCAGGACAGGGAATGGCTAACAGATGCTGTTCGTTGTGAATTTCTGAAAAGTACAATTAAGGTCCACTTAATTTGGAAATAGCCGCTCGACATGTTATAAGCTGATTCCTAAAGCCTGGTTGAAATCCCGTAGTTCACCTGGTGTACAAAGTTTGTGTTTATGCTATAGATCCACTGCGGCTGCTGTCCACACACCCAGAACAAGGGCCCACCCCTTGCCCTCATCCTCAGATGGCTCCCACTTGCATTCTTGGACCTCCTGCAGTGGAGTAGACAAGGGAGGAGAAAGAGAAAATATGCGTCTTAGAGAGAGATCATTTAGCTGCTAAGTAACAGAAACACCCTTTGAATGGGAAAACCAACACAGGTCATGGGGAGACTTGTGGTTCCTACCTCACATAATTTAGTAGCACGGTTTGATATCTTGAATGCACACACGATTGTTAAAGTACAGATGTGTATCTGTGTGGTGTATGATCTGATCTATACCAGAGCAGGTGTAGCACCCCTCTATTATTTAGCATGAACCAGAAGACCTACTTCCCAGCACAGCCACTGGTAAGCACAGCACGGGAGGTGCAGGATTAAACACGCACTTTCCTTTAGAGGGTCTTGGTTTGACAGAGTCTCAGGTCCACCATGGACTGGACTGGAGCCCATGATCATGGGCAGGTCCTTTAACCACTCCGTGCCTCAGTTTCCTTCACTGTGAAGTGGAGTCACATATCTACCTGGGGGATTGCAAGTTTTAGAGAAGTCAGTTTATACAGAAGATGAACTAGGTAAATCTGCACATGGAAAAGCCCTCCATACATAGCAGGTGCTCACTCTTCGTTAGTTAATGTTATTATTAAGGATGTATGGTAGGAGACGTTGAGAAACCTTCCCCTATTGTAGCCACCTGTAGGATTGGATGCTCTGGGATTGGATCCAGAAGACAAAAGAGTCCAGGAGAGAAGACTGAGCATAAGGTGACCCATGGGGCATATGAGCCCTTGACTGCGGAGGGATCCCGTGTATTCTGAGCATCTTCGGCTACCCAACAGGGAAGCATGCCCTTTGGGAAACAGCTACATGAGCCCAGAAGTAACACCTGTCTTCTGAATCACCCTACCAAAATGCTTGACAAGACTGACTAAGTTCACCTGTTTTTTCAGCAATGGAAGATTCCAGACACATGTCAGAGCCAAACCCACTTATTGGTCTTCTGGCCTTGCCTTAAACAACGACCATTATTGCTCAAATGGCTACATTTAGTCAACAAATGTGATAAAGGGTTGATCTACCTGCTTATGACACAAAACAATGCTGCTGTCTTCTGAGTAGCTAAAGCTGGGGTCGGCAAATGCTTCCTGTAGGGGGCCAGATAAGGATATTTTTGGCCTCAGAGGCCATATGGTCCATGTCACTGCAATCCGGCTCTGTCTTTGTACCATATATAGAGGATTACGGGTGGCAGAGTGCCAATAAAACTTTATTTATGGACACATTTTAATTTCATATCATTCTTATGTGTTATGAAATATTCTTTTGATTTTTTTCCTCCAAGCATTTAAATATGTATAACAACCATTCTTAGCTTGTGGGCAAGAATGCTGAAAACAGGAGACAGGCTGGATTTAGCTTGGGGGCCATGGTTTTCTGAGTGACAGAATCCAAGGCCCTTAACTTGAGGTTCTAGGGCCTCTGGAATCTGCTCACATCTGCCCAAGAGAAAGTGTCTCCTACCCTTTCATCTTTAGCCAAGCCCTGTCCTTCAAGGGCTGGCTGAGGGCCCACCTCGTGTACAAAACCCGTCCAGTTCCCTCTAAACACATTGATGAACATCCGCTGGTCATGCAGTGAGCTATGGGCCACTCCCTCTGCAAGGACAAGTGGAGATGGACCAGTTATGGTTGGAGAACCAGTCGCATTGACCTTGTCTGTAAAGTCGTCGTCATAACACAGGCATATCCAGTAAGACTGCTGTTGAGCATGAGAAGCAGACCATACATCTGAACGCCCAGCATGGTGTTAGCATGGAAGAGAAACTCACAAAGCGGGGCTATGATAGAGAGGAAGATGATGGCCATGTCAAGTGGTATCATACACAATGACGTAGGTGGATTAGCGAGCTTCGTGAACATCATCCACCCCGACCCTTCCATGCTAATGCCCACTGTGGTCATGTCCAATGTATACGCCCCTTCCTGATTAAGTGTTGGGAGTCCCAACACATGGTTCCCTCTCAAACTGCTGCTGCGGGCTTCTGTGGGAACATGAAGATAGTAAAATCCATGCTACCTTAGCGTGAGCAGTGGAACATCTAGAAGCTCAGGATCAAACGCAGATTCCCATTCAAGTGGGCCACTTGCAGTGGAGTGGATGAATGTTGGCTCTGTCACATCCTCATGGCGCCATCTTGTTTTTGTGAGTATTGAAAAACAGGGCTGCTACCTAACGTTTCACGTGCCCGTCTTCCCTCTCTCACTCAGTAACAAGCTAACTGAAGGAAAAACATAAGCCTTGCATTTCTTTGTGTGCAAGGCCCATGAGGCAGCCGCCTTGTGGTTCAATCTGTTGAGCAACGCACTTGGTGACAATGAGCTTCTACTCAATCATCTGAAAATCAGAAATGACCATCTTCCAGAGAGTCACACCAGAATTACAACTTTAACATGACTGGATCTGAGGTGTCAGTCTCCCTAAAGAAGTCCACATGACGATAAGAAGTAGCCAGATAGCCACAGAGACGCAGCCCTGGGTGGGGAGGGCGGGTGTACCGTACACAAATGCTAGGTGATAGAATTTTAAACATTGGTAGGAGAGGACAGCTGGTATCATGGGAAGCAAGAGCTGGACGGAGGCTGGGAAATACTCTCTTCTGACCCTTTGGCTTTCCTAGTTGGTCAGCTGAAATCTCTAGACTTATATTCGATGCCTAAAGTGACAGAGCTTTTGTGAGGCAGGTAATCCTGGATGTCAGTCTTTGTGTCCCCAGTCTGGTTCTCCTTCCTTAGACCGGGCTTTTCGATGTTGGCATTGCTGACATCTGGGGCCTGAGGACTCTCTGGGGTGGGATGTCCTGTGCAGTGTCGGGTATTGAGCAGCGTTCCTGATCTCCTCTCTGAGGCTAGCGGCTCCCCCCTCTCCTTCCAGTGGTGACAACCAAGAATGCCCCAGGACATTGCCAAGGGTCCCCCAAGATGCAAAACTGCCAGTGGTTCAGAATCACAGAAATAAGAGACCCATCTTTCCTTGATTTTAATAGTTAAAAATGTTTCTACATTAGATGACACGTCTTTCAGTACGGTTCAGTTTCTAAAAACTAACGACTTCAGCAAATGAGCATCATCTTCTTAGAGCTAAGTAATGCCATTTTAGCTTCTTTTGAAAAACCGTCCTTTCTTTTTCAGCAATATGGATATAAAGCTTTCCTAACATCCTTTTGCTTCCTCAAGAATAAACAGTCTCACGTTCTTTCCTCTCTCCTCAATGAATCAGTCAGGATCTCAATTCAGACAGTAATTAGAGAAGGATCTCCTTGCAATGGGGCTATTTATAACAGTGTGGGTGTAGAGCAGTGGTTCTCAGCAGGGAGCTAGTGTGTCTCCCAGGGGTAAGCTGGAGATGTCTGGAGACATCTTTGGTTGCCAAATCTGAGGGCTTGTGGGTGGTGGGGGTGTGTAGAGGCCAGGCTAAACATCCTACAACACACAGAACAACTTTCGACATGTGCAAAAGGAACAATCTATCCTCAAGTGCTCAATAGTGTTGAGGCTGAGACCATGGCCTAGGGGAACGGTGGGTAGACTGCCATCCCCTGCAGCCAGTAGCATCCAGGCTGCTTGAACCCACAGGCACAGGTGGGCAAAGGGAAGGAGTCATGGCTGAAACAGTCTACACCGTCTACACCGTCTCTACACAATGGTAGAGACGGTGTAGACTCAGCCGTCAAGAAAGGACCAGTGGCAATTCCTGGAGAGCTCAGCCAGCACAAGATGCCTGGAAGGAAGTCTTAGCCAAGGGAATAGGTAGACTAATGTTCCTCTTCTCCCTGACTCACCGTGCAGCTAGAGCTCCCCATTGGCCAAACCCAAGAGGAAGCCAGAGGTGCATCAGCCTGGATGATGGGCATCTATACCGATCAGCCTCCCAGGGGCAGAGAGCACGGCAGTGACCAGGAAGAACACAAGGGGACAGGCATGTGCAAGACCTCCAGACACTGAAATTCCTCAACACTCAGTCACCTCCTTACTGCTTGAGTCTATTTCACTTCTGATTGCTGGATGCCGGCCCGCTGCATTAGCGACTTTGGGATCCTCATGGCCAACACATGTCCCAGACTCCTTGGATGATTTCATCCCCACCCCCTTCCTCACCCCGCCTCCTTTGTAATGCTCCTTCTAGTAGCTGCCAGCGTTCTCCTGAAAGCTGTGCTTGACGCTCACGCAGGAGCCCAGGCTATCAGTCCTCCAAGTGATAACCTGGAGATGCACGGGGAACGCGACAGTGGTCTTTCTAGGAAAGAGAAACAGGTTTGAACTGAGAAGCCGTGCGGGGGAGTCAGAGCTCTGACATCTCTTGGCACCGGAATCTCTAATGCCTCCTGCCTCCAATGAGCAGGGGTTGCCTCACTTGATGTCTACTCAGCGGTAAACTCGGGAGGATAAATACCAACGGCAAAGATTATCCGACGACCTTTGTGCTGCAATCAGCTCAGAGACTAACAGCAAACAGTAATCGGCAATGACTATTTTCAGGGTTAAGATGAGGGAAGGAGGTCGTGAATTTTCTTAAACACCAAAGCACAGTCATGATAGTTATTTTGAGTAGACTTAGACCCAAAGTCTCAGACTCAATGGGATCATTTGAAACCATTTTCATCGATAATATTGGCAATCTTCCCTCTGATTACATTGAGCTGACAATTTTTCCCTCTGATTGGACTCAACTGGCAATTGTTCCCTCTGATGATATCGAACTATTTTCTTCCCAACAATTCTTAGGAAGCAATCTTTGTGCTCTCCACTTAATGCATTTTATCCCTGAAGGCTGCTAATCATAACCTTTCCGTTATCTGTTGCTGGCCCCATTTCCCAGGACACTGTTCAAAGAGCTCATTGTGAGGCATTTTACCAGGCCATGGCTCTCGGGGTGAGAGGTTCCTTCCGTAAAGATAAGCCCTAGTTTGCAAACACCTGCTGGTTCCCATTACAATGGATAAGCCAGTTTGCAAATGCCTGCTGTTTACCATTACAGTAATCGTATGTTTAGGACTGCAGGTGCATATCCAGAACGTATAGGGAGGGTGCTCAGCTTCCTCCTAAGACAGAGGTAACGCACATTGGCCGGAGCCACTGCCCAATAACTTAGTGAAAAACTTAAAACAGCTTCTAGGGAAAGTGAGTTGTGGAAGACAGACACCATGTGAAGACGAGGAAAGGAGAGGAAGATGTGATTGTGAATCACCCCCCACCCCAGCTGCACTGAAAATCGCTTTGAGCTTAGAGACATGATGAATTCTAAATGTGTTCCCGGCAGAGATCCCCAGGAAGGATGGTTCTGGTTGGAGCTAGCTCCCAGCAGACTTTGGACACAGTGTTGGACGCACCAGGGAACCAGGCCCGTTGGACACAGCTGAAACGCGAAACTGAGGCTAGCCATGAAGGGTGAAAAAGGACAGGGAGTAGGGTAGGGGCGCCTGGGTGGCTCACTTGATTAAGTGACTGCCTTCGGCTCAGGTCATGATCCCGGAGTCCCAGGATCGAGTCCCACATCAGGCTCCCAGCTCCACGGGGAGTCTGCTTCTCCCTCTGACCTTCTCCTGTCTCATACTCTCTCACTCTCTCTCTCGCAAATAAATAAAAAATAAAATCTAAAAAAAAAAAAAAAAAAGGATAGGAAGGGATCTCAATGTGCAGAGGGTCTGATAGCGTCAATCAAGGGCAGAGCAGGGTAGGATAACCCCAGTCCCATTCCAGATGGGGAAAAAAAAACAGACCACCTGTTCCCAAAGAGTTAGATCCCTGATGGTAGGAAGTGTGCAAAGCTCAGATGACACCTTACACCAACACTTGCAGTGGCTTCCATCACAGTGAAAATGCAAAACTAACAGGAAAGGCAAAGCTGCAGGTGGTCCAACCCCTTCCTGTGTCTTCACCTCGCCAGCACACCAGAATTTTCTGGTATTTGGCATAAAATGTATCTTTTCCCAGGCTTAGTGAGATGTAATTGACATATAATTGACACATAACATTGTGTACCTTTAACACAACAATGTGTCGATTTGATACCTTCAGACAGATGGCCTGTGACTTATGATGGTTTGACTTAACCATGTTTCACATTTACCAAAGTGCAAAAGCTGTATGCGTTCAGTAGAAACCACACCTCGGATTTTGGGAATTTGGATTTTTTCCCCAGACTAGCGATGGTGGTACTATCCTCCCTTGTGATGCTGGGTAGCCGCAGTGAGCCACACAATCATGAGGGTCAACGACTGACAGAATTACAACCCGTCTGTTCCCACCCCATCACGTTAGTCACTCTGTACGCTAGTCGAGAAATTACACGAGATAGTCAACACTAGTATAAAATGGTCTGCGTGTGAGAATATTTTGCCCAACTCTAGGCTGATACAACTGTTATGAGCATGTTGAAGTCAGGCCTTGATGTTCTGTAAGGTAGACATATTAAATGCATTTTCAACGTAATGATATTTTTGACTTATGATGGGTTTCCCTGGGATGTAACCCCATTGTAAGTTGAGGAAGATCTATATGTTCAAAAATGATGAGCATGAATGAAACTGGACTCTTTCAGCACTCACCAAAATGAGGTCAAAATGGATTAAAGACTGAAACACGGGGAAATCCGTTTGACATTGGTCTCACCAGTTATTTTCTGGGATAGGACACCAAAAGCACAAGAAACAAACAAAATAAACAAGTGGGACCACATGCAACTAAGAAGCAACTTCTTCTGCACAGCAAAGGAAGCAGTCAACAAAATAAAAAGGCAACCTTCGGAATGGGAGAAAATATCTGCAAATCCTGTATCTGATAAGGGGGTTAACATCCGAAATATGCACAGAACTCATAAAACTGAATAGAAACAAACAAACAAGCACTGGATTTAAAAAAGGGCCTAAATAGACATTTTTCCTAAGATGACATCCAGATGGCCACGAGACACATGAAAAGGTGCTCAACATCAGTGATCATCAGGGAGAATGCAAATCAAAACCACCGTGAAATAACCATTGAAATAACCAGTGATTTTATATAAATCACTCCAAATCATTTTCTCTGCATACATTTGCAAATAGAGTTTACAAATCTTGCTTCAAACACCCTCTCTTCCTCTTAGTATCATAATATCTTTCCATGTCAATAAATGATTTCTATATCCTAAATGACAACATGGATTTTTAAAATGCATTATGCCAATCTAGTATGGTTGGGCATATAAATTGTTTTCTGTGTCCGTTTTCTGGAAGTGACTTCAGGCAACATCCCAAGGCCTGTATGTTTTAGATAGATTGAATAATTTCAAGTTGAATTTCTAGAAATGTGATTACTGTGTCAAAGTGATCAATGTATTTACGTATTGCTTTATTAGTAATTCACTCCTTTTACCCCTGGAATTACTATACGCTGTATGTATATGATTTGGATTGAGGAAGCTAGTGTTTATTGGTTTTAGATAGTACACATTGAATGTGTACTACGTTTTGCATCTACAAAGCTTACCAAGTTATTAAAAAAAAAGAAAAGCACTGGTAAAAACTGTAGAAATTTTCATAAAGGAAATGTTGTTTAAAGTATTTAAAATTTTCAAGAGCTTTTTTTTTTTTTTTTTAGGAAAAGACCTTCCCAGTACAAATTTTACCATAATTTAGGCAAGTTAATGGTAATCTTTTTACAGATGGATGTATAACTCATTGAGACAATTATATAACAATTCCCTTGCACAAAACACTGATTTTCTAATTTCCAAGAGCATTCTTTTCCATCTGACACAGTCCAACCCTCCATCAGAAACTTTCTTGAAAATAGTTGGTCTACGAAATAATTGGCTATCTCCATGTACCTGTTTTATCACAAAATTATGCCAAGTTTGGGATCCTTTCATAGATGATGAGGTTTTATATGGGCAGAACGTCACTCTAACATTCAAGAAAAAACATTTCAGGGCACCTGGGCGGCTGGTTCTGTTAAGCATCTGCCTTCAGTTCAGGTCATGATCTCAGGGTCCTTGGATGGAGTCCCACATCGGGCTCTCTGCTCAGTGGGGAGCCTGCTTCTCCCTCTCCTTCTGCACCCCCTGCCCAACCCCTAACCCCTCAGTCCCCGGCTCATACTCTCCCTTTCTCTCTCTCTAAAATAAATAAATAAAATCTTAAGAAAAAAACATCTCAAAAAGCAATGGCTGTCCCTCGCTCCAAATTCTCTCACCTGGCAGCCTACAAATGTTCCTCATGGTGTTAGTTTTATATCCTGACACTGGTATCCAAATCATATATAGAAGGTACACGAGCAAAGGGTTTTAAGATATTTGTCAAAATTTTCTGTCTAGCGTTGTATATGGATAACCAACCCCTGACCAACACGGGTGTGAATTTTGAATTGTGTGGGTCCCAGTGACATGCAGATTGGTTTCACTACTACAGTCCAGGGCTGCAAAAGCAATTTTGGTACAATTTAATCACATTGTGTTTTCTCTGACTCACTCTATTGTAAGAATACAGTGTGTAATACATAGTATCAGGAAGGTTTCTCCTTAACAGTAGGCTATTAATAGTGAAGTTTTGCAGAACTTCGAATGCTGGGGGCGGGGGGGGGGTGGTGGAGTCCATGCCTCAAAGCCTCCCCTTGTTCAAGGGTCAAGTGTAGCTGTAAATAGGGACAAAAGTAAAATTTAATACGTACAGACCACAGGACAGGTAAGGCAGATACACCAAAGTAGGCTGAAAAGAAAGAGGGACAAGTGGTCTTCGTTTACCTACTTTAGTGATAAAAATCCCCATGACAGGGACAAAATGGATTTGCTCAGGGAAATACTGCATTTCCTTTTTAGGACGCAGTGGGCGGAGGAATGCTGTGTTTTGACAGAGACTCTCAATTGTGTCTCTCTAGCCCCGGGGAGCGTCCTGCATGTTTTATTTTTAGCACACTCAAGTGTGTTTTGGTGCATCTTTGAATGCATTCGAAGTGCCCGGAACTCTCCAGAAGGGACAGTGGTCACCATTTTTGTAAGGACGCTGGACCTGGAGCGGGTGGAGCGGTCTTAGACCCAATTATCCGTTTGTGTGTCTCCTCATTGCTTATAATGTATATTTAATATGCACTGCATATTGGATCCACAAAGCTTGCCAGGTTATGACAAAAGTAGGGCAGAAAATCCTGGGAATGTACATCCCTTTCATTTCCGGGTCCAAGCCCGATTTGCAGAGACTAAACGCATGCACGAACATGTCATGCCTACAGAATAACGATGCTCTCAGGGTCCACACTGTCCAAATGTCTGAACCAAAGAGGGCTTGGTTCTCTGCTGGGATCTCATCTGGACAGGAAGGCAAATGCCCGCCCACAATTTGTTCACAATTTACCGGTAATTTTTTGCTCACTGTAATAAAATGTCCTTATATAGCCAAAGATTGCAAACACAACTAAACACACCAAACCGAATTTCATAAGTCACATTAGTGTTCGGTCGCTATCTACAGTAACGTCAGCTCCCAGTAGTGCTTTTTTCAGAAATGTTCCATTCAAATGAACCTCCTTCCTCTAATTTCAGGGAACACCGAGGATCCGCCATTCCTCAATAGTCTGCTCTGAAGGGCTGTTTTGAATGGTTCCTCATTTTCCCACAGACATTTTTCTAAAATCTGCCTACATATGTCCAACTCATAAATGCATGCTTTGTGTTCAGTCATTATAGAAAAAAAAAACAACAACAGGATAATTACACATTTTTGCAGCCATTTTGCTTCCCTTTTTTGGGCATTTTAAAGGAGTGAGGGTGTATGTCTCCTCGGTGAGCTATATTCTGTTTTACAGTTGCAGAAACATTCAGGGGTGAGTTCTTTTGAATGGGTTAATGAATGCGTCTGCTTCCTCCAACTTGGTGTCCCTCAACCTGCTTAAAGAGGTGCTCCAGTGAGCTCTGGTCACCTGCGTGTAACTTTTAGAGAAAGGACAGAAAGAGAAATGGATGGGAGGGATGGAGGACTCTAAGACAATATAATCATCTGGACCACCCATCTGACCCTTGATGATATTCTGTCTCCCAACTTCCTGTCCCCATGCTTCCCGTCTTGCCTACTGGATGCAGCTCAAGACCCTTGAAAGCAGAGGTGTCTTTTGCATATTTTGCTAGCCTTACCTCACAACAAAAGAGACAGTCGATCAACTGTTTAATTAAACGGGCCTATTCAAATGGAAACCATTCAAAATCTTCTCCTGTGGTTAATTCTGACTCTCTGATACTTTGTGTATAATCTCATCCTTTTGTTAAATGATTACTACCCCAGCTTTTAATGTGTGATTTTACTTAATATTCCTCATCTCTGGGGCAGTGATTATTATTGTCATTTTTATAGAAAAGGACAGTGCAGCTCCTTTAAAGAGACTTTTAGTAGCTTAGCCAAGGTCGCCAGCAAGAGGCTGTCAGAGCAAGAATTTTAACCAGTCTTAACTTGAAATCAAACCACTGCTGTGTCCCTCGTGGATATTCATGCCTCCAGATCAGTAAACTCATGCTTCTTCCAGGTTCTAATACAAACACACTTACTGCTACACTCCCCCATTGGATTTGTCCCAAGAAAGAGAACCAACAGGATATATAAATATATATATCCTTTGAATACATGCTCTGTATTTATACATATATAATTTATAGTGAGATGTTTCCTTCCTACACGTATCATTTACATATACATATATATACACATTATATATCCTTCATATTTCTATGTATCCTTTTTATATATTCTTCACATGTACACATAACATTTGGGTATTTGTACCTATATGTATCCTTTATAGATATTCACCCTCTATGTTTCCAATTCTCCTGTATAGATATTCACCCTCCCTCTTTCCATGCCTCCTGTATAGGAATTTAGCCTCTATGTTTCCCTATCTCCTTTATATACATACATAAGAAAGATTTGTTAGCAAGACTCAGTCACGATCATGCAGGCTGAGAAATCCTACAATCTACCCCCTGCAAACTGAAGACCCAGGAGAACACTGGTCTATTTCAGCACCAGTCTGGAGGCCTGAGAACCAGGAGAACCAATGATATGAGCTGCCATCTGAAGGCAGGTCCCAGTTGAACCAGTCCAACGAAAAAGGGCAAATTCTCCTGTCCTCCACTCGTTTGTTCTATTCAGACCATCAACAGATTGAGTGAGGCCCACCCACACTAGCGAGGGTCATCTGCTTCGCTCAGTGCACTGTGTCAAAGGCTAAACTCATCAGGCAACACCCTCACAGATGCACCCAGAAATAACGTTCAGCCAAATATCTGGCTACTCCATGATCCAGTTAAGTTGACAAGTACAATAAATCACACACCCAGGACCGTGGGATCATGACCTGCACCAAAGGCAGATGCTTAACCTACTGAGCCACCCAGTCTCCTCATCTTCTTCTTCTATTTATAGCACTTTGATTTCATTTTTATTTATTTATTTATTCATTTTAAGGGAGGCTCCACGCTCAGCATGGAGCCCAACGTGGGGCTTGAACTCACGACCCTGAGATCAAGACCTGAGCTGAGATCAAGAGTCGGACACAACTGATTGAGCTATCCAGGCGCCCCTGGACTTTGATTTTAAATTAAAAACTTCCTATGTCTTCCAGACATATTAGCAAGTTTGAAAACAATCAAGTTAGTAAAGCAATAGCCACCTGAAACAAAAACAAAACAAAACAAAAAACCCAGTGGAAATCACTGAAAAAAAAATTCTTTAAAAATAAAGTAGGGATGATATACAGTGAAAGAAGCTTGTGGATTTCCGACTTGTACTCTGTGTTCATTCGAAACTAATACGTTGCTGCTTCAGACTTCAGTGTGTAAGGCCTTCGTAATTATCATGTAAGGGGGATGCTTCAGTGTGAATTCCTATAAAATAGAACTTGACCTGCCTCCTCATGGATGGTGTGAGGGTCGCACTCATAAACTGTCACCTGATCCTTGCCAAAATCACACCAAGCAAGGACAGGCCTCGGAGAACCAGGTGGCGATGGGTAGTTTGGCTGCCGTGGGGGAAAAGAGACAGAAGCCACGTGGAAATCCTGCCACGCGGGTCAGCACACGCATTCAGAAGGAATTGTCACTACAGACAAAATGCCAGCCCTCTGGCTGTCATTGGAGTCATGTCTCTCTAAGCAGCGTCAGATCTAAATCTTCCCCCCATAACATCTTCTTGCTTTTTAATGAACGTAAAAAAAAATGACATGAACTGTGGATGATGCAAGCTACCAGCCCTTCTCACTCTGCTCTTGACTGCCCTTTGATTAGCCAAGGTCCCTCTCCCAGCTCTTTGCAGAGAGGCAGCCTGTAAATGCATATTGAAGCTGGACATCTCAACAGCTCAAATCAAACGGTATTAGAAATATTCGGATCCCCTTGTCTGCAGTCAAGGCGACGAGCCTCCGGTGACATTGGCATTCGTGAGCCAGTGTCCCAGAAACCAATTCTAATTCCCTCCAAGTCCGTGGACATTCAGGGTCCTCCTGCGTGGAGGCTGAGAGGCATTGCCCCTGGGAGTGCGAACCTGCTTTTATCTCGAGCTTTTCTTTGAAATGCTCAAACGTACATGACCGATGCCATGCTGACCTTCAGAAAGTCTCCTTGCCCTGCACCCTCTCCTGCCAATGGAAGTAGAAAATCTTGATGCAAGGATACATTCCTCATTGAAATTCAGAAGCCAAGGGATGCTTTTCCTGAATTCTCTTGCATTGCTACCCATTTGGTTCTCACTTGGTGCCTTCATTGATTCTGCTGCATAGAATTACAAGAGAAGAACTTTCAAATCCAAATGAAAATTTAGAAGAAAGGGCTCAGAAAAATGGGGCTTTCTTCCTGCATCTGTGGAATCTGAAACCTCTTCAGGTTAAACTCATCTTCATACCAAGTCTGGGCCTCTCAGTGGGTCCCCCAGTGGTCTTGTCCTACATGCATCTCAGCCATTCCCTCCTGTGGCCATACCCTTTATTTTGCAAATATGAATGGTGCCTCTTCTTTACAAATGTCAGCTAGCCCACCCTAGACCACTTCCCCCTGTATTACCTACAGTCTCCCTCTTACCCAAAGCTTACAATTATGTATCCAAACAGAACCTTCCCTCCATCGATCCGACCATTTTTCATGATTCCTCACAGCCTTCTTGAACTCACTTTTCCCCCCTGTCGTATACTCTGATTCTGTGGTCAAACATTATAATGTCCTTTACATGTGCCCTTAATTCTCTCGCCTTCTCATCCTTACTCCTTGAGCTTCTCTGTCAAAGCAGACACTTAAGTCCCACTGTTGACCTATGCCATGCTTGAACACACCCCGTTGAAGGTGGTTTGCAAAATGAATCCAGATCATGCTGGATGCTTCATTTCAACGGAGATTGGAAATCCCAAGGAAGTGTTGCCATGCAGGCAAGTAAGTATACTACATCTCTCTACACCTTTGTCCTTTACCGCTCTCCTCAATGATTCTTTCTTCCTGGCTCCTTAAATTTCCATCTCCCTCTCCACCCGCACTCTGAGTGCACAGTATTGCTTCCTCCTTGGCTGAGGCAAGAGGAAAGATCAGGAAGAGGATGTGCACAGGTTCCCAGCACTTCTCCCGGCCTCTGCTCCCCCAAAGTGCCCTCTGCCTCCTGCAGAATCCCGTTCTCTACTGGACCCATACCCCATTCTCATCAGCAAACAAATGGGCTATCACTTCTCTCACCTTAAACAGAATGAACAGACCCTCCCTGGAGCTTCCTTCCACCTCATGCTACCAACCCACTGTTCTGCCTTCCTAATTACACAATTCTTTGAAAGCATAGCCCATAATCATGTTTCCAGCTTCTTTTCTGCTATTGCCCTGGATCCTCCCCAGTCACTCCACCACCACCACCATTCAAAAATCACCAGTGATCTCCACGCTGTGAAGTCAATGGTTATTTCTCACACCTTCTGTTAGAAGACAGAGGACTGTCAGTAGCCTTTGGCTCAGGTCATGATATCAGGGTCCTGGGATGGAACCCTGCGTCAGGCTCTCTGCTCGGCACGAAGTCTGCTTCCCCCTCTCCCTCTGTGGTCTCTCTCATTCTCACTCTCTCAAATAAATAAATAAAAATCTTCTTTCAAAAATGGCAGCAATATCCACAATAGGCAAACGATAGAAGGAGCCCAGAAGTCCATTGACAGATGGAAAAAGAAGATGTGGTATATATACACAATGGAATACTACTCAGCCATCAAAAAAATGAAATCTTGCCATTTGCACCAGTGTGGATGGAAGTAGCGGGTGTTATGCTATGTAAGATAAGCCAATCAGAGAAAGACAATTATCATATGATCTCACTAATCTGTGGAATTTAAGAAACAGAACAGAGGATCATAGGGGAAGAGAGGGAAAAAATGAAACAAGACAAAACCAGAGAGGGAGACAAACCATAAGAGACTGTTAATCATAGGAAACAGCCTGAGGGTTCCTAGAAGGGAGGTGGGTGGGGGGTTGGAGTAACTGGGAGATGGCCATTAAGGAGGGCTTGTGATATAACGAGCAGTGGGTATTATGTAAGACTGATGAATCACTGACTTCTACCCTTGAAACCAATAATACATTATGTGTTAATTGAATTTAAATAAAAATTTAAAAAAAGAACTGAGCCCCATTCTACTATGAATTTTCTTTTCCCCTATTGCAATAGTCCTGAATAAAATCTGTCTTTATCACTTTAAAAAAAATTAAAAAAATAAATAAAGTAGTACCATCTGTGCACCAGTCACCTCTACTAGTGACCTAAAGTGGGGCCCTTCTGTGGACCACTTTGGGGAAGATCAGAATAGGTCTTCCTGAGCTCAGGTTGGGGATTCATCAACAGGCACGGGCGCCGGAGCACAAAGCCCCAAGGGACGTCATTGCATGGGCATGAATGAGATGGAGGGGCCAAAGGTGGAGTCAGTGAGGTCAGCACTCCTACATCTCCACTAACGACCTCTCAAAGGCATTCGACAGTGTTGACTGCACTTCTTCCTTCAAGGAGTGTTTTGTTCTCTCCCTATTTGCCTCCTGGATTTCTGGGTGGTCCTTCTCTGTCTGCTCTCTTGGACCCCGCCCCCATCCTTCCTACCTTCTATCCCCCCTTGGTAGGAATGCCCAGCACTCAATCCTTGTGCTTCCTCTCTCTGTCTGTCTACACTTACACCTAAGTGATTCATTGAGCCTCATGGTTTTAAATACCTCCTGTACACTGATGACTCCCAAATCTGTAGACCCTTCCTCCCAATTCTAGAAATATATGATCATCTCTACATGACGTCTTCACTTAGATATCTGATAGCTAAGTCAATGCACATCCGAAACAGGATCTTGCTCTCATGCCCAAATCAGCCATGCCCTCAGCCTCCTGCTAATGTCCACACCGTTTGCATCTTCTAGTTGCTCAGCCACAAACATGCCTGTTACCCTCAGTCGCTAGCTTTCTCCTGCAGCGCTCATCTGGCCTGCTAAGAAATCCACCGAGATTCATCCATAATCGCGTGACTTCTCGCCAATGCCCTGGAACCATCATCTGGTCTCCCTGATTCCCCCTTTGTGTGAATTGTCCCCACCATCCCATCGACCTACTAAAATGTTAGGACACATCATCAACCATCTTGCAAACAGCTTCCACATCACCGAGCTCCACCTCTACTCAAGCTCACAGGCTTTACGGCGACTCTCTATACTATGGACTATCTCGTCCCGCGTGGCTGCTTGGAGGTGCATTCTGCCACCCACGCACTCTCTTGTGCTTCAGCTTCCTTTCCCCTTTGTTGGCCCCCAAACCCAGTCGATCTCCATAGAGCCTTTCCACCTGCTCCTGCTGCTCTCAGCCCGGCAACCTTGTGCCTTCTTCCATTGCCTTCACGCACCTGCAAATTGCACATTTCAGGAATTCCTCCCCACAGCGTTGTCCAACGTTTCAACTACAGCTCTGATGCTTAATATTCCCTGTTTATTTGTGCTCTTGGAAATGGCATCTCTGTCCAACATACTGCATATTTTATGGGCTTATCATCGTATGTATGACTTGTCTCCCACATTAGCACATAAGTCTCACGATGGCATGGATTTCTGTTTCGTTGATGACTGCAATCCCCGTGCCAGGGAATTGTGTGATAACCATTTGTTGAGTGAATGCTGACTACCAGGAGAAAGAGCTGAAAGAATGTAGGGCAGTTGCATAAGAAGAACAGAACTAGCTTTTCCCGAGACCACTCTCTGAATTATTGGCTTTTTGGAGTTACTTGGATTTTTCTTCAAAAAAAAAAAAAAAAAAAAAAAAAAGGTACAATGTCTCTATAAACTATAGCTATCAAATGTTGCTCTAACAGATTTGTTCTTCTTGGAAGCATTTGGGCATTATAAGCATTTGCTGCAGGGACAGGGATTTGGTTATGTACTTCTTAGGTGGCAGAATGTTCCAAGGAAGGAGGAGTTGTGATATTTTGGTGCTTGAGACTTGTTGGTAAATATTATGATGCCCAAGTAAAAATACAAAGCACAACATGTCTTGAAAAATCAAAATGAATAAACAAAGAAAAAGCTCTCTTCTACCTTTTATTTGAAGTTTCTTTATATTCTGCTTTTAAGGGACACATTTCCGCCTATGATTACAATAAAAAGTTTGAAGTTTCTGGGTATACTCTGTCCTGGTACACCATGCTCTTTACCAAGACAGTGTTATGTTTTATGATGGAGGAAATGCTCTTTGGAGAACTTGGGCAGACGAATCCGTCAAACAAATTCTGCACCTGTGTCTGCCTCTCAGCCTTCTGCTAACAGACAGGAGTGCGCTACGGAATTAGTGTCTAAAAATATAACTGAATAAACACAGAACAGAAAACACAAAAGAAGCAAGAATTATGGGCATACTCAAATGGGAAAAGCAAAACTTAAATTGCGGGTCTGAAAAGCAAGATCTTTTCTCGGAAGACTATTCTCCTTTAAAAAAAAAAAGAAAGAAAGAAAGAAAAGACTAATTCCAAGAAAACGGAATATAACACAAAGCCTTTGAAAGCGAACAAGGAGGCAGCTCAGCACTAATTTGGTTTAATTAATGCCATCCTGTTCTTTAGTCTACAAACAATTATTGCAAATGCAAGATAGCTATAACTGTCCTTCCTTAACTGCTTTCTATATTTTTACAAAACCATATTATCACCCATTTGTTGCTACCAAGAATGGAACTCTGAATTATTCCAACAGCATTTCTGTGCTTCGTAGAGAATGATCTCATTTCGCCACCGGCTCTTGAGGAGGGTAGGAAAGTCTGCCCATTGGCTTGGCTTGCCTGGGGCAGGTTGAATAAAACCTCATCAACATCACTAAAAATCACTCTATTTCTTTTAGTAACTGGTACCATGTTGGGTTTGTTCTTCCTCCACAAATGGTCTTCGCAACAATCACCAATGAATATTAGGAAAATGATTCTTTATAGTGCCTCTAACTCTGAAAGTAACTAAAAATTACTCTCCTGTGGTCAGTAGGATGATACAACTAGCAAGAGCTACCCTATCTTTTTATGAGGTATTGAGTAAATGCCACTGAGGGCGCTGGGAATAATTTCCTCTCCCTTGAGAAAAAGAATGCTCCCGTGTTTCTTCCCAAATAAAACTCTCATCCATAGCGAGGGCTGACACTTGTACCTGGGACCATGAGTTTGTTCCATGCTTAGAATCCTGTGGGACCACTGATCTAATTCAGGTCAACTCTGTTCATCCCACTTTGTGGGTATCTCTGGGCTGGAACTGTCCTCCTCAATCTTTCCAACTTAGGTGCCATGACTAAAGCATGCAGCGATCCTTGGGATGTGTAATAACGACTTGTGAATTCTTACATTTACTTATTTTTTTTTTTAATTTTAGTGAATTTGTCACTCCACCCCATTAAGAATATCCCAATATTGGGTGCAATATAAAATTAAAACTATAAATTACCAAAAATGGGCACATCCCAAATGATGTGTTAAAAATTACTTCCAACTTAGTCAATAAAATTGATACCTCCCCAGAAATGTGCTATAAATTAATTGCCACTTCCCATATTTGACACCTCAAAGAACTGAACAATAGTTATCCTATAACTTTGTAAACTCTAGATCACTCTCTCATACCCTAGGGATATGTGGATCCCAGTCTGAAAAGCATGGTCCTAGAGAAACGTTATCATTACTTAGATATTTCTTCCTGACTGCTGGTATCAATCATGTACTACACAGACCAGACACTGGAGGCCAATATATTGCACGGGAATTAATTGGTAATGAGGTGGCCATATTTAGCAAAGAAGAACACAGGATACTCAGTTAAATTTGAATGTCAGATAAGCAATAGATCATTTTTTTTCAGTGTATGTTCCATCCATTTTGATGTGAAATTCACAATTAAATGGGTGTCTTGTATTTTATCTAGCTATCCTGTTTTGTATTGGTGTACCAAAAAAAAAAAAAAAATCACACTTTGCCAAAATGCACTGCTCCTTTGGCTCTTCCTGTCCTACATCCTACACCAACCTTCCTTTCTAGGATATCTCTATATATCGTTTCATATGATGGAGCTGTGTGGTCCAGAATGCCTTGGTTACTGACCATTTCCTTCTGCCCCAGGCCCATGTTAGAAACAGAACTTTGCAGTTTTCCAGGGATGTACAGAGGAGTTAATGAAGGAGGTCAAGGGGTACAGGGTGAAGAAAAGAAACTTCCAGGTCTACCACAGGACAAAGATGACCACAGGACACCGGTAACTCTAAATGAGACAGAGGCAAGGAAGGTGGGTCTACTTCACCAGGAGACGTGGAAACTGGGAAACTGGGGGCTGTTCTCTCAAAGTTTCCTTTGAGGCAAGGTCTCAGCTCTACACCTTGCTTAACCTTGCTTTTCTCTCTGCCTTTTTTCTCCTGGAACTTCAGCGTGATGCTCAGCTCTAGCGCCATATTGTGACCTGAAGGATGGGAGCCATGTTCTAAACTCAATGGTAGCTGCCCAGATGCTCTTGCATGAAGTCACCACATGTGGATGGGTTCAGTCTCTCCTCCTGCCCGGGCTGGATGTTCTAATGCCTGCGGAATGACTGCAAAGGCTCTGAGGTTTCTGATGGTTGGTGGTCCTGTCCAAGGCACAGAGAGAGCTTAACAAGGACCAAGTTTCCAACTTCATTTGTGTAGTTTCAGACATGTTGAGCTTGAAAACACACAATGAGGTAAACAGTTGGGTAAACAGATCCAGAGCTCAGAAGATAGTGTAATGAACGTAATGTTTAAGAGCACAAAGAAACTGGGTTAAATCCTATCTCTGTTACACCCTAGATATTGACCTTGGGCAAGTTCCATAATCTTTATATGCCTCGGTTTTCTCATCTGTTGAAGGGGAATAAGAACATGAAGAACTACCTCCTAGGGATATTCTGAGGATTAGGTATGTTGAGTGTCTGGTGTGAACATTTTGTAAGTGTTCTATCTTGTTACTGTCTCATATCAATCATGGACAGGTGCTTTTACACGAAGCTGCCGGACTGAGTACGGCAGCTTGGGAAGACACTTGCAGGGGTAGAGCAAGACAGGGCCGAGGACCAAGACCTGCTCATCTCTAACACAACCGTCTGGCAGAGGAGGATGAGTCTGGTAGAGGTTACAGGGAAAGTAAGGAAAAATGAGACAGGATAGTGATGCAGCATGGGGAAGTGGCCAAGGATCCACACTGGTGAGAAGTCTCATAAAAACAAAGCTTTAAAAACAAAACAAAACAGATCTGTTGCAATCAATGATAGGGAATTTTTGGAGTCCTTGTGAGAACTGTCTGAGGGGCAGGGATGAAAGGGTCAGACGCCAAGCTGAAATTGGCTCGGGAGGGAATGGGAGTTAGCACAAGGAAGCAGCAAGCGTAGACAGGTATCTTGAGAAGCTTGCTCCCGAAAGGAGGAGAGATAAAAACTAAGGACGTGAACGTTGGAGCTCGTGTTCTATTTAAGAGCAAAAATGTCTAATGCCAAGGAAATAATTAGGTAGATTTGTTATACACCACAGGATGGAAGTGTATAGAGCCAATAAAGGAATGGCTTTGCTATTTCTGTTTCGGTTCCTAATTGCGACTGAGCAAGTCAGTGTAAATCAGAAAATTTAAGAGAGGGCAATCTTCCATGCGGGGACCTGGAAATGTGAAGAAGCTCTGCTGGCGGCAAAGGATTTCGTGGACCTCTGGTGCCGTGGACAGGACGCAGCCTGTACCGCGAGGACTCACTCCAAGATAAACAAGATTAATCATTTTCCTCCACAGTTCTCTCCTACCCTTCCCGGAGCCGCTGCTGCGGCGAGTAGGTTAACAATCTCTTCGCTATATCAAAAACATCTTTCGTGTTTAAAATGCTAGCTTCAAGATATTCAACACTTACGCAGGTTCATGCCCCGAAGCTTTTAAATTAGTAAAAATTAGCTCATCACTTGTCTCTGTGAACACCTTAATGCAAGTAGCCTCTTCTTTCATTAAATATATGTTTATACATAAAGTTACGTGTGTGCACGTGTTTCTGGGCACGCCATACACAAGGATCGGTTATAGCAACCTTCCAAAACCATGCCTGTCTTTGTTCCTCGGCCTGGCAACTGGTTATTAGCTCAGATTTGTAGTCACGGAGTGGAGCCTTCCAGGCAGGAAGATGACTTCATCGCGGACAGGTCAAGGCTCGCTTATCTGGGCTCCCTCATCCCTTGCAATCTAGCGGCTGATGGATGATAGACGGCACTTGCCAGGAGGACCTTCCCCCCGTGATTACACACGGAACACATGTGTTTCTGCAGTTCCTAATTGTGCAGGGTGGCAGGCACAGATTTTTCCCTTCTCTGCCACCTTCCTGGAAATGTGTATCTCAGCCGTAGTCCTTGGTAATGCCCCTGCTTTCATCCCTGCAGAGTTAAGCACTTGTTCCCAGGGAAGGATCAAAGCACAGACCAAACCTTACAAAGCAGAGCAAGCTACCGTTTCAGGTCAAGGTTCACACGAATGATGTCAATTTAAGAACCACCTTCACAAAGCAATTTTTTTTGTTTGTTTGCTTGTTTTGCAATACCAATCCCGCCAAAACTAAAAAGTGCAAAGGTGAAGAGGAAACCTTTATGCAAATGTTGTATTTTACTTTCAAATTCCTGAGCACAATTATCCATTATGTCCTAGGAAACTGGTAATAACTAAAAAAAAAAAAAAAGCAGATAATGGGTATGTACTGTGGCAGACCAATTATAATGTATGCTTAAAATTATCTTTTTGCAAACTTGTTCTCAGCTCTTTGGCTCTTTTGATTTATGCGAACTGTGACTTTTTATCTCTGGGTTCCATCCCTCGTTTTAAGAGATCCGGTGAAATCTTTCGCACTTTTGCTTCTTTGATGCACCTGGGTGGCTCAGTGGGTTAAAGCCTCTGCCTTCGGCTCAGGTCATGATCTCAGGGTCCTGGGATCGACCCCTGCATCCGGATCTCTGCTCAGCGGGGAGCCTGCTTCCCCCTCTCTCTGCCTGCCTCTCTGCCTACTTGTGATCTTTCTCTGTGTCAAATAAATAAATAAATGAAATCTTAAAAAAAAAAAAAGTGTGGCATGCATGATTTTGGTTTCCTGTTGGGTTTTGGAGTGGATGGTAACACAGAATCCTCACATTCCACACACTGTGTTCTGTGCTCATATTTTGTGGGGACAAATTGAGGAGACAGTTCAGCACCCCTGGATATGCAAGGGAGGAAAAAGTTTCTCTCTACCCTCTTAAGTTATAGTAATGAGGCCTGTGAATTAAACTGATAAAAGACAGATTAACAACAGAAAGGGTTTATTTGTGCATATGGAGTCTTTCATACAAAAGAAGAGCCTAAAGAAAGAGTTAGACTAAGGAGCTTATATGCCATTTTAACAAAGGACAATGAATGTAAGTGACAGGAAAAGGCAAAGGGGTTTGGGCTTCTAGGGATAGTAAATTGTAGGAGGGTAAATATAGGGGGGGAAACTTATGGAAGATAAGGATTATTTTATTATTATTATTATTATTATTATTATTATTATATTATTATTATTGATAAGGATTATTTTAGTAAAGCTTGTTGATCTTCTGTCTCCAGTGATAAGGCTGTTCTCCTGGTCCAGGGGAGGGGAAGGGCAATACTCTCATGAAGGCAAATGTTTGCCCTGCTTTGGGGCAGATAGTGGGAGGGCACAGAGCTCTTTCTGCATTTGGTGCTTCTTAATTAACTTCCGCTCAAACTAACCTTATGCCAAAGTAGCATATTTTGGGATGGCATATTCTTATCCCCAACCCCCTCCAGATATCCTAAGGATGAATAGTGCTCCCTAAAAACTGATGTCCACCCAGAATCTCAGCATGTGACCTTATTTGGAAGAAAGGTCTTTGCAGACGTAATTAATTAGTTAGAGATCTGGAGATGAAACCATCCTGAATATAGGGTGGTTATCGCTATAAGAAGAAAGGACACAGAGAGACACACAGGGAAGGCCATGTAGACGGGGAGGCAGAGAAGGGAGCGATGCTGTCATGGGCCAATGAGCCAAGGACGCTGCCACTAGAAGCTAGAAGAGGCAAGTAACGAGGATTCGTTAAGGTTTCCAGAGGGAACCTGTCCCTGCTGACACCTTGGGTCTTGGACTTTTGGCTTCCTGACTTGGGAGAGAATACATATCTGTCATTGTAAGCCACCAGTTTGTAGTACTTTGTTCTCCCAGCCAAAGAAAACCACAGCTGACCTATAAACCACACGCGTTTGAAAGCCACGGGTCCACTTACACGTATTTTTTCAAAAAATACAGTATAGTCCTGTATATCTATTTTCTCTTCCTTATGATTTTCCTTTTTCCCCTTCCTTATGATTTTCTTAGTCACATTTTTTCTCTAGTTTACTTTATTGTAGGAATATAGTATATAACACGTATAAAAATATGTTAATTGACTATTTATGTGGTCAGTAAGGCTTCTGGTCAACCGTAGGCTATCAGTAGTTAAGTTTTTGGTGAGTCAAAGTTATCCGTGGATTTTCAACTGTGTGGGGGGGTTGGCTCCCTGAACCCCCACATTGTTCGAAGCTTGACTGTAATACACGTAAACAAACACTTCATTAACACTGTTCAGCTATTACATGCTCACATTTATCTCTATGTACCAAAAAGTCCCGACAAGGTGCCTTACTACCTATTATGTACTATTTATTGAATAATTGAACTCTTAACTGCACGTACATTTCAAGGCTTTCGTATATATATTTCCAAATGGTGCTACCACTTACACATCTCCAGAGTTTGAAACACGAGCACTTCTAAAATATTTAATAGAATAATAGAACATTTCTTCTTTAGCCAATTATCATTTTAGCAATTACTTTAATATCTAAAATATTTTAAAGGTTTCTTTCATCTCAGCAGAAAGTCTATCCACCGAGGGAGCTGTGACTCAAAGATGTATTTTAGCCTTAGGCAAAACCGTTTCATTTATTATCCCAGATTTTTGTTATTTGGGTTTTAGTTGTGGTGGTTCACGGACTTGGGATTGAATGAAAATTTTAGGTAAAGACTTTTTCTAGTGTAAGGAGCTGAGAAAGCAGGCAACATTCACCCTAAATGCTATGCATTCAGAGAGATGGGTGGGGAATAAAACCTTGGCATTCTAGAAAACCATGTTTTTATTAGTGCCAGAAATATTCAATGGGTACTTGTTATTTCTACTCACAAGATCTAAGACTCAAATGTAGGATGTTGGCATTTCACCAGTAAAGATAAACGGCCTTTCCTCGGGAGTCTTAAGCTCTCTTAAATGGTACCACATTTTCAACACTTCACAAAGCATCAAACACATGGACACTTGAGGCCAACATGAATATTTTATTCTCCCTCAATAAAACAGTTAAACACATCCATTCTCTGCCATTCAAGGTTTTATGACCTAAGGCCATGCTTGCACAATTTAAAAGGAACACAGTTGAGAAAAAAGAAGAAGAAAGAAAGAAGTCCAAAGCTACTGGTACTATCCAGAAAGTTTTACTTCTCTCTGTTGATTATGTTGATTTAACAGAGACATAGAACCTACTAAATCTTGGACAAAGAGCGGTCACGGGGAATTCTGGGTTTTGTTTCTCTAACAGGTGTGATCCTTTCACGGTGATCCTTCTGCAAGTCTTCTGAAACACATCTCCGTTGTTTTTTTTACCACCATTGACTATTGCCTTCTTGCCTTCCCAGGTATGTGGAATTAGGCGATCTGAAGACTCTTGGGAAAGTAGCTCTCATCCACAGAATTGTCACCACCTCTAGAATTAAGAAGAGATGATTCACACAGTGCCCACTCAAATGTGAGACACGTTCTGTTGAAAGGGGAAAGCAGATGGCAGTGCTTACCTTCTGGGTCTAGGTTAGGAAGGGGGCTTCTGTTGTTCAGAGGAGAAATAGGGCCCAGGCACACACATCTCTTCTTGTATTCAGCTGGTCATCTCCTCTGTGCACACAAAGTGATGGACGTGGGGGGACTTCTGGTACCTTCCAAGAGCTGTTTGGATGTGTCCAAGACTGAGATGCACACATGTGTATGTGTCCAAGGCCTTCAGTGTCTGAGGGCATGTAAGTGTGATTACCATAGTGTAACCCCATCTGAGTGCACTGAAAAGAAGGATATCTAAGATGTACACACAGCAGAATATTGGGGATGATTCCATATTATTTGAAAAATACACTGCATGTGTTGACACTACATTGTATTTGCTTACTAAAAAGTTTGGTAGAACATAGACCCAAGGGGTCATTACCCCAGCAAAGTAGAAATTTGGAGGAAGAGCTTGCAAGAAAGCTGGGAATAAGGAGACAGGGTTTTCCAATTTACATTTACACTTCTGTATTTTTTTTTTTTTTTTTTTTTGGCTTTATAAACAAATACTTTAGGATTTTTCTTTATGGGCTTTAAAATGGAATGTATCTGCATTTTACCTGTTTTCAAGCTATAATAACTACAAAACACTAATTTAAAAGTAAGGAAAAAAGATGGAGGGAGAAAATCTGAACAGTCAAAAAAAACCGCACAAGAAAACTAGAGAAAACCATATTAACAAAGATGACAATTAAAAAAAATTAAAATCTATGAAGATTCATTGACGAGTTAAGTGCCCAATAATGTCAGACAGATGGGACAAAATGTGTAATATTCACACAAAAAATCATGTCTGGCTAGTAACAATGATATCAAAAGATATTATGAATTTGTACAGAAAAATATGAACAACATGTAAATTTTTTTTAATTCACAAAGATGTTTTAGCTAAGGATCCCATGTTGTAGAAGAACATTTTCCAGGTTTTGATACAATGAAGGCAGTATAGAAGGCGGTACTATAAAATGTAAACATCAGCCATTCCAGTGGTAGGACCACTGTAGATTGTCATTGCATTCTTTATGCTTATAAACACTTCCTAGGGTTAGAATGAATATGTACGAATCTGATATTTGACAAAGACGAGATATATCAAGAGTTGCATGTAGAGTCTTGATCTAAAGTCAGCAAACACAGATGGTACATTTAAGAGTTTGTGGCTCCAGATGGGGACTGACATGTACCTGCATTGTCATATCTCTCTCTCTCTCTTTTTTTTTTTAAGATTATTTATTTATTTATTTATTTGAGAGACAAAGACAGAGATAGCAAGAGAGAGCAGGAACAGGGAGGAAAGGGAGAAGCAGGCCCCCAGCCAAGCAGGGAGCCCAACCTGAGGCTCAATCCCAGGACCCTGGGATCATGACCTTAGCTGAAGGCAGACACTTAACCAACTGAGCCACCCAGGTGCCCCTGTTATCATATCTTATCACTGAGGCTATCAATTCAAGCAGTAACCACATAAAATGGGCTTTAAAAAATATCAGGTCATTTAAATTGAATGTGAATATTGTGGGCCATATATCATTCTTAATTTGACTATGGTTGAAAGTTACAGAGAAATGCTGAGACATGGACAATTCTATTTGTCCTTTACACAGATGGAGCCTCTTCCCACAGCATCCCCTCTGGGCTTTCCAATGATACTAGCTTTCATATCCAGCCTTTTAAAAGGAAAAGGAACAGGAGGAAAATTGAATATCAAACACAATTCGTAGCCCTCCACACCTCCATGACTGGAGACTGCAGATAGAACAAATGAAGAGGTCCCAGATAGAGCAAAGCCCTTTCTTCTAGCATACAAACGGAGTATTTCTATCTTCAGGAGAGAACTCACCTAAAAAAAAAGAAAATGATCCTTCGGTTCTGACAGCTATTTGCAGGCTTTAGAAAAGGAGAGGAAAGGATCGCCTTTCTCACTCAGTGTTTGAATAGGGTCCTTATGTTAAGCTGACATCTTGGTCTTAGGGTGAAACTCCTCTGAGGCTCTCAGAAAACAAAGAAGCCAGGAGTTAGAAATCTGCTTTTTCAACCCCAGGGTCAGAATCTCAAGTTCCAACTCTGGTCCCCTTTGCTTCCTTCTCCCTTCATTGTGGGGGTGGCTGAGCTTTCACATTTCATACGGTGGAGCAGAGCTTCTCAAACATTAATGTGCATACAAATCCACTAGGGGTCTTGTTAAAATTATAGATTCTGATTCCATAGATCTTGGTGGGGAAGGGACCTGAGATTCTACATTTCCAACCATCTCTCAAGTGAACAAACGCTGCCTGAACCGCACCTGAATTTGAAAGTTTCAACAGTCCTAGAGGAAAGAATAATGTTTTCTTACCTATGAGAATTTTCCATAGTTTGCATATCATATGGTCAACTTGTGCAATGTTTCTGGGTATACTCATTTTTTACCCCAGAATGTAGATTGGGTAATTACAACAGAATGAAATGTCCCTGAAATGGGTCAAATAGTAAAGAAAGTGATGTTTCACGGTGTTCGAACCTAGTAGGTCTGGAACCTGAGGGTACTGTCTACTTTCACAGAAATCGAACCAACTAGGTGGCTTCATGTCTTGCTAGGAGGCAGGACGAAAACACAATATAAGACAGGCACACTAGCCAACTTCAAGGTAGTGATAGAAGTAGATAAAATTGGTGTTTCCTAGGTCAACCTCTTCATTGCACAGAAGTAAAAAAATGTGACACATTAAGTCAACCCATGATGCCATGAAATAATAGGTAGGTATAAACGAAGGAGCATTCATTCTAGACAATTGCACTGTATCGACAACCCAGAACACACCCCCTTATTTGAGTCATCCAACACGCAATATGAATGGCATGCACAATTTGTCTCCCTCGCCAATTCTCCATGGGAAATCCAGCCACACAAAGTATTTTCTGTGAATTTGTTTTGTAGACTTTATTAAAGATATCATAAGTGAGACAAAGGGGGACAGACTTCACACATTTCACAGCTTTTAATTCTCCAGATCTCTGTTGCCTTGTATGCCTTTTAAAGGTTTTCATCTCGTATTCTCCCTCCTTGTCTTTTTCCTCCTTTGATGATCTTCATCCCCCTCTATGAAGCAAGGCCATATGGCATTAATCCCATACGCCCTATCAAACTCCATGCTCCAAAAACCCAAGGGTGCTGCTCCCTTAAAATGGCTATTTAGAAACCATGCATTGTTTCTTTTAGATGTTGACATAACGGTTAATTCTATGTGTCAACTTGACCAGTCTAAGGGATGCCCAGATTAGCTGGTAAAACGTTAACTTCTTGGTGTTTCTGTGAGGGTGTTTCTGCAAGAGATTAATATTTGAGTCAGTAGCCTGAGTAAAGAAGATTCGCCTTCACCAATGTGGGTGGGCCTCATCCAATCCATTGGGGACTTGAATGGAATAAAAAGGCAGAAGAAGGGCAAATTCTGTTTCTCTCTCTGAGCTGGCATCGTCCATCTTCTCCTGCCCTCAGATACTGGAACTGTTGACTAGAGTGGTCTATTTGGCAGTAAATTTCTTTGTACAGACTGTAGTACTTCAGGAGTAATTTCTCTTTACTTAACACTTTTTGTTTTGTTTGGCATTCTTAGTAAAGTCTTTTATTTTGGAATAATTTTAGATTTACAGAAAGTTGTAAAGATAGCATGGAGATTTCCCATACAAACTTTACCCAGTTTCCCCTAATGTTAACATCTTACATGAACCTGGCCTGTTTGTCCAAACTATGTAACCAACTTTGGGACATTATTATTAACTGTATTTATAGACTTTAGGAGGATTTTTCCAGTTTTTCCAATAATGACATTTTTCTGTTCCAGGATCCCATCCAGGATACTACCTTGCATTTAGTTGTTATGCCTCCTAGTCTCTTCGGCACCATGCCAATTTCTCAGAATTTCCTTGCTTTTTGTGACCTTGACAGTTAGATATTTTTTAGAATGTCCCTCAGCCTGGATTTGTCTGATGTTTTCTAATGATTAAACTGCAGATATGGGTTCTGGGGAAGAAGTTCTCAGAGGTGAGGTGCCCTTCTCATCATGTGCTATTAGGAGTCCATGATTTCCATATGACTCATCACTAATGATGCTATCCAGGGTCACTTGGTAAAGGCAGCATCTGTTGAGTTTCTCCACTGTTAATCATTTCGTGTGTTGTGTGACCACGGGATTCTTAAAAAATGTATCAATTTCCACAATACCTTAAGTTGTATTTATCTCTTTTTTTATTGAGTTCTTTTCTCTGTTTTCAATTTATTTCTAATTCATTTTCATTGAATTCTTCCAGAAAAAAATTCTTAATACCATATTTTTCATAGAACTCTCCTGCTGAAACCTTCAGGCTGTTCTTAGTTGGGATAAAAGGAAACCCATATTTGGGGCATCTCCAAGGTGTGAGGGAAAGTAATAAATATTTTATATACATTTCTTACTTACATTTTACAAGAGCTCTCTAAATTAAATATTAACAGACCGTTTTTTCAAATGAAGAAACTAATTTTCCCAAGGCCATAAAGACAGTAAGTAATAAAACTGGTATGAGAGAACCCAGATTCTTTACCCAGAGGTTCAAGATCACCCACAAACTTTTCAAATTTGACTTTGTCACTCTACTACATGAGTCCACTCCCACCCACCCCCCAAAGAGGAAAGGTCTATGCCCTGTCCTATAAGCATTCCCTAAATATCAGTGCCTTGAATATTCACTCCTGCAGCCCCTATTCTTCAAGTGGCCTCCCCAAATATCACTCATCCTCTAAGCTGAAGCCTACGTCCTCCAGGAACCTCCCAGTGACTGTGATGCCCACAAACACATCTTCTCCCTTGTACTGAGTGTGCTGTTTCTAGCATTCACTAGCACTAGATGATGGTCTTCACTCCCCTGCATCCAGCTTGTTAAACAGGGTTAGTCCATCATGCACGATTCCAAGGAGGGTACACAGTTCCAAGCCTGATTAACAATGCTTATGCTAGGAAACCCCCAGGAATGCTCTCTGGCTTCTTGACTGGAGTCACACATTATGTCCTTCTTACCACATCCCACCTCCTGACTTTGACCCCCTCCTGTGGCCTCCCCTTGCATAGGACTACATGCCCATGCAAAAGTTAGCCAACTACCAAGGTAGAGGAAGCAGTCCTCAAGACTGTTATCACTTCTTTTTTGTTTTGTTTTGTTTTAAAGATTTTATTTATTTATTTCAGAGAGAGAGAGAGACAGAGACAGAGAGAGAGCAAGCATGAGCAGGGGGAGGGGCAGAGGAAGAAGCAAACACTCTGCTGAGCAGGGAGCCCCTATGCAGGGCTCGATCCTGAGATCATGACTTGAGCTGAAGGCAGATGCTTAACCAACTGAGCCACCCGGGTGCCCCAGACTGTTATCACCTTTGATGCTAATTGCAAGCTCTGGGGGATTTCCCCAGACCACCCTCAGGTTCGATAATTCCATAGAAGGGCTCATAGATCTCACAGAAAGCTGTCTTCCTTCCAGTTATGGTTTACTACAGCAAGAGGGTACACATGAAAATCAGCAAAGGGAAAAGGCATATAGAGATGCACGTGGGAAAACTGCTAATGCAGAGCTTCCAGGGAGCCTGTCCCTGTGGCGACATGCACCGTACTGCATTCCCAGCACTGATGTGTGACCGTCCACAGGGAGCACCGCCATGCGGGAACACTCTCACCTGAGACCTGGTGGCCAGAATTTGTATGGGGGTTCCATCACGTAAGAATGCCAGACTGACCATGTGGATGACCTCAGTCTCTGGCCACTCAGGAAGATACCGCATGACCCAAAGCCCCTAGCTTCTGTCACTTTGCTCGGTTTTCCCGTACGGCCAGCACCGCCACCCTAAATCATAGTGTTCCACAACCCAGTGACCCAAAGCCCCTGGGGCAAAGATACCCCTCTCAGGCAGGACATTCCAAGGGCCTAGAGCTCACTTCCAGAAGCTAAGGGGCAAAGGTCAGACCTCTTTTTGAATGAGATTGAATTCTAGACTATGCTGCTGGGTATCTCTTACTGTCTTGGGGACTTTCGTCCTCTTTCTTGACACTTAGCTCTGCATCATGTGTGTGTATCCAGACACTCGGACATTTACAATGATGTTTCCCCAGTGCCAGAATCATGCTTGATTGCTTTGTTTCTCATTCATACTTTTCTACTATATCCATATATCCTACAAAAATTGTTGCTATGATCATTAGGATGGGAAAACAGATTTTATTTATTTATTTTTTTTTGGAAAACAGATTTTAATGAGGCTTTTTTTTTTTTTTTTTACACATTGCCTATCCAGTTTCATTCGCTCTGAACTACAAGATTTGTCCACTCAGTAAGTCACTGATAAAAAACAATCTTTGGAGGTACACGCTTTTTCCTCCCATGAATTATGTGAAAAATCACTAAAAAGTATATGTTAAGAATAATGTCAACTCTACTTGCTAATTAGAACTAGGTATGTTTTAAAATAAAACACCGTCGGTACACACCTAAACAGCATGAGCACACACAAGAGACATGTATATGTCAACACAACTCTATGGAGACGTCGATATGGAACGTGTGGGTTGTGTCACTCAGGAATATATAAGATGCTTCAGCCAGTATGAGCACGGGAATACACTGTTACTTGTCTTATCCAAATTTCTTCTCTGCCAGTTCAATGCTGCTATTTCTTGCTACGGCATACACTGTCAATGGAGACAACAGAACCCCTAAGGGACCAAGTTAGAATCTCAGGGGTGAACGAAATCTTAGTGTTTCTACGTATAAAGCACAAATATGCACGCGGTACATACCTAGATGTACAATGCAACTATGGTATTAAACTCACATGGGAGGAAATGGTACAATTAGAAAAGAGGATGTCCAAAAATAAACAATGAAAGCAACTCCTCTGTGAAGCCTTGTCTTTCTCAACCTTAACTGAGAACTCCTTACTTTGACACTAGCATTTTTCAAATTTACTTCAGCCATAACCACAACAACAACAACACTGAATGGAGGTTATGGTGTCTCCCCCTCACGTGTGAAGCTCACCAAACCTTCCTTGTAATTATCTCTCTATTTGCAAGAAACCAGCACTGTGTCTAGCACCTAGAAAGTGCTAAATAATCACTTCATGAATAAATAAACCAGCTTAGAACCAAAGGTCAACAATAAAAATAACTCACAAGTATTGAACATTGACACGGGGCCAAGAACGGTTCTGATAATCTCCTAAACCCTCACAGCACCCCTATGAAGGAGACATTGTGGTTACCATTCTCATTTTATAAACAAGAAAAGTGACACAGAGAATTTAAGCCAAGTTTCCAAGCTGACCCAGTTAGTAAGTGGAAGACCCAAGGACACATCCAGGAGCCTCAACATCGCTCCACTTCTCTGTATCAACATATCATCATTATTCCTGAAAGCAATCCAGTGCTTGGAAGAAGTATTCTTTATGCTAAGAAAGAATAAACATACCCTTCATAAATAATACAAAAACAAGCAACAGCTTCTACACAGTGGAAAGCTACTGCCCAGGAGCCTGGAGTATGCTGGCAATTAATAAAACATTTTCAAATGTACTCTAATTCGAATACAATAAGGAAAATCAATTAAGGATTCTGAAACAGAGAGCAAGTAGAAACATTATTATAATTTTGCATGTATTGAGAACCTATCACACTCCCACTGTCGGGCTCACAAAATTCATTCCCTGTGCTATGAGGTGTAGTTTTAACCACCGGTAGGGATATCAGTCTACATTTTATTAGACAACTGTTTTCATCTGGTACGGTGTGCCTGTGAGAGATTTTTTTTTTAAAGCCAAATAAAATAACACACACTAATTCTATATAATACGGCTGATGGCAATGTTATACCCCTATGTATGACTTGACCAGAGCATTCACACACAATAAATTCGAGGCACGTATAACTGCAGGTATTAATGTCTCATACTTCTGTCTAGTTTTCAATCAAATCTTTGTTATAAAATAGAAGACAATTCCAGAAGGTCCTGTGTTTAGATTAGAGTGTATTATTTCTGCCACGCGAGCTCTCCTTCAACCGAACAGTCACTTTGGAAAGTTCTTATTTTGTAAAACTTGTCCCTGAGCAAATACCTAAATAATTACAGTCCCTCAAAAATGAAAACTTTTATGCCATGAAATTCAACTAGTGGGGAAAATTTCTTTCAATTGTCCCATGTCTGTTGCCAAGAATTGTTTTGGTTTTACATTTAATGTTTCTCAGTTTTGTACCAAGCCAATATTTGGAGTTTTGAAAATTAGCTTTATAGGATGATCATTGGTCTCCTTCCATATTTTCTAAAAACTACATCTCTAGCTCCACTCTGTGTGAATAAATCTAGAGCTTCAGCTATGACCTATAATCCATGATTCCTCACATCAATGGAAAATCTAACAATAGCTGTTTGTGGTACAATTTATAGCTATGGAGCTTATTACATATGTTTAATTTATTCTCTAAAGAACAGAAGATATCGGCACTGTCTGTCAGACAAGGTTCGAGAGAGAAATATCACTTACCAGGGGTAGATGAAGGTGCAGCTACAAACAGACCCAACATGGTGGCTCAGACGAGGTCACTCTCGGGCACAGTGTAGAGCTTGTGCCGAGGGGCAGCGGAAGCCTCCGGTCCACACAGTCATTCAGGGATCCAAGCTGTGAAGCTTCTGCCGTCTTCAACCCACATCTCGCGACGTTCCTCTGGGCATCAGCACTGCAGTCAGCTGGAAGGAAGCGCAGGGGGGTATATATTGTGACAGACTTCCATAGTTATGCCTAGCACATTCACTTCTGCTCACTTCTGGGACGACCTGGTCAGCTGGGCATGCCTAACTATGAGGAAGACTGGGAATGGACATGGCTGGGCTGTGGAAGAAGGGGTGGGCAGTCTCTCCCACAGCTAAGAAGGAGCCTGAGAAGGACTGGACCAAGGTTTTCTGACCCAAATCCTGTATCTTCTCTCTCTCCATCACTGCCTGAGTACCTGGACTTAAAGGATGACTGGATCAAATGGACTGGCTCCTATGTGCAAACATTTTTTGACAGGGGATATAGAAATCGCTATCTTCAGGCCAACACTCTACTCGCCAACACTTTCCTCCAGGAGGAAACTGGCTTTCTGTTTCTTGAGAACACGACTGATTCCCAAGGGCTGCGTCATTCAGTGCAAATCTAAGCTATAGGCCATGCAGATTGAACCACGTCAAGAGTGTATGGTTTGGGGTTTGGGGGTAGGTACTGCCTATTTGGTTCTGCCCAGGGTTTGCAGCACCAGAATCCTGGATTCTCTAGGTACTTGTAAGTAGGTACCTACCGGGACCTACCCTCTAAGAGTGGGTGGCCTCTGTAGGTCATGAGAGCTTGTAGAAATGAAGGCATTTGTTCAAGAGAAATAAAACTACGTGTCTCCACGAAAACTCATATACAAACATTCATAGTAGCACTCTTCATAAGAGCCAATATGGGGAAAAACTGTAAATGTCCAACAACTGAGGAATGGATAAGCAAAATGTGTTCCATCCATATAACAGAATATTATTTGGCCATAAAAAACAATGAAATTCTGACACATGCTACAATGTGGATGAACCTCGAAGACATTATACACAGTCAAAGAAGCCAGACACAAAAGGTCACATACTGTAGATTCTATTTACATGAAATGTCCAGAGAAGCCAAATCTGTGGAGACAGAAAGCAGACTGGTGGTTGCTGGGGACTGGCAGAGGGTGGCATGGAGACTGACTGCTGATGGGTAAGAGACTTCTTTTGAGGGGAATGAAAATATTCTAAAATTGTGGTAATGGATGCACAACTCTGTGAATCTACTAAAAAACACTGAGTTATAGAACGTAGGTGTGTGAATTGAATGGCATGGGAATTCCATCTTAATGAAGATGTTCTAAAGAAAAGAAGGAACCAGGCATGGGGAAGTGGGATGAAAGGTGGCACAATGAGATGGTAGACCAGGGTTTTGTTTCCCCTGAGCCAGCCTGTCCTCAGGAGGGGCTGTCCTTGCTTAGGCTGAGGCTGCCAAATAGAAACTAGCTCAGTAAAAAGTTTGGGGCCTTGGGGGAAGGAGAGCAGCTGAAACAAAGTTTGGCTAACAAGCATTTGGTTCCAATTGGTCAGTGGGGAAAAGCTGTCCAGTGAATCATTCACAAGGCCAAGAATGGGAACCTGGAGGGCAGGTGTCTGGCCTTCTAGGAAAACTATAGGGCATCCCTGAGCCTTATCTAACTCACAGAAGGAAGGGTGGTTCTCTGCAGTCAGCGGATTTCCAGAACAGAGAGGGTAGGGTAGCTTCTTAACCTTCCCCATTTTCCAGGATCACAAGGTTCAGGTAGTGTTCAACATGGTCCTGGGTGAACCCTTTGGATGAATCTTTTTTTTTTTTTTAATTAACATATAATGTATTATTTGCCTCAGGGGTACAGGTCTGTGAATCATCAGTCTTACACATTTCACAGCACTCACCATAGCACATACCCTCCCCAATGCCCATAACCCAGCCACCCTATCCCTACCTCCCTACCCCCCAGCAACCCTCAGTTTGTTTTGTGAGATTAAGAGTCTCTTATGGCTTGTCTCCCTCCCGATCCCATCTTGTTTCATTTTTCCCTCCCTACTTTCCATGACCCCCCACCCTGCCTCTCAAATTCTTCATACCAGAGAGATCACATGATAATTGTCTTTCTCTGATTGACTTATTTTGCTTAGCATAATACCCTCTAGTTCCATCCACGTCATTGCAAATGGCAAAATTTCATTTCTCTTGATGGCTGCATAGTATTCCATTGTATATATACACCACATCTTCTTTATCCGTTCATCTGTTGATGGACATCTAGGCTCTTTCCATAGTTTGGCTATTGTGGACATTGCTGCTATGAACATTCAGGTGCACGTGCCCCTTCAGATCACATTTGTATCTTTGGGGTAAATACTCAGTAGTGCAATTGCTAGGTCACAGGATAGCTCTATTTTCACCTTTTTGAGGAACCTCTACACTGTTTTCCAGAGTGGCTGCACCAGCTTGCATTCCCACCAACAGTGTAGGAGGGTTCCCCTTTCTCCACATCCTCGCCAACATCTGTCGTTTCCTGACTTGTTAATTTTAGCCGTTCTGACTGGTGTGGAGTGGTATCTCATTGTGGTTTCGATTTGTATTTCCCTGATGCTGAGTGATGTTTAGCACTTTTTCATGTGTCTGTTGGCCATTTGGATGTCTTCTTTGCAGAAATGTCTGTTCATGTCTTCTGCCCATTTCTTGATTGGACTATTTGTTCTTTAGATGTCGAGTTTGAAAAGTTCTTAATAGATTTTGGATACTAGCCCTTTATCTGATATGTCATTTGCGAATATCTTCTCCCATTCTGTCAGTTGTCTTTTGGTTTTGTTGACTGTTTTCTTTGCTGTGCAAAAGCTTTTGATCTTGATGAAGTCCCAATAGTTCCTTTTTGCCCTTGCTTCCCTTGCCTTTGGTGATGTTTCTAGGAAGAAGTTGCTGCGGCTGAGGTCGAAGAGGTTGCTGCCTATGTTCTCCTCAAGGATTTGATGGAGTCCTGTCTCACATTGAGGTCTTTCATCCATTTTGAGTCTATTTTTGTGTGTGGTGTAAGGAAATGGTCCAGTTTCATTCTTCTGCATGTGGCTGTCCAATTTTCCCAACACCATTTGTTGAAAAGACTGTTTTTTTTTCCACTGCACATTCTTTCCTGCTTTATCGAAGATTAGTAGACCATAGAGTTGAGGGTCCATTTCTGGGCTCTCTATTCTGTTCCACTGATCTATGTGTCTGTTTTTGTGCCAGTACCATACTGTTTTAATGATTAAAGCTTTGTAATAGAGCTTAAAGTCTGGAATTGTGATGCACCAACTTTGGTTTTCTTTTTTATCCAGATAAGAATAGATGAATGAGAGAACAAAATACTAATAGAATAGAAAAATGAGAGAACAAAATACTAATACAAAATAGATGAATGAGAGAACAAAATACAAAAAGAACAAAAACAAAATATGGCCCAGAAAAATATACACTAACCAAATCAGAAGAGACCCAAAACTGGGGGGAGAAGAAAAGGGAAAAGAAAAAAAAAGAAAAAATATATATATATGTAAGTATAATATAATTACAATTATAATATATATACTACATTTATAATTATATTATGATTACACACACACACACACACACACACACATGACTGTGAATAGAACATAGCCACACACTTAACTTTGGGTGTATTTTGGTCTGTTAGAAGAAACTACCTCCCAAAATTTTAAAGAAAGAAAAACATATATATACACAAAAATAAGGGTAAACATGATGAAGGGCTGGAATATGACTGTAAAAATGAAAATTAAAAAAGATTCTAAAAAAGGAATGGATAAGAAGGTTGAAAAAAGAAAAAAAAAAGAGGAAAGAATGAGATGAGGCTGGAGACTAGAACAAAGCCATACACTAGGTTTAGGGTATATTTTGATGTATTAGAAGACATTGTATCCCAAAATTTTAAAGAAAAAAAACCTATATGTATGCAAAAAATAAGGTTAAATACAATGAAGGGATAAAATATGACTATAACAATGAAAATTTAAAAAGATTTTTAAAAAGGTATTGATAAGATAATAGTTAAACAAAAACGTTAAAATAGGAAAGAGGAAATTTTTTAAAAAATAGAATAAGAAAAAAATAAAATTTAAAAAAATTTAACTTTGAAGGACTAAAGGATCATGGGGAAAAAGCCATGAATTCTCTGTGATGGAAGAGAAGAAGAGCAGCAGTTCTAGGAACAGAAAATCAACCACTTTCTGGAAGGTAGGATGTGTGGAGAAGTGAATCCAAGGTGACATTCGGGAAGATAGACCGCGGGGGGAGGGGCCGGCTCCCGGCAGCCGCAGAGCAGGGAGCACAAAATTGGAACTTTTAGAGTCTGCTCCGCTGAGGGACATTGGTCCAGAGGCTAAGCGGGGGGTGAAGCCCTCGTGGGGACAGTGTGGTCTCAGGACCCGTGGGGTCCCAGAGAGACCAGGGGTGTCTGAGGGGGGCAGAGGTCCCGGGTATCGGGACGGGGAAGCCGGCGGCGGAGACGGAGCCGAGCAGTGGGCTCCCAGCTCGGGCTTACCTTGGAGCATGATCCCGGCACAGTCGGGTCACGTCTCTTCGAGCAGGGACCCCACGGAGGGCAGGTCCGGAGAGACCCCCTCCTTCCTCCTCCGGGAGGAGCGGCGCGGGAGCGGCGGCGGGAATCTGCTGGGTTTGGAGACGCCAAACGGGGCCGCGCGCCAGGGACAGAGACGCTCGGTCACAGGCCGGCTGAGCTCGGAGCGCGGCCGGAGACCAGGGAGACGGGAGGGACGGACTGCTTTTCTCCGAGGCCGCACTGAGGAGCGGGGCCCGAGCTCTCGGCTCCTACCGGCCGGAGACTGGGAGGCCGCCATTTTCATTCCCGGCGTCCAAAGCGGTACGGAGCGCGGTCAGGGAACAAAAGCTCCGAGCGCGAACCCGAGCAGATGACTTAGCCCAGCCCCTGGCAAGGGCGGTGCGATTCCGCCCCGGGCAAAGACACTTGAGAATCACGGCAACAGGCCACTCCCCCAGAAGATCAGCAAGAACATCTAGCCAAGACCAAATTCACCGATCAATGAGAACTGCGGAACTCCAGAGTTAGGAAAAAGCAACACATAGAATTCATGGCTTTTTTCCCCATGGTCCTTTAGTTTTTCAGAGTTAAATTTTTTAAATTTTATTTTTTTCTCATTGTAGGAGGAACTAAATGTTTGGGAACTCTTTGCCAGGTTCTTCATCTGCCCCATTTTCCTAAAACCACAACTGCTCTAACCACACAGAAATAAGTGGCTCGCATTAGCGTGCCTATTCTGGTACTTTACAAGAACTGTATTCTAGCAAGTGAATAGTGGACCTACGTCTATATTATACGCAGTTTCTGGGCTTTATTTACAAACAGAGTGCTTTAGATGAAGTTTTTTGCATAATACACATAGCTAGTGATTATTCTCAAATAGCCATAACATTCCTAGTCAAAAGCTCTTTCAATTGAAATGGCATTAGCGTACATCTTATTTTCTGGAAAACATACTGGAAACTGCAGGAGAAAGGCCCATTCTCCGTGCGTTTGGGAGAACTACGCTATTGAATAAAGAGGAAAACTGAGTCGTTATTGAAAGACCTGATTCTCTACTTTGGGAAGGTTTGATAACTCAGTTCCAGAAGTGGGTCTTGGGCTCCTTTGTGTTTGGAATGAGGCACTGATCAAGCAGGCAGGGATAAAACATTGAATAAGATACGGTCCCTTCTCTCAAGACATTTATAATCAAGTTTTATGAATATTTCAGTCAAGAATACCCAACTACCATGTGAGAGGATGACACATTTCTAAGTTTGGGTTTGTTTCTTTTTCCTCCCCCCAATACCATCCAAATTTAGCATCTTCACCAACACAATGATGATCTCCACTGGGACCCAGACAACAGTCCAAAGAATTGAAAGCTGCATAACTTTGTCCTCTGTGTGATATCTGCTTGATTATTAAAAAAAACCAGAAGTCGATGACTATTTTTGCACTACATAGTCACAATCCAAGGCTCTCTGCTTTGATTTAAGGCTCTTTGGGGTCACTGAAGTGTCATTTGGAAAATTGCTTCCTGACGCATAATATTATGGTAATGATCCCCTAAAGCCTGGCATAAAGGCTCTGCCATGAGAGCTAACAATTTATTTTCTTCCAAGTATTGTTTTAAAACAAGAGGCAGCTGGGGGTCAAGAGAGAGGCTCTGGGTTATAACAGGCTTAATGCGACCCTTGGAATTTTTTTACACGCTTGGGAGGAGAAAGATTGTTCATAAATCCTCATTTACAGAAACAGTTCAGGAGACACAGAAAAGATACATTTCTCTTACATCTGAGCACATAATTATAACCTAATAACGATATAAATAAGGAGAAGAGAGGGAGGTCCTAGAATTTGGGGGGTAAGGTTAGAAGCCCAGAGACCTACATTCAAATCCCAGCCTTGCCTCTCATTGAGTATATCCCTTTGGTTTACAAATTAAGCTTTTTCAGTTCAGCCACCTCAGGTAAAGCAGAACGACCTGCCTCAAAGACGGGGGTGAAGTTTAAATATAATATTGTGAGCAAAAGCTAAGAAACAAATATACAGTGTATGTACATAGACTAGTCTATATGTACAGTTTATGTACATAATATAAACTCCATAACTGTACTGATCATTGCCAGTATTACTGTTCTATAGGAGTTATACACAAAATAATTATATACACAGGGCCAGGTACCATGCTCTGCTCCATATTTGAGATAGGTGGTGTGATGTACATTTATTTTAACTAGGCTATGGTGCCCAGTATTTCGGTAAACACTAGTCTAGATGTTGCTCTGAAGGTATGTTTTAGATGTGGTTAAATTTAAATCAGGAGACTTTGAGTAAAGCAGATTATCCTCCATAATGTGGTTGGGTGGGGAGTGGATGGGGGCTGATGGTGGGTCTTATCTAATCATTTGAGGGGCTTAGGAGCAAAGACTGAAGTTTCCCAAAGAAGAAGCAATTCTTTCTCAAGACTATAACATAGAATCCCTGCTGAATGTCTAGCCTTCTGGTCTGCCCTGAAGATCTGGGGCTTGCCAGCCCCTATAATCACAGGCCAATTCTTTAAAATAATGAGACAGATGGACAGACAGAAATACAAATATAGCTGTCCACAGAGACAGACCTCCCTAGATAGATGACAGATAGACAGATCCAATAGAATTATAGTTATCTGTATAGTATAGATCTCTCTAGATCGATGATAAATAGATCCAATAGAATTGTAATTATCATTGTATAGACAAAGATATATTGAATACACCCATGCATCTGTCTGTCTTTCTATCTCGAGATCTATCTTTGGCTCGCTCTATAGATGGATAGATCTATGGATGGATAGGTATATATAGCTATATCTATGTATCTCTATATCTCTATCTATGGATATCCTATTTGTTCTGTTTCTCTAGAGAACAGATTAATTCAGCCGGGGAGAACCACAAGTAAATAGGCAATCTGAATGCTCTGTGATGGGTCTCACCACGGCATAAGGTGCTATGAGAATGTACAGCACGAGGGCCACTTAATGCTGTCTCTGAAGGACTGGATGAAGCTGCCCAAAAAGAGGGCTGAAAATGCGAACACCCTTTAATGGGTAGTACAAGGGGAGGATCAGCTAGAGGATTAAGAAGATAAATAAGACATGTGAGGTATGAGGCCAAGCAAGACAAGGAGGAAAGCTTTCCCAGCGGAAGGAGGGTTCATCTGATGGGACCAGCGTAGAAAGTGTACATCAGAGAGAGGAATATGTACAGTGGGCAGTTCAGGCAGGTGTTAGTATGGCACGAAGACTAGATGCAGGGCGTGGCCACGGAGAGGCCTGCAGGGGAATGAAGGAGCAGATCCTGAGGGGAGAAGACCAAGAATCGATAAGCGCGACTCCCCGGAACCTCTCCCCCAGACCAAGTGCAGATCAGTGGCTGTCCCCAGGAGAGCACTGCAGGGCAGTGGCGGCCCCAGGGAACAGCCAGGCAGCGGAAGACAGGCTGAAAACGTGGAAGTGCTTGCTCGCTGTACAACATGTGTCCCAGACAGAGAGAGCAGCGGGAGGCTGGCTCAGGAGCCCGGAGGGCGGTGGGAACCCGAGTTCAGGAGATGTAGTCGGGATGGCCAGATGGGTTCATCTCCCGAGCAAAGACGTGGGTCCACGGTCTCAGTGGAACCGCCCGGGGGGCTTTACAAATACTGCTGCCAGGGTCCCACCCAAGAAATGCTATCGTTACTAATGCGGGGTGCAGCTTCCAGGTGAGCTGCCCACATCATGCTCAAGTACAGTCAAGGGTAAGAACTATCCCAGGTCAACTGCAGGTCAGGAGAACTTTACTTCCCAGGACTCACACACTTACAGAGAGCAGCTGCTTTCCCTGGCAGTGGGGGGACTCCAGGTGCTTGGAAAGACGTTTACCTTGGCCAGAGATCATTATAATTCTGAGTGTGTTCTGACATCCATGGATGAATAAACTCTGTGTTCCTCATGGGGTCCTCTGGGGTATGGGTTGCTTTACCCTGAAGCCAAGAGAAAGCTCTAGGTTCAAAACAAGTGGCGTGAAAACTCTCAGGAAGAGGGTCCTTTTTCTGAGTCTCCTGGGAAAATCAGACTATAGAATTCTTACTTTATACTTGAAAAAGCTGCAGTCCCTGGTATTTGGGGGATTCTAGATTTTCTGAAAGGGACCATCCATAGTCCATGAGATAGCCATTATAATCTCAGTTTTAAAGATGATCAAACCAACAAATTGAGAGGAAAAGCAAATTATCTCCAGGCTATCCATCTAGGTTGAATAGTATATTACTTTTGTATTGCAAAACAGATCACTGGGGGGCTATCCAAGTCTGTGCCCACAAAAAGCCAAGACCTGAGTTCTTATTTAACTCCAAAATCAAGGATATGGGCATTGATTGAATAATCCCATCTGAAATTTGGTTTTTCTAGGAGACAAAAAAAGAGAGAAGCTTAACTGATATTGGAAGCATGAGTTTTATGTGGATGTCCCAGGTGGCTGGACTGGTGGCAGAGTGTGAAGAAATCTTACCATGAAGTTCCCACACATTTGAGGGGAACTGACTTCTCTGTCCCTTGAACAACACAACTCCAGATCTATGACTTGGTTTTGACATTTGGAGGAAGGTAGGTGTGAATCTCCTGATTGTAGCTTAAGAGTCTATGATTGTTAGACCAATGGTGGTGTCAACCCATTCTCTGTGCAAAGAGGTTTGATTTATCCATCAACCTGTAAGGCTGGGGCTGGCTGGCTGGCTTAATATGGGGCTGTGTCTAAGGTGTGGAGGGTAAACGGTGATCAGATTCCATCTCTTTCGTGCCTTGTATGACTAGACTATCCTTCATCATCACCAAAATCTTGTTCACATATCAGTAGCGGTCCACGTAGTCGACTCGCTGTCAGGATTAACTGAGACCAGCAACCCCAAATACACCGAGTGTCTGTCCTAAACAACAGACAGCTTTGTCCCTACAGCACCTGTAAGAAGGCTGTGGGGGCCCCGTGAGCAGAGCGGGTATGAATGGCTCCAAAAGCACTCAAAGGGTGAGGTGTGTGATTCTAAACCTGCTGCTCACATAAATTTCCCCTATAGAAATTTGTTCCTAAATTGGGTGTAGACACTGCATCTCATTGTGTGTAGACAGCAGGCCAGCCTGGTGGTCGACCTCTACCAAACCCACATGTGTCACTGTCTCTTGGCAGCTCCATCAAGACTGAGTCTCTCGGTGAGCAACCAAGTAGATGTGAAGAAATGTCCCCATGGGAGGCCCATTCCACGAATAAAGGCAGATCTCACCTGCTCTTTGGAACAGATCTCTTTGCAAAAGCTACTTAGCTCTTAAACCCTAGTACAACTGTGGGACACAGTCTGTTGTGTCTGATAATATGGAAGGTGTACCATGCTTCTAAACACAGAGAACTTTCCTCTGTCTAAGCAAATCTGAATGAAAAAAAATGTATCAGTTAAAAGTTATCTTCTATCAATAGATTTTTTTATTGTAGCTCTTATCAACAGATTTTTGACTTAATACTACATAACAAGGAAGCTGCCATTCATGAATCATGTAGCTGTTTTGTAAAATCAGGTTTTGGAAGGTATGCTATTATTTAAAACCAAAAGTTTATACAATAATTACTCTGCGTTAACCTAACATTGTGGAATGCATGAAGGTATGTGCAAGAGGCCTCTTGAAATACATATTTCTTTTTGGCAGAAAAAACAATTTTAGGGACTCCTATTGGCAGGAAGTAGGCCAGTAGATGGATGGACCCTGAGCTCCAGCAAACTTCAGAGTAGAAAGAATATAACTGGGGTGGTATATGATGGCATGCAGAGTAGGCTGGGCTTCTCTTTGGCCGTCTATGTTAGGTCTCTTTGCATTCATCTTCTAAAATGAAATTGCCCAAGAGAATAATTATTCATCTTTTCAAAGAAGGGAATAACCAGTGCTCTCCATGTGGCTCCAAACTCAGATTTCCAGGATCTAATTTGGACACTAACTTAACAAGCCACAACAACAAACTTTTGTAGGCTATAGGAAAAGAGAGAAAAACTTGTAGGATGAATGGGGTCAATACATGTCAGAGAAATTCCCAGATTTGGCCCCTGCAAGGGTCAAGGTCACACTACTGACAAGATGGTGGTCCAAGCTAATGGCATGGGTTGGTGGATCCATTCACATAAGGCTACAATCGATGATGCCCCTGTAGCTGTGTACGGCAGCTCCTGGTATAACTCTGGGCATGAATACACCCAAGGAGACTGGAGAATAGCCCTTTGGAAGTAAGGTTAAACATCATTCTCTCAGCTACTTCCTTAGAGAATTCTGAATGCAGGTTCCATTAAAAGAACAATACAGCAATAAAGGGATAGTCTATTACTGTTTATTTAGAGATTTCAACCCACCTTACACCCCTTGGATGAAAATTACAGCTTCTCATGTACCTACCATTCTAGGAGCCAAAATATCAAGGTGAAAACCCTCCCTTCCGATTGTTTGAGCATGGGATACAAACAAAATAATTAGTGACTCAAAAGGCATTTCAAACATTAGCTCACATGTAGCCATGCAAAACAGGGAAGATTCTGTTTGTAAATTCCAATCACTACTTAAGAAGACTTTAAGGATTCATATCCTAGGCAACAGAAATGTGCTCTGTAAAAGAAATCTTTGCACATGCTTTTCTATATTTGTCATAGTTAAGCTTGCATTTAAACAAATGAGGAGTTTCTTACCTCTCTACCCGGTGGTCCTTCAGCAAACCAGCTTCCTGTTCTCCAAGTCACTCCACGAATGGGCAGAGAGAACTGGATCCATTGGGGGGACCACAGGCTGGCTTTCATGTAAGAGAGGTAGAAACTTCCATATCAAGGCTTCCAGTTGTAGATACTACGGTATTAGTTGCTGTCATCTTACAGGAGAGAGCTTTGTGCAAAACATCCTTGTTCCACAAATAGGAAACTGGCTCTAGTGACTGAGAATCAATAGTACACACAGTCATGGAATTGGTTCCCCATAATAAAGACCATTTCTGTGTTGACACACATCTTTTCCGGTTTGAAGAATAATCAATGGAATAAATTTGAGACATGAGACTTGTGTTTATTGCAGTCATTGGATATTATTTTCTTTCATTGCACTTTGAAGTTATGATTTTGGACCCTTTGATCATTAAGGCAAGGGATATAAACCTAATTGCAAACTCTCAGGAACACCAAAGTTAGAACATCCCAGGGATTGGCACCTGAGACCTTTGCTTGAGGTTCTCCATGTGATGCTGCTCGTTGGTTAGTGATTTGATGAAATAAAGGCAAGGAGGAAGAGTCTCTACTAACTGATGCTGAAATGCTGAGGCCCTTATCCTCCCAGACCATGCAAAGCTCTGCCATGGCAAAGGAAGTCAGCACAATGACAAAAGTGCGGGATCCATAGTGAGAATATGAATGTGAGCACCATCATTTTTCGATATGGTGACCATAGGTTTGGTACGGAGAAATCAAATACTTCTGGGAACCTGTTCGGATTCCAGGACCTGGCAACCTCCTGTTCTAGCAAAATGCATCGTCTAAGTGGTCCAGTCCCACGAGCCTGGACACTGAAGTTTGGGGGCCAGAGTCCCAGGCTGTCATCCAGGGGTATTTCCCTGATGAGTCCTCATGCAGCAAGTGGCAAGTCAATGGTGCTTCAAGGACATGCAGCATTCAATGAATGGGCTGATGGCCATGGGTTCAAGAAACTTTCAGTAGGATAAATATTTACTCTAACCTCCATCTACCTTCTTCATTATTCAAACCAATTCAGTAGAATACACTGTAGCCCTCTGTACATCATGAGATGCTACATCTTGGAGGGCTTTCGGTGCTTCAGTGATCTCTTTGATGGAGCCCAAGACAGTTTTTATGTTGAATTCCACCTTCAGTGGGCAAGACCATGTAGAGTTCTTTCTAAAAGAAAAGAGAGAAGAATCATGAACCAACGATGGAAACATGGATTTGTTTTTCCCTGTGTCATTACCAGTTGGGAATAAAAAAAGGAGCCAGTAGTTTAATTTTAGTCTTCATTAATTTTTAATAAATTTGTACCACTGTCCAGACTTAAATCACCACTAAGGAATGAGAACATAGCAATAATTGGCTCAATTTAGGTCAGATGTTGGTAATGATGTTTAAACAAAGATTATGTAACAAAAAAATGAATGACAATGATCCTCTCAGATTAAAAACAACAACAGCAACAACAAAAGGAAAGCAAAGAAGATATAACAAAAGAAGACAAAAAAAACCTTTCAAGAATCAATTCTGGGCCATCTTAGCCAAGGAATATTTTTACAGATTGGAATGATCAGTCGTGACAGAACTAAGAAGTCACCGTGAGCAAAAATCTAGGGCTTCTGATAGAGCGGAAAATGGGAATTGTATTCCACAACCCAGGTTTCCTGTAGCTTGATAAAACTGCGTCCACTTTCCATTACCAAGTCCATTCACCGACCTCATGACCTCTGAACTTCAGATGTCCAAGCTTGGACCTCCGAATAACTGCAAATAGGATTGCTTGTTAAAGATCTGGAGAAGCTCAAAGCAGACACCTCCATGATCACATATCAAGGAATAGGTGGAGGATGAGCACCATTAGACAAGAAACAAAGCCTCAAGACTCGTGGCTGTGATTTACTTCCAGATTCACATTATATCATTGGATATTTACTATTATTTATTGTTATAATGTTATAAGGTATAAAATATAATGTTATAATAATTTATGTCATGTACTCTGACAGCATACAGTGCGTATGTTATCTTCTAAATTATGTCTCCTGGCAGCTAAATCAGCAGCCATTTGATAGGAAAAATCAACATACTGTGATGAAAATATTTCAAAATAAATACAACGCAGGATCTTTAGGAAGTAACTTCTTTTATTTTGCTTAGTTCTTTAATCAGAGTTTGTTACCACTCCTTCCACACATACATCTAGATAACACTTAGCAAAAAAGATGCTCTCTTCAGCCTTTCCTAGACATATTAGTGAGAGGAATAGAATGAAATTGCAAACTATAGGGTTCTAGATCCTTGGTAAGATTGTTCCTCAAAATCCCTGGAGATAAAAGATAAAAAGGAAAAGTAAGCTGCTACCATTTTGGACAAAAAGAGGCATACACTTATAATGGGTGTCACTTTATAGGCACAAAAGGCATATATAAGAAATGGAACACAAGGGGGAAATAGACATTAATTTAAAAAAATAGGGTCACCCAAAGTAATCATGGGTGAGATACTCTTTTGCTTAGAAAACTGATTGGGTAACTGTGATCCTACATGCAGTGCCTACATATAATTGTTTAACGTGTATTTTATTTATTTTTTTTTAAGATTATTTATTTATTTATTTGAGAGAGAGAGAGCACGAGATGGGGGAGGATCAGTGGGAGAAGCAGACTCCCAGCTGAGCAGGGAGCCTGATGTAGGACTCCAGCTCAGGATCCCCGGATTATGACCTGAGCTGAAGGCCAACGCTTAACTGAATGAGCCACCTAGGTGCTCTAATAAAAACCATTTTTATTCCTGATCTTAAAATACGTTTACCTTTGCACCATTAAATATATTTTAACTCAGTTTTATTTTTTAAAAAGATATTTATTTATTTATTTACTTACTTACTTACTTACTTATGAGAGAGAGAGAGTGAGCGAGCAGAGGGAGACAGACAAGCAGACTCCCCACTGAGTGTGGAGCTGAACGCAGGGTTCGATCCCACAACTCCAAGATCATGACTGGAGTCAGAATCAAGAGTCTTAACACTCAACTAACTGAGCCACTCAGGCACCCCTCAACTCAGTTTTGTTTTAAATAGATATTTAACAGAGTAGGAAAGTTGCTCTCTATCCCTAATTGGTAAGGAACTCTTTGAAAAAAGAAAGTCAGGAATTAATATTGACTTTTCAAATGCCTTTTTATTAATCTATTAAAATGATCATATAGGTTTTTCTCTGGTGATTAATAGACTGCTCTTTCTAATGTTAACCCAGCTTTGTATGTCTAAGATAAACCAAATTTTCCCATGATGTGATTATAATTCTTTACGCATCGCTAGATTGTTTTGTTGCTATTTTAAGATGTTCATTCCGAGATTTAACAAAATTTATTCTCCTTGGATAACTTGGTTATTAAAGTTAGCTGGTGTCGGGGCACCTGGGTGGCTCAGTGGGTTAAAGCCTCTGCCTTCGTTCAGGTCATGATTTCAGGGTCCTGGGATCGAGCCCCGCGTCAGGTTCTCTGCTCAGCAAGGGGGCTGTTCCCTCTCTCTCTGCCTGCTTGTGATCTCTCTCTCTCAGATAAAAAAAAAAAAAAAAAATTTAAAGTTAGCTGGTGTCATAAAATGAGTTGAGATAAGTTTCTTATTTTTCTGGTCTCTGGAAGAGTTGTATTGGCTGGAGAAAAAAAAAAAAAAAGAATCAACATGTAAAAACCATGTGGGGCACAGGCCCTTGAGGTTTTAAAATTTATGTTTCTTCTTAAGTCAGTTATATCTTTCTAGGATTTTGAAAATTTACATTCTTTAATTTATTGGTGTGAAGTTGTTAATGCTATCATTTTATTGTCTTCTTGATCTTGGCAGTATCTATACTTTTTTCTTTTTTTATTCTGGTAGTATATTTCTCTCTCTCTGTTATAGTCTCTGTCTCTCCTAATCAATCTTGCCAGAGGTTTTTCAGTCTTACTATTTTATTCTTTCTACTTTGGAGAAGTTTAATCAGTTGTTTTTTCCCTAACACCCTGTGCTAGATGTTCAACTCATTGATGTTCATCTTACAATCTCTTCTAATGTTAACACTTAAGATTTTAAATTTCCTGCTCTATAGTATGTCCTATTTTTAAAGTATATAGTATTATTGTTGTTTATCAATATCTTCTGTCCCGTTATGATCTCTTTTTTGACCCATGAATTAAAAAAACATGTGTGCTTTAAAATTCAAAATATGGAGGTTTTCTATTTATCTCTTTGTCCTTGATTTCTAACTTAATACATTACAGAGAGAGAATGTGACTTATATGACACCGGCCTGATGAGATTTATTGATAATCAGCTTTACGAAGTGTTCAATTTTCATAAACATTCTGTGTATTACAATGAAAGAATATATTTTTCCTTCGCAGCCTGTAACATTCACATACTAATATGAAATGCATTTTTCTTTTCTTTAGATTTTCTGTTTAAACAATTTCCTCCTTGTGGGAAAGGTACTGAATTGCTGAGCAATGCTCAAAAATAAACGCAAGTTGTAAGAGTGCTTACCACATGCTTATGTATGGCTATATGCCAGGCATCAAGAATGCAATGATGGAAGAGACCAACACAGTGCATGTTCCCATGGACCTACCTTAGTGTCTGGAGGGGAAGAGAGACAAGTACACACATGGTTACTGAATTATTGTTGTGCTAAATGCCACAAAGGGAAAGCACAGCGTGTAATGAGGAAGGCTCTGACTGAGATAAGGTACTGTAGCTACAGCCCGCTAGTACTCAGAAGTCTGGATATAGAATATAAAAAAGTCACCCAAGTATATGAATCATCAAAAAAGGTTCAAGTACAAGGTTCAAGTCTGTCCCTCTACCTTATTCCTCTTTCATCCTTATCCCCCTATCTCCACCAGGACCTCATGTCTGTCTTTCTTTTCTCTTTCTTCCACTCATCCATGTGTCTACCTTTTGGCTCCTCACCACCATAGTTGTGTTTCCACGGAAACGTATTATTGGGTGCTCGGGACAAAACTGCACAATTCTGCGGGCGTGATCTGTTCAGTAGAGTTCCAATGACACTCACACCTCATAAATGAATTTTTCCAGTCCAAAAGTTACGTGATTTATTAAATATTGTTGTTCATTGGGAATGTGCACATATAAATGTTAAGGAATATTTTTAAGTAGTTGCCATGCTCTCTATTATTCTAACAAATGCAATCACCTAAAGTGAGATCCAAACTGGGGTTGCTTTCATCATGTTCAACATTTTTTTCTTACTCTCTTTCTCCCTTTCTTTCTCTCCCTCCCTCCCTCCCTCTCTTCCTTTTAGAGACAGAGAAGGCGGGGTGGGTTAAGAGAGGGGGAAGAGGGAGAGAAAGAATCCCAAGCACACTCCACACCCAACACAGAGCCCAGGGTGGGACTCAATCTCACAACGCTGAGATCACGACCTGAATCAAAATCAAGAGATGGACACTTAACCGACTGAGCCACTCAGGCGCCCCCAACATTTCATTTATATTGCAATAGTGTGAAGTTAGACAAGTATTTATTATTGTTAGATGGATTAACTGAAGGTTAATATTGCCCTGACAGTCAACTAAAATGTCTGGTTATTTTGATTATGTAGTTGTTGAGCCCTGTCTCCCCAAGTCGGTACTTGAGTGGCTGGCGTATTTGACCAAGTACTTTGCTGACATCAGTCTCCATCTTGTTAGATTCATTCCATTGATCCAGCCCAGCAATAGCTCTGGTTTATTTTGGTCTCAAGTGTGTCACTCAATCCATTAGCTAATCATCCTAGCTTCTACTGCTTTGTAACCCTGGTCAGCAGGCTGTCCTTTTCTTCATCCAAGTCATTAATTAAAATGGTCCACAGGAGAGAATCAACGAGCAAGCGAGGGAGAGACCATGAGAAACAACCCTCCACATGGACATCCATCCCTTAATCATTAATTTCACTAATTTTAACCTGACCTTAATTGTATCATCCCCCAGTCCTCAAAGCTATGATTAAAAAACTTTGTCAAAATTTTGCTCACATGAAGATACTATCCTTCAGGTCTACTACATTTCTCATATTTATCAGTCCCGTGAAATGATTTTAGTCAGGCATGATTTGTTCATAACGAGCCCACCTTGACTCATAGTGACCTCCACTTTCTAATTTAAGTGTTCACCAACCAGCCTTTAAAATAATGCATTTCTAAATTATCCTCAGGGAAAACATTAAGCTCATGTTCTCTCAGAGCTAAACTGCTTTCTTGGTGATCTCGAGTCAGTTCTAATCATCAAATCCAGGGTCCTCTTCTCAGCTATCCCTGCTTGACCTCTTCGTGGCATTTGACATTGTCAAACACCCCATCTTTCTTGCTCACACATTTGTGCAATTCATCTTCTTGGTCTTTAAAAAATCAGAACATTTGGTCACTTTCAGTTTTCTGGACGGAAATCTCTGCTGTCTTATAAATGACTTCTCAATATTGCCAATGATAATTAGTCTAGACAATTTGTAAGCGTTTTCATGAATTTGAGAAGCAGCTTATCCAGGCTAGAAAATCTTTCTTCCACAACTGGTTTCCCCTTCTAACCTCTTCATGGTCTTGGGATTTTAATGTTCTTCTAAATGTTAGTTTCACAATTACCCATCTGCAGGTTATTCTCAACAACAGAGCAGAGGAAGCAAAATAAAAGTCCAAGAGATATTCTGTCTTGCTGTGAAAGAACTAGTCAATGGTTTTTATAATTACTTTGGTGATGGAACACCTAGAATTTAAAGTTCTTTCTGTGGAACCTCTTGATATTGTGAGAGACCATAATTATTGGTAGTGCTTTTCATCTTTTGGCCAATTTGGCCAGCCAAAATCATCCCATTCTGGGGTTTTCTGCTAATAACTGCCTGCTTGTTTTTGTTTGTTTTGAGGAGAGTAGTAGTCAAAAATCAGGGCACAGAGGAGAAGTGAAACAATTATGAAAAAGAATTATGGAAAATTAAAAAAAAGAAAAATGAAAAAGAATTATGGGAGGTAATCTTTAAAGTTAAGAGTATTTTGTTATTGTAGTTAATTGTGGTGAGTTGTGGAAAGACCACAGCCATCACATAATTTTAGAAGCAAGGATCCAAGGAAAATTTGGTGTTGCGTAGGGCAACTACCAAGCTTGTTGTCAGGAAGCTATCAGGGTTCCCCCCAAATGTCCTTTACTCGAGGACAATCAGTTACCTGAGCAGGGCTAAATCCCACCTATTGGTCTCCTTTGGGAATTAGTGGCCTTTTTGAGGGAAGAAGTCAGTAAAAAAACGATACTTGTTTCTCAAACCCTTCCATCTGTACGTCAGAAAGGATTAAAGACAGTGTGAACTTTGCCCAAAGAGACCAATGTCTAGAGAAGGTGGACAGATGTGACATGCTCCAAAGTAAAGGAGAGGTAGTTAGATGCTGCAGGGTGGAGACATTGTTTTTTAATTTCCCAAGTTTACTGTAGATATATTTCCCCTTACTGATGATTTGTAAAGCCCTTAAACAACAAAAGAATATATATCCTTCTCTCCAGGACCATCATAAATTGGCAAACAGAAATGACTGTTTAAACTATAGTGTGGCTTTAGGCAAAAGACAGTGAGAGGAACATCAGCAGATGGAAAGGACAGTGGCAGTCATAAAGAATTAATGAGAGGGGCACCTGGGTGGCTCAGGTGGTTAAGAGGTCAGACTCTTGATCTCAGCTCAGGTCTTTATCTCGGGGTCATGAGTTTGAGCCCTGCACTGGGCTCCATGCTGGGTGTGTAGCCTACTTAAAAAAAAGAGAAAATTTTAACTACCTGGGCCCTGTGAGAGAAACATTTAGAGGATAATGTTCAGTCAATCCAGAGAAGTACCTGTGAAGGCTGCACATATTTTGTCTAGCTAACTGATCCGATAGAACACAAAGTGAGATCTTCTGTGTTCTAGTTATAGTGTGAACTCAAAAGCTCTTGTGATTTTTCATAGTTTTAGATCCCTTACCTCATTCTGGACTCAAGACTTCTTCTTCCTTTTTTTTTTTTTTTTTTTAAAGTAAACTCTATACCCAACATGGGGCTGGAACTCATGACCCCAAGATTAAGAGTCACATGCTCTACTGAGCTAGCCAGGTGCCCCTGGGCTTAAGACTTTTTAATACTTTTCTTATAAATTTCTGCAAAGACTTTATATTCCTTCACTGGTTCTGTGCCCATCCTCTCATATTTGGCCCATGTTCTTGTAATTTCTGAGTTCATTTAGAGGGCTTCTTCATGGTCATCACAATTTCTGTTAAAATGTCAGCCTTCTTGTATCCATTAGGATTATTTGCCATTGCACTGTCATGCTTTTCTTTTTGAAAATTGCCTGCCCATTCTCTGTTCTTGCTCCACAGGTCAATGAATGATATCTTTTTGATTATCATCGTAAGCATTTTCTTTTAAAGAAAGCCACACCTCTCTCTGAGAATTTCCTGTAATACTCTTACAAGCCTATGGAAAGGTTTTAGATTCCTTTCTGGTTATGTGACCCTCCTTGCCATGTCTTGTCAAATCTTCCCTACCGTATTTTAATTTCTTCCTGTTGTATTTTCTCCTTCTATGAGAGTACCAATTACATGCGCCTTGGACACTCTATGCCTGTTTTTGTTGTCTCCAAGCATTTCTGCCCATCAGTACCTTACATTATAATACACCCCTGCTCACAGTTAGCAGGGGGCCTCCCCACCTCAAAATTCAAATTTTGGGAGCGGGGAGTGAAAATTCTCACCCATTTTGCTCAGCAAGATCAGCAGGACAGAGTTGCTACCATCTTTAAATTCTCTTCTGTCATGCCACGTTTGTAGCCACACCTTGCAAAGATGCTATGACTGAACGTCTCCTTGACTCATCCTGCTTTTCCTGCTTCTTTTATGCATCCTCCCCTAGCATCCCGGATTTGCTTTTTTCCCAAAAAAGTTTTGCCTTTGGGGCTTTGCCACCACTCTGAAGAACACACTGGAGATGTTCTTCCTCTTTTGGCATATCCCCTTCACATTGTCCAAGTTTTACTTACACTGGTAGGCTTTCTTCATATATCATGGTTCAACACTTCCATGCTTCTTCACTTCATCAAAGACGAAATTTAACATTTTCCTTCACTCTGTTGTTTTCCATTGCTTTGGTCAGAAAAGCAGAGATATCTATGACTAACATTATCAGTGAGAAAATTTGTTATTTCTAAAATCGGGAAATATAAAACAAATATAATATGCTAATTATCGCCATTGTAATTGCCATACAATTATATATGGGTCCCTTACACGTTTTTAGTATTTTACTTTTTGATCCGTATTTCCTGTGACACTGCCAATTCCACGAGTATTGACTCATCTAGCACATGTTGGTTGGTTGTTGAGTCAAATTGGCCCAATTAGAGAAATGATCTTATGTTCTGCTCATTTCATACAAAGATATAATAGTCCTTGGGGGCAGAGGGAACAATACAAATTTGATCACATTTATTTGCATATATATTTGCATATATAAGACAGAATTTTCACATCATTTTGACATCATTCAATGTGGCTGTTATTTCCCTCAATTTTCAAATCCATGTATCAAATCTACTTCAGACTGACTATGAATGTAAAAAAAAAGGTGCATATGTCATAATGAAGCAGCTTTCCCAAGTTCTTGGAAGGACTCTGGATTTCCTTTGTTTCAATTCTTCTGGAACAATTTCTTCACTGTCCTCTCCCTTATCTTCACAAACTCAGAAATAGCTGCTTGGCAATGAATAGACTTAGCCTGGTTGTATCTTGCTGCCTAGTTTTGGCATTCTTTTATGTCTTCCTGTGGATCAATAATGCCAGGGAATTTTAAAATGGGAAGTACTCTTAGAATCTAACTCCAGCTCCCTTACTTTCTAGATTGAGGAACTGAGGCCAGGATGCTGAGATATGCACGACTTCTCAGCGGTAGATCTAATTTTCCCGAGATCAAGTCTCGTGCTCTTTCCACTGCCTTTATTTTCAACTTGAAAGGCGAGTAGACAAATACACACAACACATTACCAATTATGTCCTGAGAAACATATAGCATCGCCCTCAAGCACAACAACTTGGCAGCTACTCAAACTTCCATTTTGCCTCCAAGTAAGAATAAAATATAATGTATGTCATTAGCATAAATGTGACATTTAGGTAAATCCAATGCATGAAGAGACTTTATGTTCCTCAGTGATGAACATCTTTCTGTTTTCACATAGATGTCCTTTCTTTATGTTTATTTACCACAGTCTCAAAATTCCTCTCTTCCCAGAAGATGGTATCAACAGAGTATTTTTGTCACACACTTTTTCCATTTTAAATGATTTTTTTAAATGTATCAAATACATGGTGAAAATAATGGGCCATGGCAGCTTATCTAAGCAGCTGATTTTGGCAGTCACGGACAAGATACTTGCCTGCAGGGCAGGCAAGAAAAAATGCTTAAAGACAGACCAAAACTTGAGTGCAAGTGATTGGGTTTTATGTGGTCACCTGGATAGTTAAGGGCCAAAATGTAACCAGCACCACGTGTGGGAGACAGAGAGAAGATTTTCCTTGGGGAGAAGAGTACATTGGCAAGCTGTGTGCTGAAAAAGCATGATGTCAAAAAGGTGAGGGACTCGTGAAATTTTAGGCAATGCCACAAACCCAAGCCTGTCACCTATGGTCGCAAAGCAGAACAGAGAAAAGCCAAACGTGGGAAGTAGAGGCTTCTCCAATGTGAATAAGGAACTACCAGCATGGCCACGATAAGTGCAAGGCTTTCCATCTGAAGTCTCCCTAAACCAGGATTTAGTAATGAGCAAAGATTTCTACTCTTGTGTCTACTCTTATATTTTATATACTTAGTACTCAAGAGCCTGAGACAGCCTGAGACAGGCCATTTCTCCCACATGACCGTCCACCCTTTTTTGGAAGGATACCAATTCTGATTTTTCTAACCTCATGACTTCAGTAGGACAAGCTCTCTCTGCAATCCCTTGCCCCGGAGGCAGTGGCATTTCCAATGAGGTGAGCTCTCCCTCTGCCTCCTCCTCGCTATCCCCTCAGTTGCTGAGAAGAGGACCCTCCTCTGGAACTCGGAAAGCTCTCCTCTTGTTCTGATGCAGGGGTTAGCAACAGTTTACGGAAGACTAGGGGCAGAGTCAACCCATAAAGAGTGCACTTCAGATGGGAGAGATAGATTGGCAATGGCGACTTAACTTTCTATCGATTCCTCTTTTCAGAATTATCTATTCTTTGATGAGACACTTGCAAAGTTTGGTCTCAATAAGTGATTTCTTGCTTAACTAGAGACTGAGCTGGGCACCGCATGCTAAGAGAAGACATGGTCCTCATTCTTGAAGTGCCCCCAGAGCAGTGGGATAGATGGGCCAATAGACAGGTGTGTTCAATGTAGGGATATCAAACAGAATGCACCGAGAGCCCGGAGGGGAGTGTTGGGTTCAATCTGGGGCTGGAGAGGGGCTCTTGAAGAAGTGACTCCTTGAAGGGTTCAGGAGGTAGACCCCTGCCTATGCATTTCTCGGGAGGAAGAAAGCACACGTATGGGAAATACCAGGTGTGTCTTTGTGTGAGTTTAGGGTGTGAGTTGAGAGGAGAGCCCCCTTTCATTGAGAGTTAGCAAATTTTAAGGTGCAAGGTTGGGTGAGGCAGGAAGTGCAGTTGAAAAGATGAGCAGAGACTAACACACCAAAACCCTCCTTTGCTTGCCTGCCCTGAATCCTGGAGGAAATTGGAGACTTGACAGGGATTTCTGCAACCCCAAAGGAAACCACCACCAAAGGCTGGATGCTTCTCTTAGTTGGTATGTCATCTTCCATCAAGTGCCTGAATAATCTCTATTTAATTGATGACTTTTATTTTTCTCCTCCTGCATTGTATCCTTAATTTTTTTTTTTTTTTTTTTTTATAAAAATGCCAGTGGGGTGCCTTGGGTGGCTCAGTCGGTTAAGCGTCCAACTCTTGATTTCAGCTCAGGTCATGATCTCAGGTCATAGGATCGAGCCCCGTGTCAGGCTCTGTGCTGGGCATGGAGCCTGCTTAAGATTCTCTCTCTCGCCTCTCCCTTTACTCCTCCCCACCCTGCTTGTGCGCGCTCTCTCTCTGAAAAAAATAGGAATAAAATAAAATAAAAATGCCACTGAGAAACAATGTTCACTTGACTTTGAAATCAGAATTTTAGCTCTGCTGGTTTTCATTATGTGACTTTGGGGAAATGACACCCAAGTGCATCCCTTTTCCCAAAAATTAAGTGGGAAATGACACCCAAGTGCATCCCTTTTCCCAAAAATTAAGTGGGAAATGACACCCAAGTGCATCCCTTTTCCCAAAAATTAAGTGGAGATAACAACAGCTAGCGTGTAAGAGTAAATGAAATCATCTGTGAGCAGACATAATAGATGATCAATAAATGGATGCTTATTTCTATTCCCAAGTGAATGATAAACTGATGTTCTAGACCAGGGGTCAGCAAGCTTTTGCTGTAAGGGGTCAGATAGCAAATATATCCAGCTTTGGGGGCCATATGGTTGCTGTTTCAACTAATCAATTCTGTAGCTATAGCAGGAACACACCAGTGGATGATACATATTGACCGGGCATAATCGTGCTCCGTTGAAACTTCCTTTACAGATACGGATGGTGCATGACGTTTGGCCCGTGGGCATAGTGTGCTGAGCCCCATCTAGAACATTTTCCATGGGTCGTGATGTCCAATTTGTGTTATTAAGTGGTTTATCTTCGTTTCTGTCACATATATAACTTGTCAATCCAACAACCCTGAGAAGTAGGTATTAACTGTCTTCCTTTTGCAAGGAGAGCCCAGGGATGTTAAGAAATTCATGTGATCAACACTAGTTAGAAAATGAAAACCTGCATCTTTCATTTCCATCACGTGTACCTGGTTTCCTTATGGCGTCTCCTTCCTAATTTGATGGTTAATGCTCCTTGATGACACCGATGTTATTTAGGAAGATAGGTATTCATTCTTCTTGTGGCTATGATATTTCGAATCTACACTCCTTCCTCTGCTGCCTCCAAGCATGCTGGATTTTGCATTTTTCTTTGCAGACTCTTTTAATGCATGCCTCCTGGGCCTTCTCTCTCTGTTCTGTCCCAATCCATCACATCTTACCTACGTGACAGTCACACGTTTTATGCTCTTTGTTGGTGATTTCCAGTTTTCTAAGTTTCCCACATAAGTACGGACCACCCCAGAGCAATCGTCCCAGCCTTTAATTTCATTTTGGTTGGGGAACAGATGAGACGGGGGTCTTTGCAGCTGGAGGAGTAGGTTGTGTGCAAACTTCCTGACTCATAGGGGCTCAATAGGCCATCTCTGCCTTGGGTCTGAGACTGGAAATGAAATTCTGCTTTCAGGACATTCAGATTCAGAAGAAAATATGCTGTGAACCCAATTTATTTTCTTCTGACACCTCTAAATCTATATTTCATATTTGCTAGTCTTTATCACCCGCTAGGGCTGGCAGCTATCCAGCGTGCACGTTTCTTTGGAAGCCCAAGAGAGGACTCTAAATTCGGAGCCAAATGTAACCACAGAAATAGCAAAAAGTGCAAGGAAAGGTCAGACCAGAGCCCTCGGCAACTTCCCGATTTTCTACTTCGTGGTCAAGTTGTGCCTTTAAAATGCTTTCAAGGGCGTCCCCTGTTCAGGATACAATTTATTAGATCTTATAAATGTACATGGCCAAGTCTGCCTGTCCCGTAGGGACTCAAGTGTCAGTTGTAATCCCCTAGGGTTTTTTTGCTGTCATGGATCTGGAGCTGGTGAGAAGGGGCACTGGGCACCTGGCTGCCTGAGGCTGGAGGCAGCAGGTGCACTCTGGAGGCAAGAACCCAGTGCAAATGGGCAGACACGCCGAGGCCAGCCTGTAGAGGGGGCTGCCTTGTGGCTTAAGGAAGGTGGGCACTCCAAGAATCTTCATGGGGCACGAGGCTGCCGCCAGATTGGCCATCCTGGGGAAAACTTTCTGAAGGCTTTGGACAAACCTAATGGCACTCTTTAGTAATAGAACTTGGAAAGAAACCAAGTGTACTCATTTTTAAGAACTCTGGCCCTATTATGGCCAGAAGTGATGATACACAGAGATGACAGAATGGCCAGAAAGGCACTGATTTCTTGACTTGGTGGATTCAGTGGGTCTGTTGCTATTAAACCACCCAATTTTTGTTCAAGATGATGCCTGAGAAGCAGAGCCCCTGGGTGAGCACGTTGTGTGAAACCCAATTAGTGTTCAGATAGAATTCTTATCCCTGAGGCAGGATCCTCTCGTGCGTTTACAGCAGTGTTCTCTTGGTCAAACCCTGAGTTTTTCTGGGGCCAAAAATCATTTGGATGTTTTTGAAGCCCAGGGTGATACAATTTAATTAATGTAGCAGGAGGGCAGTGGGTACCTCTGGGCATGTCATTAGTTGACTCTGATTCAAAAAATCTTTTAAGATTTACTTATTTATAGGAATTTACAGAATGTTGGGTAAGCACTGTACTAAAATTTAACCTCACTGGCACTCCTTCAACACCTTTCCCCTGAAATTTTCTGTGTGGCACACTCATGGCCTGTATATTTTTTCTTTTTCTTCTTCTTTTTTTTTTAAATTAACAGCTTTGTTAAGATGTAATTCACACAGCACACAATTTAATGGCTTTTAGTGTATTCACAGTTGTGCAAGTATCACCACAGTCCATTTCAGAACGTTTTCATCATCGCACAAAGGAAGCCTGCATCCTGTGGCCATCATCCCACCCCCCAATCCGTCTACACCTATAGCCCTAGATAGCTATGGATGTAATTTCTCTCTGTGTGCACCTGCCCCCATGGACATTTGAAATAAATACAGGTATATGGTCTGTGTTCTTTGGTGACTGGCTTCTTTTCCTCAGTAGGACATTTTCCAAGTTCATCCACGTTGTAGCATGTGTCACAGTATTTCCTTTCTTTTTAGGGCTGAATAACGTTCCATTCTATGGACAGATCCCAGTTTGTTTATCCTTTCACGGATTCACAGACATCCGGGTGGTTTCCGCCTTTCGGATATTGGGAATCATGCTGCTGTGAACACCATGCACACTTTTCTTTGGTGTACGTGGCTCATTTCTCTTGAGCCTACAACTAGGAGTGGAATTGCTGACTCGCGTGGTTCGGCACCATGCTGCCCCTTGTCTGTTCCCCCCATGACAGTCGACGGTCCCCCGTAAGAGCCTGGACTTCAGTCTGCATCGTTTATTCCTCCTGGCACGTGGACGGTACTCAACAAATCCTTGGGGAATGAATAAATGAGTGGAAAACTGTAGCCTGAAGACTTCGGTCTTATCCTTGGCTTTTCTTTTTCCTTTTTTTTTTCCTTTTATTAGTTCTATGATTTGAGAAAAGGCAAAAATGTTTCTTGACCATGGTTTTCTATATTCTATATTTCTATATTCATTCTATAAAATGGTGGGCTGGAATAATGCTTCCTAAGGCAGCTCAAGGAAATAAAATATATGAAGGGATGGGTTTTGAGATAGTTTTTCCTTAGAATACAGGGAACAATGAACTCTGTATGTAGTAGAGTTTGGCATTCACGAGTTAATGGAGAGGCTGTATACTGATTTCTCACTCTCTGAACAGGAGGTATTTTCAGGAAGGCCCTGTGGTGAAACTCTGTATATTTTTCTATATTAACAATAGCACTCAAAATGCTATTTCTGCTGGTCATGTAGAAATACGGGAATAACCACAGTAATGAGCAGTTATTAGCGGGCAAGCAATGATAATAAGTGTATAAAGTTTCATTATGCACATGCCCATTTTATTATTTTATTTTATTAATTTTGAGAGAGAGAGAGGAAGGCCAGAGGAGGAGAGAGAGAGAATCTCAAGCAGGCTCCACGCCCAGCGCTGAGTCTGAATGGGGCTCGATCTCACAACCCTGAGATCATGACCTGAGCTAAAAGCAAGAGTCGGACACTTAGGCACCTCACATGCCAATTTAAAAACTAGGGTTTTTCTCCCCTTAAACTTAACTCTTCAAATGAAGAAAGGGAAACATATAGAGCGTAGAGAAATAACAACAATGAACGCCATGTACTACCGACCACTCAGCTCAACCATTCTCAACGGCTGGCCCATCTCGTTTCACCTGCGCCTCTATTCATCCTTCCCTCCCTCACTCCTGGGTTATGTTGAAGCAATTCCCACATATCCTTTCATTTTGTCCACTGATATCTGAGTAACACGTGGGATTTGGGTGAAGATTGGAATTTAGTTTATGTTGAATCTCACCTTTAATCCCATTCTACAAAAGTCATGGGAGGTTATTTTATTTTTTGAATATGATGAATGTCTCCCAGTGTTTAAAAAGGGTATTTGGAAATCAAACTGTAGGTATGATACGTGTTTAACATTTTGGCTCTATATCCTTTCCATAGTTGGTAAAATTATAAAGAAAGGCCAGGGAATGAATAAAAAAAGAAAATCTGGGGACACTGTTAATACTAGGTAGTAGAGGGAGCAGAGTGGAATTCAGGAGTGGGTACATCAAGGCGATGGACCTGCTGGCAACCTTCTGTGCTCTGAGGTGGTGGGTGCAGCTGGCTGATGTGTTGTTCTTCCCCATTCTCTAATCATCTGTTATATGTGCTTTTGCAAGGATTCAATATTTAATATAAAAAAATTTAAAGGGAAATGATTAAAAAAAAACCTAGAAGACAACGTTAAGTGCCTCTTTATTTGACCAAGAAATTCCTTTATTTAATTATTTATTTTTATTTTCACGCCCCATGATCTGAAATACTTTTTATGCTCTTAATGGTCCAGATCCCTAATGCTTTCATGGTTCTGAAAAGCAAAGGAAGGATTTTTTTGTCTCTACATGCCATTCTTTTATATTTCTCTGCCCCAGGCAATGGGCACAGGTCTGCAGGATTTTTTTGAAAGGGGGATAAGGGAGGTAGGCAGGGATGAGAGGATTTACGGGGAGGCTGAAGATTTCAGGAAGATTTCAAAAATACCCACACTGTTAACAGTGATTATGTCTGGATAGTCCAGTTATTGGTAGTTTGTTGTTTTGCATGATGTCCTAGCTTTTTATAATGAGCGTGAACGACTGGAGTAATGAAAAAATAAATGAATAGACATTATTTTCTTTGCATGTGTCTCTTCTCACATAGATTGAGATTATGCAGACTGTAGGAACTCCGTGTTCCATTTGTGTCTCAGACCGGTGTACAGTGTGCTAAAGACACCCTAAAAACAATTGTTGGTTTCAACAGGACGAGCCAATGTTCCATTCTGCACTTTCACCCATTCAAGAATGGAAAACTATACTAATGGTCCATAATGCCTCTCTGTGGCTGTGCTTTTGAGCACCACTTAATGACAATTCTAACAGCAAAGATGACTCAATGATCCTTTCTCATATTTCCCCTGCATACATGGTTATTCTCTTTGTTAAGTGTAAGTAATAAGGAACTGGTCCCTGTTTGTTGAGTGTGTATGTGCCAAACTATTAATTCTCAACAAAGCTTAGGATGCAGATATTATAGGGGGGATTGTCCCCCTTTTCTGATAAGGAAAACATAAAGAAACGGTGAAATATGTGATGGGGTTTATGACTAGATTGTCAGCTATTTTAGCTCTATCCAAATATTATATATATATATATGAGTGTGTATGTATATATAGATCTCAGATTTCTAAAGTCTCCTTGAAAGCATAACTAGTCACAATTATTTATGCACCCTGGGGGAATTCTCCCACGGGGAAGCCGTTGTGTTCCTGTAAATGGTTTTTTAATCCTGTGCTCTCTATTCTCGTCACTTAGTAAAGGCTTCATGGAAGGCTGTAGGTTTCTGACTTCGGTAGTACAATGGCCACCTGCTTGCTCTGCCGTCTCAATCTCTGTGTTCTCCACTCTGTTTGGGCAGACGCCCCTGCTGGGTCCTACTGGGGCTCCTGCCTGTTTTTATCCGGCCCATCTCTGTGTTCTGCAAAGCACAGATTTCCTGGGAAGCTTCCACCAAGTCTGTATCAGCGACCTAGTACTGCTGTGGCAAATTCCCACAAACACAGGCGTAAAGCAGGCGCAGTCCATAGGGCGTACATGGACCATGAATCTCGTCCCATACTGTGATTGCTGGCTGATCTTTCTGGCTATCTTGATTGGGAACTCGTAGGAAATAAGGATGGGGTGCCATGTTTGCAAGAGAAGGAATGAATGAAGGGATGGATGCTGTCCTTATTCGTGTGTTGATTCTTGCATTTTTTACTGGTTGAAATGGGACTCAACTAACTTTATAGGATGGGGAGAGCTAATCAAAGAGTTTATTTGCAAGCAGACTTTTGGCACACCCATAGAGATATAGTCATTACAGTCAAGATTTATGGCTTCTTTTCTCCATAACGTGTTATGACTTTTTCCACTCCTTCAGTCAGACTAGCTAGAAATTGGTCTCCAGGGAGCTGAGTTAGGGCATTCACAGCTAGGGAAACTCTCCAGACCGGTTTGCCAGGAAGCATACTGCTTTATCCCTGTTGTCCTGCTAATTATGAAAGATGCCTTTCACTCTCTACTTGTCCTGATTTTGATGATAAATTATAGTCACTCTATAAATATTAATATTTTCAACATCAAATACATCCATTTTTGGTGGAGGGCAAAGGAAAGGCATATAATCCAATCAAATATCTGAAATGACTCTACCTTCACATACGTGTTATTACCTCAAAGCTTAGAACAATCACCATGATTCCAGAGAAAGTTACGAACAAGAAGAAAATCACCACCAATTTTAAGCAGTGACAGGTGTTGCAGTCAGCCTGAAATACCAGTATTTCCACTTGCGTATTTTGTGTCGAAGGACTGAGTTTCTTATACTCCCCCCTTGCTGGCTAAAGACTGCCGTGAAGGAACTCAAGTTTCACTGACAAATGGTGGCAGGACTCTTACGTCCCGCGAAGTCTAGAGAATGTTCGCCTTGGACAGGGTCCAACTGTACCGGCAACCAAAGTACAGAAGGGCTGAGCTGAAAGCAAACTCACCATGTGCTCCAAGGGAGAGGCAAGCACGGAGGACAGACAGTCGTGGAATTTACAAAGAGAACATGTCTGCAAATGAGCCAAATCAGCAACTCACATCTCACCTGGAAACCAGGACTACACAACACAAAGCTAGGGAATGAAGAGAAATTGAATCAAAAGACGGTATTTGAAGATGAGCTTGGGTATGGCGGGTCTGTGCACAAGGATTTTCCTTGGATCCATTTGAAAATGAGTAAGTGCAACTTAAAACATCAGGAAACAGCAGGAGGGAAATGCAGGAGATTCATGCTCATCTATCGGAAGAACTGAACCAATTTCCTTTAAAAAAATCATAGAGCAGTGGGAAAAAAAAACTAAGAGAAAAGGAGATTTTTCAATAATTCTGAAAATCACTTTTTCAAATAGCAGAACAACAGCCCGATAAATATTTACTATGAGCTGATCTATCAAGTTGGAGCCAGGCAGGATGACTGAGAAGACTGCTTTTGACATGAGAACAATTAATAAACAAAGACCAATATGAAATTCTTTGTTCATCCCTAATATTTAACTCGTTTTTCAAAATTGCCTATAAAACTTGTACAACTTAGCATCATCACAGAAAGATCATAAATAAAGATTTGTCTTTTATTTTCTTTAATAGACCGTACATTTATATCCGTTTGCCTGACAGAGCCATTACTGCACATTAAACAGAGACCTAATAATATTTGAAAAACAGTGATTTTATATTTGGATGATATGCAGATCTTCTGCTATGTATGTGGAAAATGGAATTATTGCTAGAAATGTTATTTAAAGATTAGGGCACGGAAGTAGTATTAAGAGGTCATTAAGTTCCTTCTGCAGAAAGGAACTTATCTCGATTCATTCAAAGAACTTCGTGCCACTCTGAGGTCTTTCCGCAAAATTTAAATTGCTCAACGAAAGACCATATGTGGCCAAGCACTGAAGGAATGCAAAATCTCATAAGCACTGCAGACAATTCCAGTATCTTCCCTGAAGTTCTGGTAAAAACAGAAAAAAAGGCAGAAGAGCTGTCACATGATTCAATATGAGTACTTATTATGTATGTCGCCGTGTGAGCTACAAAGTAGAGAATGTCAAGACTCTAATCCCCATGAACTTTACAGTCTTGCTGGGGCGGCAGGCGAATCAGGGCGACCTGCACGGACCAGCGCTAAGTAATGACACACAAGCTTTTGCATCAAGTGATCAAAAGCTAAATAAACTGTGGTGGCCACTGAGAGAAAGCAATGTTCAATTCAACTGTTTGCAAAAAGGAAGATTTCACAGAGGCGGCAACATCTGAACTAGACCTTTTGGAGTTGGTAGGATTTTAAAAGGCAGAGCACCAAAGGCGGAAACTAGGTCAGAATGGGTAGAGGCACCGAAGTGAGGCAGTCTTATTTTCTTTTTTAATTGTGATAAAAGAGCAGAAGTATTAAGTATGTTCACACTGTTGTGCAACTCTCACCACCATCCATTTCCAGAACTTTTTTCATCCTACGAAACTAAAACTCTGTACCCATTAAACAACTCCCTGTTCCCCCTGCCCCCAGCCCCTGAAATCATTCTTCTGCTTTCTATCTGTATACATTTGACTACTCCAAGTACCTCATATAAGTGGAATGATACAGTATTTTGGGGGGGGGGGGTTAGCTTATTTCACTTAGTGTAATGTCTTCAAGGCTCATCAATATCATAGCAGGTGTCAGAATGTCCTTCCTTTTTAAGGCTGAAAGTATTCTACTGTGTGTATACGTCTTCTTTTGCTTCCCCGTCCACCCACTGATGGGTCGCTTCCACCTTTGGGTTATCATGAATAGCTCTGCTATGAACATGAGCATGAGACTTTCTCTTTGAAACTTTGCTTTCAGTTCTTTTGGAGACAAACCCAGAAGTAGAATTGCTCCATTGTATGGTCGTTATATTTCCATGTTTTGAGGAACTGGCAAATTATTTTCCACGGCAGATGCACCATTATACATTCCCACCAACAGTGCACAAGGGTTCCAATTTCTTCCCATCCTCTCCAACACTCGTTACTTTCTGGTTTTGTTCCTTTGTTGTTTCATTTGATTTTCGTAACAGCCATCGTAACTGGTGTGAGTTGGTATCTCATTGGTGGTTTTGATTTGTATTTCACTAAAAGACGTTGAGCACATTTTCATGTGCTTGCTAGCCATTTGTGTATTTTCTTCAGATAGATGTCTATTCAAGGCCTTTTGCCTGTTTGGTTTTTTTGTTTTTTTTTAATTGAGTTGTTCACTTTTTTTGTTGTTGAGTTAGGCAATCTTGGCATACTAGTGATGCTTCTGGAAGGCTGGATCACTGATCTCATGAAAAGCCATATCAGGCGTTAAATCTGAGAATGTGAGTCCAATTCCGATCATGGCTCAGATGGGTTTGAATGCCTTGTCCAAGATGCAGTGTGGGTTTCATCCGAAGCCAGGGAGGGTCTGAGGGCAAGGGTATGTCCTAAGTGCTCTCCGACTCGGGAATCTCTAATGCTCGTGAGAAGGCTCTACAGGTGTTAGATGCAGGAGCAGGCTGCAAGGAGAGGTGGGGCCTTCAACTGGGGAAAGGTGACGCTAATCATGCCACGGGTCACCTTCAAGGAATAGGCCGGCAGAAAAGTAGAGAAAACATTAAGACAGAAAACTCCAGAACTCGAGGTTCAGATCCTAGGTCTGTTACATAATGGTGTGCCTCAGTTTCCCCACAGTATCCCTCAGTTTCCAGGTTAAATGAGCTAATGCAAGAAAATGCAACAGTGTAGACACACGCTACTAAGCTGGCTCAGCATTTATGACTCAAGCCAGGCGCTCGGGTCAACACCCAGGGCTGTGAAGCTCAACGCTTACTCGGTCACCTTCTTTTCCTTACTTAGTTATTTCGCAACGATGAGGCATCTCTGGAGATCCTACCTTTGCTGCCCAAGCCCCAGAACTTTCAGCAGATGCAGCTGCGGGAGCACGGCAAGTGGTGGCTTAGCTAACATTGTGCCTCCTGCTTCCCTCAAGGCAAATCATTTGGCACAGAAGCAGACATGGAGGTCCAACGTCTGATGCCAGCTTTGTGACTGACTTTGACACAGACTTCAGGATTAGTTCGTTAATCTCCCTCCTGGATTAAATGAAGGTCATTATGGAGCTATGCAACATAAAAGGATTTGCGGGATTTTTTGCATTAATTAATGATGATCTTTGAAGCCCCAAGAAGACCACCTAAATGCCAAAGTCTAATGGTACACAAGAGCTATATTATGTATGATGAAGTTTTGATGCTAACCGAAGAAACAAGAAAGCATAAAAGCACTCTGTTTTGAATACAATGTGGGGCAGTGAATCACTTCTAAACCAAGTATATCCTGTCTTATCTGATGCTGAAATTAGATCCATTTAGGGCAGGTACCATTCACACACTTATATGATCCTTGGAAGACTGGAAACCCGCAGGATTCGGTGGTCCCTTGCCTGTGATCAATACCAGGTGGCTACCTGAAAGGCACAGAACATCCTTTCTCAACACCTCAGGCTGCTGGCATTAAAAGCAATTTTCAGTCTCTGATTTTCCACTGGAGGTAGAAAAATGCTTACTTAACTGCTTTATTTGTAACGCCGTTCTTGCAAACTCTGTGCTCAAAGTAACTAAAAGGGACGTAAACATAAGCATCATTGAGATGTGGTTCTGTCTTCACCAAAAGCCATGCTTTGAAATGAAATAAAATAAACTCATGCCTCAAAATGAATAAAAAAAAAAAAATGAGGCCTAAGGAAAAGTCCCACATTCAATGTGGCATTGCAGTCAGGAAATACTGAGGATAACAGGTAGGGCAGTGAGCATGAATAATTAAGAAGGAATACAACTATTTGAAATTTGTTGGGGGGTTTGCAATGTAGCCCAACACCAGTCAGGTCAAGGAAAAAAAAAAAATCACTATTTAACTATTTACATTTTTTTTTAGTGTATGGGACCATGAAGTTGTTGAGATAGAAGAAGAAATAGGAGTTTTTGAAAACAAGGATACAGAGGCTTTTATAAACTCATATCTGCTCTAATAAAGAAAACTAGGAACCTGTATCACCTGTGAAATAACTTCAGAAAAACTCAGCCACGGATAATACTTAGACTATTCAACCAATACCTGACACAGGCAGAAATGAAAATATTATATTATGTAAAAGTTGGGCATCAAGTGCCTCTGGAGTTGGCAGTGGAAGGACTTTTGTTAGTGGAAGGGCATCTGAACATTCTGCTATGACTCAAAAGAATAGAGTCATGATCATAAGTCATAAGTAGGACATGAGATAATTTTGAGAATTTGAGGAATGCGGGGGGGAATATAATCCAAGATGAGAAGATACTTAGGATGTTGAAGGGTGTTTTTATTGTCTCTGTAAAAAAACAAAGCAAAGTGAGTTTGAAGAAATGTGCCTCGTCCACCAGTTAAAGGGAAGTCCAATATAGACAGTATTATTTTCGGTGTATAGAAGAGGCCAGTTAATTCTGTGGCCACACAGACAGATGGAAAGACTGTATGCAATAGACTCCCCTAGCAAAAACAAAAAAAAAAAAGAATTATTCTAGTAAGTGACTGTGTGATGATGAACCAAAGTGAGCATGTACTTAACCCTTGTTGTTAGGAATGTCACTGGTATGGTGACATTACCCACTTGAGAGGGGACTTACACATGAGCAAGTTCCGTCTGTTTTGACATTTATTTGGGGTGGGCAAGAACAATACCCACGGTTGTTTTTCTTTTAAGAAAAGAAGACATTCTATATGTGTAGAATTCAAGCTAAAAGAATTTTGACCCCTGCATGTCCCAAGGTCAAATTTTAACATGTCTTCGTATGGAGGCTCAAGTATTATGAAAATAATACTTGATATATGATAATATTGATAATTGATATTATCAATATTGATATTGATATGATAATATCAATATATGATAATGAAAAAAATCATATTGAATTTTGTCCTTCCTGTCCCCCCTCCCTTGGGTCCACAAACACAGGGGCGATAAAAGGCAAATATGAATTGTTTCCAGCCACCTATCCCCTGGAACGATCACTGAAGGCAATTTGGTGAGGACCCATTGGCATTTTTAGAGCAATTAGCAAACTAGTCAAGATGCTCATACATGTATGTATGTATCATACATACAAGAGTGGGAGAAGACGAATCCACCTCTGGTTCATATGGCACCCTTCACATGTCCAGGACTGTCATCCCACACAAATCTCCCATCCCCAAAGACCAACATTCTCCATTTCTTCAACCACTCTTCCTAGGATTTGATCACCAAGACTCTCCGCCAGCTTGTTTGCATGCCATGCCGTGGATGCTGCTGGCAAGCCACAGACCCCCACTGTGGATTCTGTACCCCAAGGTTTGAATTCAAGGGCCAATCATTATGTTCGGCCAAATGAAACCTCTTACATGTGACCCATTGCTCTGTCAACAGTGTGTAGAGTCTCGTACCATCCAAGAAAAAATAGCTGTTATCTCATTCACTTTGATGCGGATAGCCGTAAGTCTTCATCCATAAGCTGATGGAAACTAAAAGCAGAGACTTTGCATCAGTATCTCAAACCTAGAAACCCTACACTGAAAACTACCTTCATTAATGCTACTGAGGCTGGATCCCATAAATCAAGACTCTGACCTAATGCTTTGTGGTGGGACCTGGACATGAGGGGTTTTCTAAATTTCTGCATGGCAGAGTGGTGTGCAGCCAAACATGAAGCCGACTGTCGTCCAGCCATGTGAGCACACTCTGCTCCCTGGCACCCTCTCATGGTAGTAGGATGACGGACTGCTAACCAACCCTCTGTTTCATTCAATAAAGCAAACTCCAGTCCAGGAGGGTGGGTGCCATCATTACAGAGGATCCAGAATCAAATCTGACTGAATGTTTTCAACAAAGCTAATGCCAAGCCTTAGCAACTGAACCACTGTCAGTTCTTCCAAGCCTGGTTTTGAAGACTCTTCATTAGAAACTTCTCACTAGGTTGACCATTGCCTAGTCAGAAAAAGCCCTTTGAGTTTGGTTGTTAACATGGTTATTAATTAACATGATTGTACAGGCACTGAAAGCATTTCTCTGTCTTGTTTGTAAGAATGCCACTGGAGACCATGCCAAGTGTAGTTAGACACTGAGGATGTCCTCACAATTGTGAGACATACTGCCTGGTTTTCTTCCAAAATCTTTACTTCCGTCCAGTTTCACTATGTGTGAAACAACAGAATCTTCTCTTGATGAGATCATGAGCATCAATTAGGGAGTAAACTGCTTGGTTTTTGGATTTTGTTTCAGGGATTCAAAATATTGATGGAGGATGGTCAATGAGAAAGAGCTTTTTGACCATTGTGTCTGGCATGGGACATACTCAACAGCTACTATACAGAGACAATATTATTACCTTTGGACAGAAAGTACCTAGCAACTTTGCTGTCTGGCTCCCTCCCTCTTCCTCCCTCTGTCCCTCCGTCCGTTCCTTCCTTCCTTCCTTTCTTCCCCTCTCCCTCCCTCTCTTCTTCCTTCCTACCTTTAACTATCATAACTGAAAGCACAGTCTCTCAGACATTCTTTTCTCCAGTAATGAATGCTTTCACTCATGGCCATCATCACCCTCCCTCCGTCAGCAGGAGACTTTCTCTCACATCAAAATTTGGGAATGGTGAGGGAGGAGACCTACGGGGGGCATGGAGCAGGGCCCAGGCCACTCCTCCTAACTGTCCTGCTGCATTTGCTCATTGGCTTTCCCTCCTCGCTGTCTGTCTGTGGCTTCCCTCCTCAGAGCAGGTTCTTTCTAATCCTGTCAAGAGTGGTGTTTCTGATCCTGCAAGGGCTCAGAAACTAAACTCAAGATTTCAAAAGAAAGGACGTAAGGACCTACCTTCTGGGAATGATATCCACAGGAAAGACCTGACTGCTATGGTTTCCCATGTGGATCTGTGGCTTATAGGAAGATTAACGCTAGGACTAGAATACAGATATTTTCAGTCAAGTAATTTGGGTTTTGAAAAGGAAGATTGAAATATCAAGCATACTCTACCAATTGGAGAATAGAAGTGTATGTGTGTGATTTATGCAATAAAATATACATATCAAAGCATTTATTTATTTCACAAAGTTGTATGATATAACACAGTCTAGAGTATAAATTGAGCGATTCTCCTCTATTTCTGATACTACCTCTAACTCTTCTCTGTCCCTCTGGGCAAAACCACTTAAACCTTTTATCTTGGTTTCTTTTGTGGGAAAACTGGATAATAGACACCCCTTGGCCATTTCAGAGTAATGTTTTGATGCCAGCCGTTATGTGATTATATGAGAAAAAAGCTTTGAGCTTCTGGCAGTTAGCTGCTCCATAAATATTATTAGCAAGCTCTGGAGATTTTATCTTTGGAAACTGACAAGTACTTCTTCTAAAACCTCATATCTTTAGCCCCTGGACACATGTTCCTGATAGCTCTGTCTTTACAGAGACCCACTTCGCTCCACGAGAAGCGCCAGGGCTCTTGGTGCAGACTGGCTTCCGAGCATCACAGGACAGCCATGCCGCCTTGTGGAGTCTGAGGTAGACCAGCTGCTGAGCTCAGCGGGAGGACCTCGGCGGTGGGAAGGAGTTACAAACAAAGGAGTTCCTCCTGCGGAGGTGACCATCGACCTGGAGAGGCACACCGAGGGGGAGGGGTGAGTACAGAGGAAGTGTGCAAAGTTGTTGCGGCAAATGCTCCTCGTCGAAGGAAACAGATGGTAGCCATTCAGCCCTGAGCACACGACGGAGCTTTCTCGTTGACTCCTCCCCACAAATAGGTTGCCCCTGGACATATTCTGCCACAGAAGGAGACCTGCTCCTAAAGCGTCTTCAACATAACCTCCTCTGTTTATCTCAAAGACATTCTTTTATGTTGAAAGTGTTCGCCATTCAGCAACATGGGGAAAGATCATTTGTGAAGACAGAAATGCCTCAGAGAGAAGGAAAAGAGAGAAAAGAAGACAGGAGGAGGAAGATGAGGAGAAGGAGGAGAGGGGAGGAGAGAGAGAGAGACATCCTTGCCGTGTGAATATCGTTCACTCTTAATTTCTTTCTTCAATTTTGTAAATCGGACTGAATTCTCAAGAAGGCATAAATTAAATGATTAATGCCACTAAGTCCTTAAAGATTAAAATAAAAATAGAATTCATAAGACATATTCTTGATTAGTTTTCAAGATGTATGCAGGCACGGGGAAAGAAAAATATGACAATAAATTATCTGAGTCGATGATATCAAAAACTTCCTCGCTTCATGAGAACTGGCTTAGCGAATTACACAGGTACTCACTCAGCAGTTCTGTAAAGTGATGGCTGAGATTAGTGACGATTTTCCAAACTATAGAATGGAGTGATTATTTAAAAAAAAATTCTACTCCTGGAGGAGTGCCCGGGTGGCTCAGTCTGTTGGGCATCTGCCTTCCACTTGGGTCATGATCCCTGGGTTCTGGGATGGAGCCCTGCATTGGGCTTCCTGCTCGGTGGGGGGTCTGCTTCTCCCTCTACCCCTCCACTCACTCATGCTCTCTCTCGAATAAATAAAAAATAAAAATCTCTAAAAAAAATTACACAAAGGAAAAAATAAAAATTCTACTCTTGGAATGTGGGATCCAGTCCATCCAATATAAATTTCAAGAGAATAGGACGAAAACCAGAAATGAAATAAGAGGAAAATAATTAGGGTAACAAGCATGTGTTGGTTTTATCACAAAGGTGGTAATTTGGTAATATGATTTGGGGATTTTTTTTTCCATGGGAATAACTTGGTTCCTGAGTTTTGTGGTGCGTTGCCAGCAGGCTAAGCTGCTTAAAACGCCATGCTGGCTGTGGTCTCTTCCAGGATATTTAAGCTCTAATCCGTACCCACAACTAGCCATTTCATGAATGTCTGGCCACGACATGAACCTTTGGAAATTGGAAAGCACGAGTGATTCCATTCAAATCTACTGGGTGTTAGTTCAAAGCATCTCATTTGGTAATGATGGGTTAGCATTACAATCTTTGGTGGAGAGCAGACTCAGAGATTCTTAAAATTTAGAGGGATTTTTAAATTCATCGAATGCTACCTCTCAACCATTATAATCGCCTCTAAAAGATGCAGCTCCTATTTAAAGTTAAGGATTTTTTTTTTCTTTCAGTACCTCTGCTGTACCCAAAACTTATGTTACATGCTAGAAATACAAAGATGAGTAAGAAATCTGCCCTTAAAAATCTGACAACCTAGTATGGAAAACAGCCCAAATACAGACATCTTATCTAGAACACTCTAGAAATGGCATGGAGCACAAAGGACAAGCATTTAAAGCAACCTCGAGGCAATCACCCCAATCTGGAGGACCAGGAAGGTGAGAATATGTCCAGGAAAGCACAGTCAAGATTCAACAAATTGTAACATTCCACAGATAATTGATATCAATTTTTAAATGTGTTTTCTAATTAAATTAAAATCTGCCTCCATATAGCCTTTATCAACTGTTCTTACTTCTATCCTCTGGGGTAGCACAGGAAATATCTAACTCACAATATGATATATGTTAGATATATCATAGGATATATCTAACTCACCTGTGATATATCATCACAGGATATATCTAACTCGCCCTTCTTAGTACTCAGAAGGGAAAAATTAAATAAAGTGTTCCATATTATGAACTGGAATCCACATCAAGCTCATCGCTCTACAGTAATGAATCTCAAGGGAAGTACATACCGGAATCTAGAACCCCCTGCCTTGAGGATGCTTGCGTAACTCCCAAGCCTGCCACTAGTAGGCATTCTCACTCATGAGCCTGTCATAGACCTTCGGTGGGTGGGGACAGGAAAAGACATGGGATTCCAGACATACACGTGGCCAACAGGCCCACGAGAAGATGCTCAACATCGCTGCTCATCAGGGAAATGCAAATCAAAACCATAATGAGGTATCAACTCACACCTATTAGAACAGCCATCATCAAAAACAAGAGATAAGCGTTGGTGAGGATGTGGAGAAAAAGGAACCCTCTTACACTGTTGGTGGGAATGAAAACTGGTGTAGTCACTCTGGAAAACAGTATGGAGGTTCCTCAGATAGTTAAGAACAGAACTACCGTATGATCCAGCAATTCCAGTCCTGGGTATATTTCTACAGGAAATGAAAAGAGGCTATTGAAGAGATAGGTGCCATCTGATGTTCATTGCAGCATTATTCACAGTAGTCAACATATGGAAACAACCTAAATGTCTACACATGAATGGATAAAGACATGATATGCACAAGCACATGTGTGACTACTATTCAGCCATAAGAAAGAAGGAAATCCTGCCTTTTGTGACAACATGGATGGACCTAAGGGCATTATGCTAAGCAAAATAAGTCAGACAGAAAAAGACAAATCCTATAAGAACTCACTCATACATGGAGTCTAAAAAAGCCAAACTCGCAGAGAAAGTGAATAGAATGGAGGTTTCCAGGGGCTGGGGGGGAAGGGGGAACTGGGGAAATGTTGGTCAAAGGGTACAAACTTTCAGTTAAAAGATGAAAGGTTCTAGGGATATAATATACAGTATGGTGACTTTGGTTAACAATACTACGGTGTACTTGAACGTTGCTAAGAGAGTAGATCTTAAATATTCTCATCACATACACACACAAAATAGTAATTATGTGACTGGATGAGGTGGTCACCATTTTGCAATATATGTCAAATCATCACCTTGTACACCTTCAATTCACATCATGGTAAACATCCTTTACATCTCAATAAAGCTGGCAAAAGATAAACAGATGGAACAGCACAACTTACGAGTTCTCTTCCCGTGTCCCTCCCCCATTTCAATAATCAGATCAATATGGGATGGATTCTAATACGGGAGCTTTCCTGAAGTCCACAATCAGTACAGCATTTCAGACACTGGTTCTAGAGCCTCCTCCATGCCCTGATCCCACACTTGATCCCACAGTTGGTCTGCTAACCCACTGTTCCTGGTACAAGGTTTCCATGATTGGGGATGGAATGGTTCTCAGGGGTCTTCCCAACCCCTGATGCAGTGCAGCTCCAGTTCCCAGTGCTCCTCTCACTCTCAACTGCCAAATCCCCTCATTGATAAGTTAGCTTCTGTGTTGGTCCCACAGACACCTGTGTTCATGAGTGCAAGTCACGCAGCTTTGCTCTCCTGCCCCAAAGCTTTCGTCATTTCCCACTTCGAAGACGGCAATATCAGACGTTTTCATTTCATATTATTTGGGCTGCGCTGTTATTTTTTGACGATCTAGGAGAGCAGTGTACCTGGACTGTAGAGTAATAAACGCACCAAGCACTTTTGGTGTGTTTTAAGAGCCCAGTTCACTTGGCTTCAGGAAGTGTCAAGGGACAATTAGTAACCCAAGGTGCTTGTTTTGAAGGCTATTTCAAGAATAACATTGGCGCATTATACAACCCACTGCTGAGGCTCCCTGGGATATTCTGTCCAAACCCTCTTCTCAGGCCTGCATGCCCCAGTGCAGTGGGGACAACGGGGCTGGGCAGACTGCATGTCAGTTCTGTGTTGCCCGCCATTAAAACAGCCTATGCTGGGGCGCCTGGGTGGCTCAGGGGGTTAAGGGTCTGCCTTTGGCTCAGGTCATGATCCTGGAGTCCTGGGATTGAGCCCCGCATGGGACTCCCTGCTTAGCGGGGAGCCTGCTTCTCCCTCTCCCTCTGCTCCTCCATGCTCTCTTTCTTTCTCTCTCAAATAAATAAATAAAATCTTTAAAAAAATAAAAAACAAAACACAGCCTTTGTTGATGGGACCATAGAAAGTAAAAACAGGCTTCATTTTACCTACAGTGCAAATGCACAAAAAGCAAGTCTTTATTTTCTCTTGGGAGTTGAGATTTCTTGGCATTTTTCCAAAAATTGGATGTTATGAATAATCTATCTGATACACACCCTGCCTTGCACACATGAGGCCTGATGAACCCTCAGGGTATAAACCCACCTAGTTTTTCCCTCAAAAGAAAAGTACCAGGAGGCAATGTGGGACATTCATTTCTACCTTCTGATCAACAGTTTTCAAATGTCGATAATTATAAATAAGAAAAACGATATTATTGTGCTTTTCATCATAATCCCAAATGTCTCAGGAAGAGCACACTTTTGGTGTATTGAGGCTAAAACTCCTTAGGTATTACAAATCACAGATAATGTTGAGAAACGGAACAGACACATTTCCGATATCTGAGGACTTTGGAGAAAACCAAGTGCTGCAGAATAACCAAAGAAAACAAAAATTCATCGTTTACAGACTAGGCTGCGTGTGTGTGTTTCTGCTCTGGCGACGGGGTTGAGTAACCACAGAGCACAACAGGAGTGTGGTCATTTTCCACCTTGAAATGGTATTTATTGAAAAAAGACAAAGACACAGCCCCTGGGTGGCTCAGTTGGTTAAGCGTCCAACCTAATTTCAGCTCAGGGTCATGATCTCAGGGTTGTGAGATCAAGCCCTGCACTGTGAGATCAAGGTCAGCATAGAGTCTGCCTAACCCTCTCCTTCTGCTCGTCCATGGCTGCCCGCTTGTGTGCTCTCTCTCAAAGAAATAAATAAGTAAAATCTTTTTTAAAAAGACAAAAAAGAAGATTAATGCTAATTTATAAGAGACTACATCTCTTGTGCCTCCCTCCCTTTAGAAGAAGAATGATGGGTCCATCTGGTCACTTTCCTGGGGGTGGGGAGTGGCTGTTATGCTTATTAGGATAATGAATTCAGATGTAATATGAAAAACTCTTGAATGATGGGGTAGATTTAAATATTTAGAGATACAGAAATTATTCTTAGGGAAAAAAAAGAATACCCAAAAGTTGGTTGGCAAGAAGAAAGCCACAGAGAGAGAGAGAGACGGAGAGAGGGAAGGAGACTATGTTTTGGGAAGGTGGAAGATGGGTTTGAACGCAACTGATCATTTGATATGCTGGAGAGATACTGACAAGACATATTGGAAGAATATGAGCTTCACTGGTTATGCTGTGTGCTTGTTTGATAAACTTTGGAGAAAAAGAAAACAACTTCTGAGACTTCTCTGGATGTCACAGATGGTTTCCATTGCCACGGGACACCTAGCTGAGATGGAAAATAAGCTTGCCCGTCTTCACATAAGAGTAGCCTGATGGTTCATCAGCCTTTTCAAACAAAGAGCCCATCGACTGATGCACACAGAGTTTGCATTCGGCTAAAGCCTTCGCGTATTCTCCCCAGATGCACCGACTTGTCAATCCTAACACTCAGACCTCACCCTCTCACTTGTCTCCCATTTGAGATACTCCCCACTGTCACGGATCCTGAGAGGGGAAGAATGTCTCCTATGGCTTCAGCCTCACGGTTGCAGCCTGCAAGGCCCGTTGAAATGTTAACAGCGAGCCTCTGACACACACACAGGCACCACTAGCTTTAGGAAGACCTAAGGTGACGTCTTCATTCTCCCTCCCACTTTCCAGATTAGACTGCTCTTTGTCACCAGCGAACTGTTCCTTCACCACAGCGATGTTAAGGCCGTGCTGCGGGGAAGGGTAAAAGAGAGACGTGCTGTTGCTCCTGTGGGCCCTTCTGCTGATGAGAATGCGTGGTATCGTCTTCATCCATCCCCAGCTGCCAGCCAAGGCAGCCAAGCCAGTGGGTAACCCCAAGTGCCCCAAATCCAGCCCAGAGCAGGAGAGCACACACATTCCTGCGTATTAGCAATTGGATGTGCAATCATACCATCAGCGAGGACCGGCCAGGGAAAAGCGGCCCAGACCATTCTGAGCAGGAGCCTGATGGCTTTTGGGAAACCACACCGCCATCCCCCATGATGTGTCTGGTGAGGTTGCCAAGGCTGGGCCTTCCTGGCTCCTCTCCCGACCTTCGACATATCGAGAAAGTTCTCGAGTACACAGGGGTGTTTGATGAGGCTCTGAGGGCCTCTTGCTTCTGCCACTGCCAGTAGTTCGTCTTTTCTAGGTGCAAATGGTATTCTGCTCAGATAAGTGCTCTTTTATTATAAAAGTAATGCCCTGCCTTTTATTTCAATGGCAGCTGTATGAAAATGTTAGTTTTGCTGTTATTGGTGCAAAGTCATAAGGCAGAAAAGTCAACACGATGGGCCACCTGGACTGGGATCTTACTGTTTAGCAAACCAGAAATATAATTAGGTAGAAGGGCTTGTGTTATAGAGTAGAAACCCTCAGGGATGGGGTGCCTGGGTGGCTCTGTCGGTTAAACCTCTGCCTTCGGCTCAAGTCATGATCCCCGGGTCCTGGGATCGAGCCCTATGCTGGGCTCCCTCCTCAGTGGGGAGCCTGCTTCTCCTACTCCCTCTGCTGTGTCCCCTGCTTGTGCTCCCTGGCTCTCTCTCTCTCTCTCTCTGTGTCAAATAAACAAATCTAAGAAGAAAAAAAAAAAAAGAAAAAAGAAAATAAAAGGAAATGAAAGAAAAGAAAAAAAGGAAATCCTCAAGGACAAAAGACAAATACAGTGTTCCCCTTCACCCGCCAAATACCTTTAAGCCGTCTGTACTTTCTTATTTCTTATCACATTCCCATCCCACTTACTTAACAGTGCCAGGAAAGGTGTGTTCTGTATCATGAACCAGGAAGGTGAACCCTTTGTGTTGGGAACGCCTAAGGTAAACATTGGTTGCAAATTTGCTTAAAATTATACACACCTAATCATGGGTGGGGCTCTCAGCTATGTGTTTAACAATGTCTTTATGATTTATTACGATGGACATCGGTTTTATGCTCAGATTGTCAGAAATAGAGCTATAGAGGGAGATGTGCATATCAGTGTTGAGGGCAGAACCAGCAACAGCTGGGTAGTAATTCAGAGACATTCACTGCAATCTTACATGCACAGAATGCCTGTATCGCTTCCCTTTCTGATACTTGCAAACTGCTGGAAGGCAGTGAACAATAGGCTGTCTCTAATTTTCATGACACTATAATATGGCTGATCTTATGTAAATGTAATTGCAGAATCAAGGATTGCAAGATTCTCTGCCCAAAGCGTTTTCTCATGCACCCATAAAGTCAGGTTCTCCCCCGTTCCCCCATCTTTGCCAGCATCCTTTGGTTTATCATCATCATTCAAAATCTACATCATCCACATCATTAACAAACTGAACCATGGGCACAGTTCCGTCAACTCTGGTACGTTCTTCTACCTTCCTTCTGTTGGTACTGTGATAAAGGAAAATTTTACCCTGCTGTTTTATGAATCTAGGCTGAATTATATCTGGAAGGGCATACCTCAAAGTCTACAAATGTTTTATCCATACCTAAGGAAGTCCTGAGTGCAAAGGTGACACAAGACATGATTATTTTACAAGTCTCCCTAATGTTTTGGAGACATTGGAGATGTCTGTTATTCGATTTCTTCCTCTTTTAAGTGAGGGTATTCATTGTGTACTATTGTTTCTGGGAAAGTAAATAGGAGCAATGGAAGAACTTCTATTTCCACCCGAGAAATAAAAACAGGCACTGGATTAACTCTCCCACCTAAAACCTCCAGAAAAACCAACAAAATATATGAAACAGTGACTTTCATGACCCTGGATATCAGATAGTGATGGATAGTGAATCCTGAGGGACGGAAACAAATAAGATGTGTGTTAGGATTGCTGAAGCTCACTGCCTTGATCTTGAAAGAGTTTCCAGGATGCAGTGCAGAGAGGGGAAACGGAGGCAAAGGGCTTGACCAAATCTCTGATTGGAGGAGAGGGACCTGAAAGTCCAGGGAGACCAAGGTGGTCACAGTCAGCGGGAGAGAGTACTGTACAAAAGAGAGAGGAGAGAACTGTACAAAAAGGGAGGATCCCAGAAATCTTCAGAGGGTCCCCTTGAGGATTCAGCAGTTCTGATCAGTGGATACATGTGAGAATACTATGTGAAGCCAAGGAAAGAATCACCTGAAATGATTAAAGGAAGAGTGCTTGGTGTTCACACAGGGCTGGGAAGAGCACCTGTTTCCACGAGCCACAAAAAGACTTACAATTCATAAGGCATTGGGGGCACAGCTCTTACTTAGCCATGGGGAATAATTAAACCTAGACTGAGCATTGCTCTGGAGCTTCCTACCAAATCTAAAAGCAAGACCCTAAAGTTGCAAATTGTTTCTAAGGAACTTAATGGAAAATAATATAGCTCGAGAATATGTACGGGAATACAAAAATACCTAGTATCTAAAAAGTTAAAATTACAATGTCTACCATCCAATCATGAATTTCTAGGCATGCAAAGACACAGGAAAAATAACACTTGATTAAAAAAAATAATCTGAAAGTGGCTCCTAACTGATGCAGAAGGTAGATCATGCTTTTGGATCTCGAACATATTGCCCTCTATTTTCTTCTCAAAGTGCTTTGGTATTATGTTTCACAAATAGGTCTATGATCCATTTTGAGTTAATATTAGCATGCATTTTGTCTGTATGTGTTGTTTGCAGGCATGGATCAAAGTTCTTTTTTTTTTTATTATGTTATGTTAGTCACCGTACAGCATGTCATTAGTTTTTGATGTAGTGTTCCAAGATTCATTGTTTGCGTATAACACCCAGTGCTCCATGCAATACGTGCCCTCCTTAATACCCATCGCTGAGCTATCCCAATCAGGATATCCAACTGTTCTAGTATCATCTGTTGAAAAGACTCTCCTTTTTTTCCCTGAATTGCTTTTGTATCTTTGCCAAAAGCAGCTGTTCATCTATATATGTGGGTCTTTTCTGTTCTACTAGTCTATCTTAATGCCAATATGACACTTTTCTTTGTCTTTTTTTTTATGTTAGCCAACATATAGTACGTTATAAGTTTAATCTAGTGTTCAATGATTCATTAGTTAATGTATAACACCCAGTGCGCATCACAACTATCATCTGGTTACCCCATCCCCCTATACTGCTCGCTTCTGTAAAACAGTTTGTTTCCCAGAGTCCAGTCTCTCATAGTTTGTCTCCCTCTCTGATTTCTTCCCATTCAGTTTTCCCTCCCTTTACCTGTGGTCCTTCATGTTATTCCTTATGAGTGAAACCATATGATAATTGTCTTTCTCTGCTTGACTTATTTACTTAGCATAATCCCCTTCAGTTCCATTCATGTTGATTCCAATGAGGGTATTCATCCTTTCTGATGGCTGAGTAATATTCCATTGTATATATGGACCACATCTTCTCTATCCATACATCAGTTGAAGGGCACCTTGGCTTCTACCACAGTGTAGCTATTGTGGACATTGCTCTATGAATATGAAACAGGCAGCCATTAAAATCCTAAAGGAGACCATGGGTAGTAACCTCTTCGACATCAGCTACAGCAACTTCTTTCAAGATATGTCCCTAAAGACACTCTCTTGGATTATTGCAACTTTTTAATACATCTTGAAATCTGGTAGTGTCAGTTTTCCAACTTTGTTTTTTGTTTTTCCAAGTGGTTTGGCTATTCTGGGTCTTTTGAATATCCCTATGAGTTTAGGATCAGCCAGATAGTTTTTAGGAAAAAAAAAGCCAAAATTCTTTGGTTCTTAATCATTTTGATTGGGATTGCACTGAATCTATAGATCAATTTGGGAGGATTCGCATTCTAACAATATCGAGTCTTCCAACCTATGAACAATGTATATCTCTTCATTTATTTAGTTCTTTTATTTCTCTCAAGAATGTTTTATAGTTTTCAAAAAAAATGTTTTATAGTTTTCAGTGTATAGTTTTATGCATCTTTTGTCTGAATATTTTATTTTTGATGCTACTGTAAAGTGTGTTGATTTTTAATTTAAATTTTTAATTGTTCATTACTAATATATGTGGTTGATTTTTTTGGGGGGGTATAAAGACCTCTGCTAACCTCATTTAATAGTTTTAGTAACTATTTGCATATTCCTTTGGGTTTTTGCTCACGTCTCTATGCATAGAGACAGTTTTAGTTCTTCCTTTCTGACTAGGTGCCTTTTATTTATTTTTACTTTTTATTGCAATGGTTCAAATCTATAGTAAAACACTGAATAGAAGAGGTAAAAGCAGACACTCCTATTTTGTTCCAAAACTTAAGGGGGAAGTATTCAGTTCTGCCATTTACCATGATGTTAACTTTAGGTTTTTAGAAGATGCCCTTTATCAGACTAAGGAACTTCTTTTCAATTTCTAGTGTGCTGCAGGGTTTTAATCAGTATTGGAATTAGGGTTTTAAAAAATTCAAATTCATTTCTACATCTACTGAGAAGGTCTTTTTTTTTTTTTTTTTTTGGTAGTTTGATAATATTGTGGATTATACTGATTGCTTTTCAAATGTTTCAAAACAATATTATATTGTAGCTCACTTCTGTGACATAAACTAGCCTACTCCAGCTGTGTGTGAATTATTAAATAATGACAATATTCTGTTCTATTCTACTGTGACTCACATGATTGTATTATAGTCCTTCACTACTGGGTACCACTGGAATCTAAGCAGTGCCCTCAGAAGCAGTTGAATAGAACAGAGTAAATTTGCCCAGGTATAAAGGGCTTCTTCCATGGCTATGTGATTCCAGTTTGTATGCTAGGGTGTTAGTCACTGGGATGATTTCTTCAGATCCTGCTCCAAGGAGGAAGGCACTGCTCACTGCTCAGCTGACTATTATAACTGTCCCTCTTGTATTTTTTTTTCTCCTTATCAGCCATGATTAGCTTGGGGGAGCTTGTTCTCTTCTTTGGGGGTATACTCAGGTTCACTTACACACTGGTCCATGCACTCTGCTAGCTGCTAGTCTTCTCTTGATCTGCTCTACACATTAATGCCATTCACTGGAACTTCCATTTTCCAAAATTCCATTTACAACTGAAGTCTTTTCTAAGCAAGGCTTCTCTCTACATTTCTCATGCACTGTTCAGTGATTGTAAAGTTATGCCAAGGTTCTGCCAGACTCTGAGTTTGATGTATAAAATTCAGATGTATGAAAAGTGATAGTGGAAGGCAGAAAGGGTTACCGTCACAGGGATGTAGTGACAACTCCCTGCTATGAAGCCTTGAACACATCACTTTATCCATCTGGGCCTGACTTTCCTGATCCTTAACTCCTTGGTGAATGGGTGTCCTGTGGTTGGGATTAACCCTGAGCTTTCAGAGGTCTTCCAACTTTAAAATGTCCTCTTCTAAGAGAGAACTGCATCTTTAAACCCCAGGAAAGACAAGCTTGTCATTTCAGCCTTCCCCTTATTTAAAAAGGTAACTTGTGCTAATTCTCCAGGGCACAGCACTTCTATCAATTCATCACAGAAAGACCATTAGGCATAAAGTGATAAATACACTATGTCAACTTTGAAAATTGATTTAGCACTTTTGACTATAAAAACTTCAGATTTTGTAGGTAAGCAAATAGATGCTTTTGCTTAATCGTTTTTACATCATCAGATATCAGTGTGCATCACTCTTAGAAAATTAGTGATGTTTAGTCAAATATGAAAGGCAGAGTAGACAGGCATAACTCACTGAGCAGATATTTCTGGTGAAGTTCTAAATTAGCGTGTGTCAGTCTCCCCCTTAAGTCTTTAGGGTCTTAGAGAACAAATCACTTATTCTTGTATTGAATTGGGGATCTATATGACATAACCTCCCTGGACTGTAAGTGTGTATTTTTTTCTGTCCAGCTAGACCTTCCAATTGGCCCCAGCCTGCCCAGGCCATACTAGCTCCTGCATCAATAATGACAGCACAAGAAAAGGGAAAAATCAGTAAGCTCAGTATCTTCTGTTTACAGGAAAAGGTCCTATTAGAAAGTGGACCCATGATCTGGGACGCAGAGAGTCACAGAGTGTCTTCCCTGACCTGCCAGGGTCCTGGAGTGACAAAGAGAGCAGAAGTACTATCGTCTCCTTATCCTTTGTTTCACTTGCACATCGTTAATTGGTCATTTAGTTCTTTCCCATAAAGCTTGGCCTCAAATCCTTCTAATAGTGTGTCAGAAATCCAGCTCCATCATGACATTTTGAAAATTGGTCACAGCACAAATACACTTTCCTTAGTCTTGCCCACGGTGCTGAGATTCTGTATGGCACCCATTCCTTCCATGATACCTCAGTGTTTCTTCATTGTGGATGATGTATTCTTCCATTCCCACTTTGGGGGACATTTGGAAATGTCTAGAGACATTTTGGTCTCCACACCTGGTGATGAGTGCAACTGACATCTAGTGGGTAGAGGTCAAGGATATTGCCCAACATCCTAACATGCACAAGACAGTCCTCCATCCCCACACTGCAACAAAGAATGATCTTGTCCAAATGTCACTAATGCCCAGGTTGGGAAATCCTAGTGTGCCTGACATGGAAACCTGAGATTCTCTCTCCTCTAGGACCGAGCTCTCATCTATAACTCTATTTACACAACTGGGATTTTGATACCTTTTCAGCCTTTCCTTAGAAAACCTGATTATCTTGCCAGTGTTTACCAGCTGGAGACTGGCTTCATGTTTTTATTGTTTTTCTGGAAACCCCTTCCTACATTCCCTCAGGTATCCATGTTGCCCCAATCATGTATCAGTGTGACATGCTGTGTTTAGCTTGCAAAGATTCTCATGCCAGAAACATCCCAGCAGACTTGCTTCAGCTCATCCTCCCATGCCAGCCCTGCACCCACATTCTTGGTTCCTAGCAGGTCTCCTTGCTTCACTGGGATGCAACTCTGGTCACGACCCAACATCTAACAATGCCAGTTTCGAAAGTTCTCTCAAATGCTGCCTGCCATGAATTAAGTAAACCGCTGCTGTAGAAACAACCATATATGCCGGTGTCGTAGTCTAATATTTTTGCTGATTTCTCTGAGTCTACCTATCCTAAGAGAACTTTTTCACACCTCATTTGAAAAGCGGGAGGATTATATACATCTTTTGAAGGAGGAGGATATAGAGCTCACTTTTTATCCAAGGTGAAATCCATAAACGTGTGTTACTGAGCAATGACACCTCAACAGAGATAAGAAGATTCAAATTATTGGCAAGGTACCACACATAATTGTTTAAAAAAAAAAAATCTGGCTTTTTTACCCTCTTGTCAAATTGCTCTGACTAACCACAACAATGAGAGGTTTCAATCTACCCAGGGGCAAGACAATGAAGTCGGGACAGGAGACACTGGAACAGCTGGTCTATGCAGAGATGCAAGGAGAAAGATATGGGTCAGGCCAGGAAGACAGGAAGAATGGTAGTAGAGAAATACACTTTTCTGGTGGAAACTGGCAACAAGGTAGTTAGCAGTGCTTAGCTCTATGGTCACAGGACCGAATGGCACTCAGCTTCTGCCAGCCGTCAAATGAAACAGGCAAGAATGGACACGTCAACTTACAGATTAGCCATGACTGAAACAATTCCGTAAGTATCTGAATTAGTCTGCTCAAGACGTCATAAGAAAGTACCACACAATGGGTGCCTTCAACAACAGATTTATTTGTCATAGTCCTGGAAACTGGAAGTCCAAGATCCAGGTGTGGGCAGGGTTGGCTTCTCCTGAGGCCTCTTTCCTTGGAGTGTAGATGCTGTGCTCTCCCCGTGTCCTCATGGGGTCATCCCTCTGTATGTGCATCTATGTCCTAATCATCTCTTCTTATAAGGATTGGATTAGAGCCCACCCTAATGACCTCAGTTGACCTTAATCACCAGTGTAAAGACCCCGTCTCCAAATATAGTCCCATTCTAACATCTTAGGGCATAGAACTTCAACATATGAACTTTGGGCTGGGGGGAGCACAATTCGACCCATCTCAACATATTTTTAGTGGGAGTTCCATAATGTTGTTTTGAGGTAAGGGGACACCTGAATAATGATCGATGGAAAAGACACAATACAAAGTAATGGTAAGCTCCCAGGATAGTGGGTGCCTCCAGGCACAAAATAGTAGCGTGGGAAACTAAATCTATTAGTGCCTGTCAATGTCTGTGGTGCTATATGGCAGCTAG
>CM052901.1:100104385-100159114 GCA_028534135.1 Potos flavus | reverse complement strand
AACAAAAACCAGTTTAAAAAAAAAAGGACAAGGTCCAAAAAATAAGCAAGAAGGAAAAGAAGAAAGGTGTTTTGTTTTGTTTTTCTTGTGCAGTTTGGGTATAAATCCATAATGGCGGTGCTGAGAAGGAGGAATTTTACTCAGCCCTTTGTAGATTCTTCTGGCTGGTGTCAGAATTAACTTGCCATGAGACACATTAAGAGGAGAAAAATCAAATTTAATTTCGTAGTACAGGAAGCCTACACACATGTGAGGACCCAAGTCAGAAAGGTCAAATGAGGTCTCTGTGCCATCCTGCGCTAAGGAATAGGATGGGGGCCTCGAAGGGGAGGAGGGCAGTTCACAGGGCAGTAAGAATGTTTGGTCAGTAGATGTTTGTCCTGCCACACGGATGGGTCCCTCAGATAAGATCTATCTCTGATAATAGCTCTCATTCTGGGAAAGATGCCCCATTTAGATTCTTCTGGGTAGTTAAGAGATGGGCGAAAGTTTCTCTCGAGTCCACAGGATCTTGATTGTGTTCAGCTCAAAGTGATCCACGTGTCACAGAGATTGATTTGGGGGAGGCTTGCTTGGAACCCCTTCAGCAGTATCAGCAGTGTCTGTGACTGTGGTGGAGAAGCAGCCCTCAACCCTAATTAGACCCAGAAGGGCCCCCCTTTGCTGAGCTCCAACCTGCTCCTGAGAAAGTGCAGAGAAGCAGACAACAGTGGGAGCACACAGCTACGCTAGCTGCTGGCCCCCTCCAGCCCCTTCCCAAGAAGACAGAAGCCTGGAATGGGCGGGCATCCTAAATCCACCAGCCCCACATTCCTAAATCCTTCCTAAGTCCACCACCCCACGTTCACCAGAAACTCTGTTCCTGGGGCCTGATGTTCTTCTCATTCTCGTTTTTAACACAGTCTTTCCCAAACACATCACACACACACTTGGAAAAAAAACCCGAAAAGTAATACCTGTTAACGTCCGTGAGATTGGGTCCATCCCAGTGTGCGTTTAGAAATGCCAGAGTGGCTCTCATGCTCAGAGCCCAGCAAGACTGCAAAGTCCTGTCTAACCACAGCTATCCAGAAGCAATCATTTGGTACGAGTTTGGATCTGAACTCGTCTTTGTGACACCTGGTGTGTTGAGACAGCGGGGTAAATCCACTTAGTGAATTGTACAGAATGAGAATCTTTAGTAACTGGAATAGTGAAAATTTTAGGAATCTGAGGAGTAAAGGAATGTGTGTGTGTGGACATATAGACACACACATTTACATTATGTATGTAGACAATCTACAGTGTGCGTATGTGTGCGTGTGTGTGTGTGTTTTAAGTAATCTCTGTGGGGGGGCTTGAACTCACGGCCCCGAGATCAAGAGTTGTGTGTTCTACTGGCTGAGCCAGCCAGATGCCCCTCATTGTGTGTGTTTTTAAGAAACGTGAGGAAATATATATAAAATTTAAATATATTTATTTTCCTTATACACATATTCATGTCATATATTCTGTATAAATAACGCGTGCATTTGTGGTCTTCAAACACCTATGAGTAGACGTCACTGCTTATCATTTCAGCAGACTGATTAGCATGTACACGTGCATCATGTATGTGTTTGTGGCCTTAAGAATCTTTGGAGGAAAGTTTTCGCTATATAACGTGTGTGTGTACATATATGTAATTGCACAGATTTGAGAATTGTATAATAGTTCAAGTGAAATGGGTGGATCACACAGGTACGACAAATGTGTTTTGTTCTTTTGGGGACAGACTTCCGTTAGATATGTCTGTTGGCTGCCACTGTATTTAATGTGCAAGGGATAACATTTGAGAAGCGTGTATTTCAAGTCTGTTCCCCATGGCCATTTCGACTACTGGCAAGGAATCTTAGACCCGGTGAATTCCCGTGAGTCCTTCCTCCTGGGGTGCACCACAGTGGCATTTAAAGGAAGGTGAAACGCCCACACTTCGTTATGGGTTTAATGATACAGCTTAACACCCCAGGATGCGTTATATCCGAGAGCAGGTCGTCATTTGCGCACAATGCTTGTGAACAATGAGAAGTGCATGGTAATCGAAAACCATACATGACCGAAAGCACCCACCCAAAAACCACTCAGAAATCTCCACCTGCCTTCTTTGTTCGGCACCTGTCTGTGTTACGTATGAATTCCATGGGGGGGCTTTCCCCACGTGGGTTTCTTTGCTGCCCAAGAACATTCGTTGTGATCACCAGGGGAGGTCTGGAGACGAGAGGTGGTTGAGCATTTCTGGGGTTTACGGAGGTGGTGGGTGGCTCGCGGCAGAAGAGCCAGGCTCCTCCTGATGTACAGGGAGGTACCCAGCTGCTGGAGTGCTGGGTGGCGGTAGATCACGGAGTCCAGCTCCACGCCCTCTCCTCCCCATATGGCTAAGACAGGAACCCTACTGTGAGCGCCACGTGGCTGCTCCAGTTGCCTGATTTGCATGGAGATGTTTCTTCCTTGATTCAAGGCCCTAATGACCAAGCCTGGCTCTTTACGGTCTTGGAGAATGAGTCTTTACTTGCTAGTCCCTGAATGACTGACTCGTGCCCTAGTTTTGTGGGAATCGAGAATTTTCCAGCAGCATTCTCTCCATTGGGCTCTTCCTTTGTAGAGTCCAGAGTCCAGAGTGAGAAGGCCTACCCGGTTTTGGCTTGAGGGTTCCTGTGAGATGCCCCTGACGGTCAGCCCCATTCGAGGGCTGTCACATCAGCTAGGTTCTGTACTGAACGACTTCCTTAAGTACCTACGTGAATTAATAAAACACAGCCTCTTCTTTTCATGACCCCACAGGAGAGTGGTTTACATGCCCCGGTCTGGTGTTGCTAATCAATACTCTTCCCTGGAACGTAATATTCTGCCTTCCCCTGCAGAAGAGAGGGCTGGTGCTCACAGAGGTTAAGTGCTTTTCTGAGGTCCCACAGCGAGCCAGTACCAGACTCAGAACTGAATTCCTATCAGTCTGCCTCCAAGTCCTCCTTGCACTTTCTAAGATTAATCATTCTGGGGGGATATTTATCATATTAAGGTGCTAGGTTGAAAGCATCGGGAGAGGGGCAAAAAAATAAAGGGAGGGGAAATCTTTGATGTAGGTAGCCCAGATCCCTGTGGGTTCGGTGGCCCTGTAGCAGGGGTGCAGAAGGAGACGGGAGGGATTTGTGAAGGGGTTTCTTTGCACTGCGTCCCACCCACGCCCCGAGGGCGCTGAGCTCCTGTCTGCACCCCAGCCTGATGAGGGGGATTCGGCGAGACTCCTTACAAAGATCTGATTGTGCATCTCTGGGCACCAGGGGCAGGCGCCTGATCCCACGTGAGGAAGCTGGAGAGGCTCCAGGCATGGATAGAGGCTGCATTTCCAGGCTCTCGGCAGCAAAGATACAGGGCCCAACCTCCTCAGTGACTAGATGGGGACCACCTGGGGGGAAGGCTTGCAGCCATTTGGATTCCTGCTCAGTGAGATGTCTTCCGAGGAGGAGGAAGAGGGGGGCTTGAATGGAGAGGGTACCACCACCTCGTGGATGGGCAGAAGTCACCTGGATGTGTCCCAAGAACCCGTAAAGATGCCCTTCAGAGGGAGGGTCCGTCTCCAGTGTGCCTGAAGCCATCTCTCAGTAGGACCCTTAGGAGGAGAACCTTCTGCCCCTTTGGCCCCATCTTTCCCTGCACACTCCATGCCCTGCCACCGTAGCAGCCGCTAAGAGTGGGCTGGGCTATGAACGGGAAAGCCAGAAGCTTCTCTCCCCATGCACCCCTCCGGGACCAAAACCATGCTTTTGCTGGGGGGGGGGGGGCGGGGGCTCACCTGGGAATTCAGGTGGTTTCAGTGTTGCCCTAGACATTGCATTTCGAGCTTTATGGCATTCAGCAGCTGGAAGCATCCTGGGGCTTGCTAGAATTTGGACCATGAACTTATAAAACTTCTCCCCAACAGATAGGTTTTATAGAGATCCCAGAAGACCACAGGTCACCTTGGGATGACGTCCAGGTCCTGCTCCTTCAGGATAAAATATTTCCTCAGGTTTCGGTGCGTGAGCATTTGGGGTTACTGTTAAGAACGGAAAACACGTAGGCACCCGCTACGTTGTTTATTAATTATGAGTGGCTATCGGCAGCCGAAGGCACACGAAATCATGAAAAATGAGCCGTGTTTTATTTATAGACGTGGAGTAAAGAAAATGAAGACGCACTGTGGTTTTACCTTTGTTTCTTTTTTTCTAAATGAAACACGATGAATGACGTGAGAGGAAATACGAAAAGAGAAAAACCCGGGAAGTTTTTTTGTTTTTTTGTTTTTTTCCCCCCTGGGGTGTGATCTCCCCGCCCCCGGGCCGTGGGAGCAGAGACTCCCTGCCCACGTCATCGCGGGGGATGGCCTGCCTGCCTGCTTGCCGCCCACGGAGCTCCGTGGTGTCCTTGCTCACCGCCTAACCCTCGGTGTTGACGAGGAGAAGGAATTCCTCAGGGCCCTGTGTGCTGTGTAGGTAGGCATAAGTCAGCCAACAGGCAGGCTCGGAGGGCTCGTGGGCAGCACTAGCCCCAGAGCATCAAAAACGTCTCCGCTGCCGCCAGTAGCCTCAGCCGCGTCCCCGTCCTCCATGCTAGAATACAGCAGGTCAGCACACGTCCGCCCCCCCCCCGCCCCCTGCCCGCTCGGAGAGTCCTGCCCCCCTTCTTCACCAACACCTGCTCTGATTTCTGCTGTGCACACTGACATGGGCATTTCAGCGGGCACCGCAAGTGCTCAGTGCACGTCCGGTGGTGTTGCTTTTTTTTCCCCCAACTGAGCAAGCCGACAGGTGAGCAAAGCTTGCAGATAAGCATTGGAAACTGATACACGTCTTGAGTGGATGGATGGCGACCTTCTGATTCATGTGCTCCGTTTAGGAAGTGCATCTTCCCTCTGATGGAGAAGTAAACCATGTCGGGTGTGAGGAAGGACCAAGTGGACACAGCCGAGCAGATAAATAACTTTTTTATGATGGATTCGCCCTGTGATGACTCAGTGGCCAGGGAGGGTCAGTGGAAGCTGGCTGGGCTGTCTCATCATTATTCACGCCCCGGGAGCTTTGGGCTGGGTGCCCTCGAGCAGGGTTCCTTGAAAAGCAGTGTGACATCCTTGCAGGAAGGTATCCTGTCTGAGTCTCCTAGCGAGCTCCCTCTCGGAAAGCCTCGTAGGAACTGGTGAGTTGGATTAATTTTTTATCGTTGCTTCTCTGCTGCTAAGATATTGAGATAAGTGATGTTCAGCCAACGGTGGCTGACTGGGGAACGGCTAGTCGGGTGTTCCTGCTTCAAGCGAAATCTAGGAGTTTCTTTGGCTGCCCCTTTCTGGAACACTGACACAGCTTGTAGGAGAGAGTTAATTAAAGAAGTTGTCGAGCTAAGTGTTAGCTGCGGGAGATAGCATTTTCAGGGATCTTCGGGGGGAATAATGAAAGTGTGTGCCTTCCTACCTGTTGTGGGACATTTTTTTTAAAAACCTGTAGAACCACCTACAAGAAACTCATCTGTTTCCGTTTGTTCCTTTGCCCTGAAACACAGAGGTCTTTTCGGGAGAAGAAAGCGATTGCCAAATCTTTCTTTCTTTGTTTCTGGATTCAAGTGATAGTTGGAAAACACACATACAAAGTATAAGGCAGAGCCCAGAGGCAAGAAACCCAAGAGGAAATGAGCAAATAAAGAGATGCATTTTGTGCTGTAGTTTATTCAGAAGGCAAATTGAATGAACTTTATGTATCAAAATATTAGATATTCAGAAGGCATTGAATGAACTTTATGTATCAAAATATTAGAAGCAGTGCTTCCCGGTTAGACAGAATGAATGTACATAAGATGTTTCTGCCATCAAGCGTACGCCAGGAAAAGTTGGTATTATCCTAAGCTTCCGAATCATGGCTTTCCTGAGAGTAAACTTGAGACAAAATTCATAGCACTTCTCTTTTCTTAAGCTTATAAAAATTTTTTTTGAGATGTTTGGGGATGCCTGGATGGCTCCATCGGTCAAGTGTCTGCCTTCGGCTCAGGTCCTGATCCCAGGGTCCTGGGAGTCTGCTTCTCCCTCTCCCTCTCCCTCTGCTGCACTCGCTGGCTCTCTCTCCGTCAAATAAATACAACCTTTAAAAAAATAAAAGTTTTTTGAAATATTTATTTTTCATTTTAAGTGTCCGGATCCAAGATCAGTCATGAACCCCTGAAGCAGAACACGAGCGATCCCAGTTGGGGGACATGTGGCTTACCAGACCACGCTGGGGTTGGTCACTGCAGTGTTGGAGACTGTGTTGGGTGTGGAGGCTGTCTTCCCAAAGGAGCAGGGTTAAGCAAGGAATGTTCCGTGGCTCAGACATGGACCACTCTTTGTTCTGAAAATGTAGGTCGCTTAACGGGAGCGAAGCATCTGGGAGAGCATGACCTTTGTCGTGCATGGCAAACATAACGTAGCAATCCTGAGCCAGCCAAATGAGTGTTTTTTTGTTTGTTTGTTTTGTTTTTGCAAAGAGAGATGGTAAGGCACGTGAATAATCCCTTCCAGATAAACCCTCAATGCTCTCGTCCAAGTGAATGATCCTAGTTCATTATGATGGCGAGTGCTTGCTTGCTTCTTATCTGGGTATCCACATTTTTTCTTTTAAGATTTATTTATTTGTTTGAGAGCGAGAGAGAGGAGAGAGAGTGAGAGAGTGGGGAGGAGCAGAAGGAGAGAGTCTCCAGCGGACTCCCCACTGAGCACAGAGCCTGACGCGGGGCTCGATCCTATGACCTGAGCTGAAATCGAGGGTCGGACGTTCAGCCGACTGTGCCACCCAGGCGCCCCTGCGCATTTTTCACGAGCGCATGGACTCCATCCTCTGAGCTAACCTTGAGGATTGAGTTGGACGGGTGATAAAAAGAATTGTCTTTGGAGATGATGTCACGGAGAATGGTGAAACTCCTATGGAGTGATGATTCCATTTTATGGTCATTTAGGCTAGGCACTGTGTGTCTCGACAAATGTATGATATAGTACCTGACAGGTTATCACCATGAATTGGTGTCTGCAGTGACATTAATATTTACCAGCTGAGAAATTGCCCCATTTTCATTTATCATGAGATTGTAACCTAACAGCTGATGATGTCAGGATCCGGAAATATAAAAGCTTTCCGTGCATGCGGAAAACAAAACAAAACAAAAAAGGTACAAGGGTGCCTTCTATTTGCATTTAAAACTAAGCAGTCAATGTCAGGTGTCCCTTAAAGGGCTGATTAAAGTCAACATTCAAAGTTTGCGGGTAACCAATCCAAAGATGTGTTCTCCAAACTACTCTCCATGTCTTATTGCTTTGTTTGTGTCTTTTCCTCTCATTACAATTCCTACCTTATTTGGAAATTAACCCTGTAAAACCTGGTCACTGAGTCAGCAAGCCCTTCCCTAGCACCCTTGGGACTCAGGTAATGAAAGATTCTGCGGTGATGAGACAGAAGTCCCGTCTTACCTCTAGGCAAACGCTCCGTGTAAATGCTGCAGGTGCCAATATCAATAATAATTGTTTATTACGAGGAGGAAGTACAGGGCAGAGACTCACCCGGGGCAAATTCACCATAGTGCCTTTGACTTTCCACTCTGATAGAAAGCATGGAGGTGAGACAGAGGGGGTCCGAGGTTCCTCAGAGTGGTTCCAGGATGGGGGGAGGTCTCATCAGAGATGGGCGGAGGACTGGGATGTCCTCGGTTCCAAATGATTTGTCTGCCCCAGCACTGGAAGGTTCGTTGCTGTAGGGACTGACCTGGGTTTGCAGGGTGTGTAAACTCTACCCAGTAAATGCCCCAGCACACCGCCACCCCCAGTGCAAAATTGCCTGCAGACATTCAAGTGTTTCCTGGGGAGGAGAAGCCGCCCCCCGGTGTAGTTGCTGAGTTGGAGGCATGGAGATCAGCCTTGTCACCTCTTCTCAGCTGTGTGCCAGGGTTCCAGGAAGCTCGTTGCTGGTGCTGGAGGTTGTCCCACCTGGTCTGACCTGGGTCACTATTGGGCACACGATTCCTGAGTCCCTGATTGCCTCCTCTGTTGCAAGGGAAGTGCAGGCTTACACGAGTTCAGGTGACTTGGCCTGCGTCCTTTTCAGCATGGACGGGCTTCCCCACTCTCTTGTGTCTTGACTCTTTTCCTTTTTTTTAATTTTTTTTTTTAATTTTTAAGATTTTATTTATTTATTAGAGAGAGAGAGAGAGAGAGTGCGTGCGCGCATATGAGTTGGGGGGAGGGGCAGAGGGAGAAGCAGACTCCCGGCTGAGCAGGGAGCCTGATGCTGGGGCTCGATCCCAGGACCCTAAGATCATGACCTGAACCAAAGTTAGACGTTTAACTGACTGAGCCATCCAGGCACCCCAAGACTCCTTTCCAGGTGCTCCCTTCTGCATTACAGATCTTTGTCCATAACCAACAAGAATAAAGGAAAGAAAAGGATTGGAAAATAAGTTTTTTGGGTAGCTTATTTTTGGCAGTTCTGCATCAGCAGTATGTCAACCGATATAAAGTCGAACAGTGTTTATTCATCCCACGGAATGCAAATATTCATTCTGTTTTGCTGCAGAACTATTCCTATGAGTGACGGCAGGCTGCAGTCCAGAACTTTGTTCTGGGGTGTTTACAGAGCGCATGACTGACCCGTGTGTGTGTCTGTGTGTTACATACCGAGACAATCGTTTGGCAATGTGTACATATATCCAGTCATGATGTCGTGCACCTCAAACTTAATGCGTCACATGTCAATTATATCTCAGTAAAACTGGAATATATATTTGACATTCAATAAAAGTGGAATACACATAATACAGATGTGTCAAAGTGTTAATGCGTTGTAATGGACATCCAATGTCTTGTGAGTTTACAGGATATATATTTATACACATGATTTGATACATATCGTCATGACTTGATACATATAGCAAAGTGATCACACTGTAAGATTTCTTAACATCCACCACCTCAGGAAGTTATAAATATTTGTTTCTTGGAAGTGTTAAGAGTTGTAATGCGATAAGTGCAGTTGTATAGGAAACAGCAGTGCCCATTAGGAGTGTCAAAGGGCATCCTGGGGAGAGCTCAGTTTTGCGGCAGTCTGCATATTTTTCATAAATTGTTTTTGATTTTTTTAAAAAAATTACCTTCTAAAATAAAAAAAAAATTAAATTCTGAAACACAGTTGGCCCTAAAAGTTTGCATTTTGAGACTGCAGAGCTGGGTCTGTCATTGTAAGCAGAGAAGGGTTCATTTTGAGCCTGTGGTGACTTTGAACCATCAGAGGATGGTTGCACCAGGTGGTTTTTTTTTTCCCCCCATTTAGAGCATCCTTTCAGGGGTACCTTCTACTACTTCAAACCTCATGATTTTCTTATAAACTCTGCAGGCTTTGTGATAAGGTGGGAATAGTCAGAAACCTACATTCAGCCAGAAAAGTGGGGCAGACCTTCTGTGTCTTTTGGTCGGCATTCCCGGTGAGAAGCAGCTTCTGACCCGTCCTCCCCAGCCCATGCACACAGGAGCAAAGACCCCTGACTCAGATCTACCCCGGGGTCATGGTGGCCCCACCTGGGATCTCATGGCTGGGATACTCACTCAACAGCATGTCTCGACTTTTGAAAGGCCAGATGTTTGATTGCCTTAAGCCCAAATACCAAGTCTGTTTTCGGTTAGTGAAGAAGTCGGTGCTGTTTGGCGAGCACGTATACATTTCAATCAGGCTTTCTCAGGTTGAGCACCGTCGATATTTGGGGTTGGATCATTCTTTGTTCTGGGTGGGTTTTGCACGTTGTGGGATGTTCAGCTGCATCCTTGGATTCTGCCTGCGAGATGACAATAGCACCCTCTCCATTGGGACAACCACAAATGTCTCCAGACATTGCCCAGGGTCCCCTAGAAGGCAGAGTCACCCCGAGTTGGCAACCGCTGGCTTGGCTGATGTTGAACTGGGTGATGAGGCCTATTTTACAGGTGGGAAAAACAGACCCATTTATTTCTTTGAGAGAGAGAGAGAGAGAGAGCAGAAGACGGAAAAGGCTGAGGGAGAAGGAGAAGCAGGCTTCCCGCTGAGCAGGGAGACTGATGTGTGACTTGATTCCAGGACCCTGGGATCATGACCTGAGCTGAAGGCAGACGCTTCACCCACTGAGCCACCCAGGTGCCCCCAAATCCATGTTCTATAGATGCATCAGGGTCAAGAGCTTTTGTGCCCCTCCATATGGTCACATACCACATGTAGGACTCATCCAGGGGGTGTCAGAAGCCATCTGCTTGCCGGACATTCTGGGCCGTATCCAATAACTCACATATCGCCGGGCTGACTCACGACTGTCAGCTCTGTGAAGTGGATTCCAGGACCTTCAGGTTGCAAATTAGCCCAAGTGGCAAGTTCATTCATCGAGGACGTTATAATGGCAGGTGTCTAGAACTGGGTGCGTGACTCAGGAGGTCTTAGGTTGGAAGTGACAAACTCAGGGCCACCCCACTCATAAATGAACGTCAGCTTTGGGATCTCTTTTTAATGTTTTTTTTTTTTTTAATTGGAGTGAGATTCTACAAATAACCATTGTGAAAACATAATTCAGAGGCATTTAGTTCATTCTAGTTCTAGAACTTTCTAAATCATTCCTCCAGTCCCCCCCCCCCCCCGCCCTCACACCTTGGTAACCACAAACGTCTGTATATTGGCTTATCAAGGACATTTCCTATAAACGGAGTCCTACACCGTGTGGTCTTTTGTGACTGCCTTTTTCCCCTCTGCAACATATTTTTGGGGTTCATCCATATGATAACAGGTGTCAGGACTTCATTCCACTTTATGGCAGAATTCTGTTCTATTTTACGGGTAGAAAGGAATTTTCTAGTTGCATGTGCGGGAAGGTCACAGAATCAGAGGAAAAGCTGCGGGATTGAGGGCTGGACTTTGTAAGGCTGATTGACCTGAGCCATCGTAGCTGCCATTTCTGGCTGCTGATGGAGGCTGACCGCTGTATCTGAAAACAGTTGGTTTTGGATCCTCGTTAAATTCCGGTGTTATCACCATTTTGTGTATATTTGGAGGCAAATTACTGTCGTGATTAATTTCCATTGCTGCACAGCAAATTCCCACAAATGTCGTGGCTCCGAATACCACCCCCAATTATGTCCCAGTGTCAGCTGTAGGTCAGGCGTGTGGACATGGCTTACCCAGGTCCTCTGCTCAGGGTCTTACAAGGCTGCATCAACGTGGTGGCCGGGATTGCGTTGTCTGGGGCTTGGGATCTTCTTCCAAGCAGCTCACTCAGGGCGTTGGCAAATCTAGTTCCTTGTGATTATAGGACTGAGGCCCTTAGTTCCCGGGGACTGTCACTCCCTGTAGGTATTTCACACCAGGGCTGTTTCATCAAGGCCTGCAGGAAAACGTCTCTTCTGTTTGGAATCTGTTTTCAGCAACTCGCCTGATTAGGCCAGGCCCACCCACAATGAAGTCCCTTTTGATTAACATAGAGTCAACCGGTCAGGGACCTCCATCACACAGGCAGCGTCCCTTTGCTTTTGTTGTATCCTGTTGGTTAGAAGCACATCATGGGTCCCCTCACTCTGAAGAGGAGAGGATCTCACAAAGGTGTCAGTACCAGAGGCTAGAAGCAGAGAGGCTATCTTAGAATTCTGTCCTAAACGGGGGAGGGGGATGGGGAGGGTTGGAGCTGGAAGCCTAAATAGGATGCAGAAAAACGTGTGTTCCAGGAACCAAATGACCTAGTTCCCAACACATTTGGAGACGTCTGTGCCAAGGTTGTCAATACTGGTGGTCATTAGCTCATGTTAACATCATTTATTTTCATTTGCTGATAATGAAAGAATGGGGGGCCTAATACATGGTGGACTGTTTCACAGTATAAGGCCAGCATCTGTTCTTGCTCATCACAGAGCTGTCTCCATCCTGCTCAGGAACATGCCTGGGCGCTGGAGGGCCCTCTGGGAACATGCAGAGGTCAGGTAGTGCCCCTTCTGTGGGGCAGGCTTGGTGAGGTGTCCGTGGACTCCCCCTGCCTCTCCCTTCATGCAGGGGACCCCTCGCTGTCTGCCCTGCACCACCCTGGTTAGCCCTGGAGCTTACGCACCATCCCATGGGGCCATGTAGCGGGATGGGCTCTCCCACTGATTGGGGATTGTTATGTGAACACCCGCAGTGTCACCCCTCCATCTGTCCTTGCCCTGAATGTCCGCTGGAACGTAGGCTCATGTCCCTCAGCCAGAGAGGGGGATGGGGGTCTCCCATCCCCACCAGCTGGAGCCTGGAGCCCAACCTCCACTCACACTGGGGGTTTGGCCCTTGTGCACGTCTCAATTTGAGGATGTAAATTCATGCGATCAGAATTGATAGCAGAAGGTGGTATGGGTATGGCTTATATGGTTTTTCTTTTAAAGAAGCTTCAGCTTCAGTATATCTTCACTGCTTTTTTATGGGGCTGAAATTCACATAATGTACAATTAACCATGGTCAGGAGTGGAACCAGGGGACATTTCGTGCATTCAGCCCCTGCCTGTCTAGCTCTGGTACTTTGTAAATCGTTCCTCCAAGCCCCATCCCCGCTCCCCTCGGCCCTTGGTGACCACAGATGTCGTTTCCGTCTCTGCGCGTTTGGAAACTCTGGACGTTCGGCAGAAGCGGAATCACCTGCTATGTGGGCTTTTGTGCCCGGCTTGTCTCAGGGAGCAGGGATCTTGTGTTCCAGGTTCATCTGTGCCGTATTGACATTTTGTGGCATTTTACGGCTGAATCCTATTCTGTTGTACGGATAGACTGTATTTTGTGTCCACGTTGATCTGTGTAGGACAGTTGGGTGGTTTCGAGCTTCGGGCTGTTGTGCATAGTGCTGTTTGCACATGGGCGTATAGATGCTCCTTTCTGACTCTGCTTTCACTCCCCCGGGGTGTCCACTAGGGAGCAGAATCGCCGGGTCCTGCGGTGGGTCTGCGTAACTCTGACCTATCCCCGTGCCGGTTTCCACCATAGCTTTTCATAGCTCTTCCACGTCGAGGTCCTCCTCTTAGAGAATTTGGTCTGTTGGGCTGAGCCACTCCGAGAGGCAGAATTACAATGTCTCCTGTCCGAACTTGTGTTGACGAAGCATGCGTTCGGCTGTGAATGAGCCGCTGGCAAACCCTCGGCATATATTACCAGCACTGCTAAGACTTGTTTCTGTCTGCCCTGCAGCTTATTAGAGGGCAGGAGGAAAGTGTCATGAATGGGACGGGGAGTCGCAGGAACCGGCCCCCGATGGGCAGGGTCGCATGCTTCCAAGCTCTGAAGGGACACGACAGCCTCACGCAGGCCCAGAGTCCAGGTGGGCCGTCCAGACCCTTGCCACTGTGGCTGCCGTTGGGGACCACCTTTGGGTAGCTCCCTTCCCAGGCTTAAAAATTCACAGGATGTAAAAATCCATTCCCGATCCCGTGGCGGGACGGCGCTGCATTTCCAGGGTGGTGAGTTGGTAAGTCCAATCGGTCATGGAAGCAGGAGCCAACAGGGTCAGCTGCGACCCATTGCCACCTGCCAGTTCTCCAAGCTGGGTCACCTTTCTTCTGGTGTCACCCCCTGCCATGCGTCACCCCCCGCCGTGTGTCACCCGTGCCTCGGTCTGGGGACAGAACCGGAGGGTCTGCGGTCCAGAGGACAAAGCCAGTGCACCCTCACCGTAGGAATCCTCAAGCTCCACTGTGATCAAGGGCCGTTAGCTTTGGGCTCACGGTCCTCATTCACATCCCACTTCTGACGCCCGTTCCCTCGCCCTCAGTACGCTTGCATCCAGCTGACAAATTAGGAGAGAAGGGATTTTATTAGACATAATAGCTTAGAAGTGGCTGAGTGACTAATTACAAATTATCCTCAGCAAATAGTGCTCCTGGCCACTGCCCAGCCATTAATTAGGCCACGAAACAGCCCATGGTACGGTGTGGTACGCGGAATATCCACGGTACCTAATTATGTATCGGATGGGATCCATTGCGGGGATACGTACTGGTGACTCCTGGGGGCCTTGTGTAGAGAAGCACAGAAATTCCCCACATTCCCAGCTGCCCTCGACCGTACCTTTCATGCAGGGTTTTCTAATGGAAACGCGAGTCCTGTGATACCGGTTTAAGTCGTGCTTTTCACATTTGCCTCTTCTAGACCGGATGAACCTTGTGTATAAAATTACACGTGGAGTATAATTATTTCGACTTGATTTCAAGTGGCGACCTAAGGTGGGGAGGCAAACGTCATTTCGATCTATGATAATTGAATGTTAAGGATATTTGGAATCACTTTGTGTGGCCTTTTTATTTATTTTATTTTTTTTAAAAGATTTTTATTGATTTGACAGAGAGAGAGAGAGACAGTGAGAGAGGGAACACAAGCAGGGGGAGAGGGAGAGAGAGAAGCAGACTCCCCGCCGAGCAGGGAGCCCAGGACCCTGCGATCATGACCTGAGCCGAAGGCAGAGGCTTAATGAGTGAGCCACCCAGGCGCCCTCCCTTTTTGTATTTTTCTACCAACATTCGGTAATCCCCTTGCAATGTGGCCGTTAGTTACCATATTCATATAATTAGGATTCCTTTTTTTTTTTTTTTTTTTTTTGAACAGACCTGTAGCCTCCTCGTGCAGGGATCTTTCCCCAAGAGGGTTTTCCCTATGGCACATACTTTGTTATATTTCCTCCGGCGTCATTATCTCACACGGGAAATATGTCTCGTTTCTGGTGGGGATCCATAGTGCTGCTTTTTCCTGGCATGTTCCAAGACAGAGAGAATTTCTCTCAGTGTGTGGCTGGAAACCAAAGCTGACGGTCATTGCTGCATTCATAAAAAGCGTGTTTAGAAACGGGGCTATCTGTCCCTTTTCCATGCATGATATAGGAATAATTGAATTTAAGTACATTGGACTGGGAAGAATTGGCCCTTCTGGCAGCCTTTTGATAATGAAAATATGCTTTGATTAAAAAACTTCTACCATGACCAGGAAATCATCTGGAAGATACTGTTCTTTCTTTGGCTGTCTTCCTAAAAACCATGACTTTGGGGTATCCATGAACTGTGAGAACGTCAGGTGCCCGTCTTTAAAAGAGGGGCAATGGAGAGCACCCCGCCTGCCCCCTGGACGTCTGTAGTACCTTTAAGCCACGATGCCCCCACCGTCCATGGATGCTCAGAGTCTGAAATGCCTCCCACAAGTGGCACTCTTTGCTGAACCTGGGCCTGAGCCATTTGCCTGGGCCATTCACTGCCTCCTTTCTGGCTCCTGCCCTTTACTCTGTGGGTCAGGCTCTTTGCTTTTCTGTTTCTGTCCTCACCTTGGTGACTTCTGTACTGAGACCTTGGGCTGTCCCAGCCATGTTGGTTCTCTGTCCTAGCTGGGCTGCTTGCGAGAGACCCTGGTGAAGCTCTTTCCAAATGGAGGCATCTGCCAGCTGCTCCCTCTCGTCCTGGAGTCCTAGGAAGCTGCCCGCCCGGCTTGCAGGTGCCCTGGGCAGAGCCTTTGCACCTTCACCTGCTCCCCGTGAAGACCAAATTAGACAGTATATGTGGCAGCATCTGTTGTAAGAGGCAGGCGAAGCTAGTTCGGGCAACAATGTCCACCAAATTCTCTTTGCAAGAGTAGGTCTCCTAAAGCAGGGTGAGATGTAAGACTGTAGATGTCCAGAGACGTCGGGAGAACGTTCAGTCGTGTGTGCACATTCACACTTAGCAGAAAGAGAGTAAGAATCGGGCAAGATCCAGCTCCTTAGGCCGTTCGCAGGGGCCCATGAGGACGACCTCTCGTCTAAGGGAATGTATTTGTTTTAACAAATGCACTCTGTCTTCTTAGTATTCTCTTAGTTGGTGAAACGCGGGCGTACAGTGTGGTGGCATGTTTTCCATGTCATTTAATTCACCCACTTGTATGATGCAGTGGTTTTTATCAGGTTACCAAGTCGGATGAGCTCCCTAGGTTATTTCCCAAGAAAATGCCGCTGGCATTCTTTCCTGCTCTCAGGCCCTCCGGACTGATTTTCCCTTAAGCTAGCCACCTCACCCGTCTGTGAGACCGCCATGACTTTCACATCTCCGACCGTTGCCATCTGAACAGATGCATGATTTTTTCAAAACTCACAGTGAATAATAAGGGTGGGGAAAATGCAGTGTGTATAGGCAAGTGGCACCATTGTAAATAAAACCCAAGACTTTAAATCTGGACATGGGAGCATTGCGGGGGAATTATTTGGGTAGGGATTTTCAAGAGCAAAAATCCAAAATGATCTGATTGGGGAATAGGCAATAGACCACCAGGCCTGGTCCGGACAATGACTAGTGAGTTCTTACCTGCACATTACAAAATTTGCAGAGAAGCCTGATCTGTTGGTGATCTGGGACTTCAGCGAGTGGACATCCGCCCAGCGAAAAGCTTAATATCTGGTAAACTCTTTTCTTTCTGGAAACCTCATGCTGCAGATAAAATATCGCTCTGAAATTGGCCGTGATAAATAAGGAAAAATCGGTTGGTGAAGGGCAAGCGATGCTATCTTTGGGAAGAATGACCATTCTCTTTTAAAATCCGTAATTGTCCATGACCAGCGTACTTTGTTGGGCCTGTGCCCTGGGGCTTAGAGTCGTTTAGAGAAAAATATAGATGTTCTCTCCTGGCCGGGGACTCTGAAACAGAATGACTCAAGTGTTAGGAAGTACTCAAACGTGATTGTCTACCATTACAGTCACAAAACTATAAAGGGTCCAGCAGAGGAAGGGAAGCACGAAGAGTTAAAGAAAGCAGCACGATGGCTGCAACCCAGACTTTGGAAGGGAATGCATGCGAGGTCAGGGACGACAGAGAGAATCATGAAATGAATGGCTTCTCTTCTTTGTAGAAGGTCAGGAAGATGAAAACCCCCAACACACTGGTTAGAATCCTCCCTTGGTGCTCTGGTGCCCAGGTCTGCCTTGATGGAATTTCCACGCCCTTGTCCACTGCCTCAGAGCTGCTGGAAGCATGGGTATTTGCCATGCGTAGGTCAGAAATCCTAAAATCAAAGTGTTGGCACCTTCTCTGGGGGACATGCTGTTTCCTTGTCTTTTCCAGCGTACAGAAGCCGCCTGCACTCCTAGCTCGAAGCCCCTTCCTCATTTCCTCCAGCCTGTCACTTCCCTTCTCAAGTCCCCTTCTCTGACTCTGCTCCACCCACCTCCCTCTTACAAAGACCCTAGTGATGGCACAGGGCTGGGATCACCCAGGACCATCTCCCCATCTCAAGGTCCTTACCTTTATCACACTTGCAAAGTCCCTCTTGCCCTGTAAAGTGACATTCACCTGTTTATGGGGATTAGGGTGTGGCCACTGTTGGGTTCCATTCGTGTAGTTTGTAAAAATAGAGGCACCAAGGTGGCTCAGTCAGTTAAGCGTCTGACTTTTGATTTCGGCTCCTGTCATGATCTCAGGGTCATGAGATCGAGCCCTGAGTCCGGCTCTGTGCTCAGTGGGGAGTCTGCTTGAGATTCTCTCTCTCTCCATGCCCCTCCCAACAGGTGTCCATGTGCACACACTCTCTCTCTCTCAAATAAATAAATAAACCTTTCAAAATAAAAATAGACCTTAATCGATTTTCCGTGTGCCTATCACTTAGCTATTTATGTGCTTGGGAGTTCATTGATAACAATTGCCATTGCTTGCCAAAATGAAATTATGGTAGAAGTAATATCTACGTGTCCACCGAGAGGTGGTGCAAACGTTCACTTTTCCTGCCGTCTCTTCCTGCATTGATCTTATGTGACAGAGACATTTTTCTCGGGTCAGTGTTCTTGAGCCACTTTAGGGACATCTCTGGTTGCAAAGGGAGACAAAGGTTTACTGTAAATGGATTCATTCTATCAATGCAAAAACGTTTCAGATGAGAATGTTCATCATAATTGGGCATTACCAAAAAATTTTTTTTTTTAGAGCATCAGTGCTAAAAGGAATTGACTCTATTCAGTGTTCTTGTCTTTTGGTGTTTGTTTAATGATTTTTCATGGAGCTTAATTTGGGGGAGAGATAGATATTTTGTTGGAGGCTCAACGAGGGGCGTTTCAGCTTGGGCCACTTCTCCTACTCAACTGTATGCTCCCGGCAGGTGCAGCTAGGGCACCATCTGTCTGGGAAACCACCTGGCTGGGGCATTTGGGTCTGTTGGGTTTCCCCTCACTGCTGTTGCCTCGGATCACATTCTCTTCTGTGAAAACCTTGTCCTTTCTTTTCCTTTCCTTTCCTGACATACTTCTCAAGAGTTAGCTCTTTCTAGCCATTGACTTCTGCTTTCCTCCCTATTCACTGGATCTCCATGGATGGCACTGGCATTCCAACCCGGAGTCTCAGGGTTCTAAACCCAGTGGGGGATGAAGCAGGAGAAGTCAGTGTTCCTACTGGATAAAGTCACTTCTTGATGAGCAGAAGGTAGCAGAGGTGTCACTCTCTGCTGTCATAAGTGGCCAAGACTCCGCGGGGGAGGGGGGAGGCAGGTGGTGTTGGGTGGACAGTAGAGACTTGAGGTCGTGCTGTACTTTGAGCGGCTCCACCCGCGACATTGGGCAGGACCCACCCTGCACGGGTCTCCAGACTCAGCGGCAAATCAAGTATTAGGTAGTTTATAAAAGTCTTCACCCGAGAGAGCTGCCATGTGCCATAGATTCCACCCAAGATTGATAATTTTAAACTGAAAGCAAGTAATTATGAATCTGCCTCTAAATCACTTTTTAAAACCCACACTCAAAAGTTGACAAACTGTCCTCATAAGTTAGACAGCACTTAACCGGCCCAGTACCAGTGAGCAAAGCCCAAAGCTGGTGTTTTCCATGGATGGCATGATGGTCAGTGTCCTGATTCACCCGTGTCTGTAGAGAGGGGGGTGTTTAATGTCCACCGACAAAATCCTTCCTGTTTGAGTCAGCAGGGCGAGCATGTCTACCGAAAAATAAGGGACTCTATTTCATGGTAAAAGGCACAAATATGGTGTGTAACCATCTATGTGTCCAAAGTCCTACACATACTAGTTCAATATAGTGTCATGTTTGACATAGAATGTTAAGATTATAGAGACCAGTCTACCAACTGTTGGGTCCCTGGGGTAAAATGGAACCCTGTTTGTTGACGCAGTCCTCGTGAAAACGCCCGTGACTAGGGCGAGGTGAGGCCAAGAAAGGGTAAGGGTGAAGAGTGACAGACACTGTTTCAGGGAGCCATCTGGGAAGGGAGCTGTCTCGGAGGGGTTGACCTGAGCGGTTGAACAGTGTGCCTTATAAAGGACAGGAATCTGCAAAGACCTGCTGGTGTGCCCTCATGCAGGTCCCTAAGCGTTGGCCCCTTGGCCACGGCTGCACAGCTGACCACTGTCACCAGACCCCCAGCGGACCAGAGCCTCACACCAACATCATGGCGTTTCAGGTGTATTGCGTTATCGCTGGGCTTCTGAGCCAGCCGCAGGCTCAACAACCTTGCCATCACGGCTGAGATGAAGTTTGCCCTAGGAGCTGATGCCAGAGACACAGCCCTAAGAGACAACTGTAATTAATTTTGTTATACCTTGGCTCTGGTTTTTAAGGGTCTACTCAACTGTGCATTATAAAATTTTCCCCATTTGTATCTCACATGAAAGAATGAGCATAAGTATATCCTTCCTTTCAGTTACGAATTATCCTTTCTAATCGAGAGGAAGGATATACAGATGATCGTAGATTCAGTAATTGTCAACGCTTTGCCATACTGGCTTTATCTATCTGGCCACGAAGTTGATGGCTGTTTGACCCTGCCTGAAGGAGGCAGGTCCTCAGCCGTGCATCCCACAGTGCGCACCAGAAACCTTCTGGAGCTAACTGTAGGGAAGCCAGGTAAACGAGCACACCTGTGCATACAGTAGGTGTGGTCAGCATTGATCCTGTGCCCCCCCAGTGCCCAGGACCAGCGTCCCCTCCCCGGCCCCACCACGGGATGGCTGTTCCTCATTGTGGCGTCACTCCAACCAGGCGTCTGGGATAGCTTTTGGAGCAGTGTGCCTGACTGGACTCCGAAATGGGTTCTAGTGTGAGTTCTGACCTTTGACTTCTCAGGTCCTTTCACCTGTCACCAGGGGGAAGTTGTCTTTTCATAAACACCACCTGTTACTGGGTAAATGGGTGGGTTGTTGGATAGGAAAGTGGTTTGAACAGAAATGAATGCCTGTGGATTATGTGGGCTCCCTGAGGTGGATTGGGGGGTGCTAGTTGGAGAAACTGAAAATGAGGCCATGAGACATGTGACAGCCTACAGGCATGAGAAAAATAGGTACGTCGTGGGTCAGCTCCAGCTTCCCTTCCCATCCCCCAACTCCTTGGCTCTAGGAGGGAGAACTGGGGACACGCACCGACTCTTTTTTCATTTCCTTCTGTCTTTTCTTTTCTTTTTCTTTTCTTTCTTTCTTTTTTTTTTTTTTTGTAATACCAATACAGTTAGCCTACAGTGTTATATTAGTTCCGGGTGAACAATCTAGAGATTCACTGATTCTGTACATTACTCGGCGCTCATCCCAACAAGGGCATTTCTTCATCCCCATCACCTGTTTCACCCATGCCCCAAACCACCTTCCCTCTGGTGACCATCAGTGTGTTCTCTAGAGTTGAGGGTCTATCTTATTCCACCATAGGGATGCATGCACACATGCTTGCACACACATACACACACACACATACGAACCACACCTTCTTTATCCATTCATCTCCCAGTGGATAGTTGGGTTACTTGTATGATTTGGGTGTTGAAAGTAATGCTACAATAAACATTGGGGTGCTTGTATCCTTTCAAATTAGTGTTTTGTTATTCTTTGGGTAAATACCCAGTAGTAGAATTCCTGGATCATATGGCAATTCAATTTTTAATTTGAGGAAACTCCATATGTTTTCCACAGTGGCTTTGCCAGTTTGCATCCCTACCAACAGTGCTGGAGGGTTCCTTTTTCCCCACGTCCTCACCAACACTTTTTGTTTCTTGTGTTGTTGATTTTAACCATTCTGACAGGTGTGAGGTGGTATCTCATTGTGGTTTGGATGTGCATTTCCCTGATGATGAATGATGTTGAGCCTCTTTCCATGTGACTGTTGGCCATCCATTTGAAGAAATGTCTGTTCATGTCTTCTGCCCATTTTTTTAAGTTGGATTATTCGTTTATGTGTGTGTTGAGTTGTATAGGTCGTTTATATATTTTGGATACTAACCGTTTATTGGATATATCATTTGTAAATATCTTCTCACTTTCAAGAGATTGTCTTTTTATCTTGTGGATGATTTCCTTTGCTGAAAAGAAGCTTTTTATTTTGATGTCGCACATTTTATTTTGATGATTTCATTGAGACTTGTCTTGTGGCCTGATATGTGATCTGTTCTGGACAGAGTTCTGTGTGCACTTGAAAAGAATGTGTATTCTACTCTTTTAGGATGAAATGTTCTGAATATATTTGTTAAATCTGGTTCAATGTGTCGTTCAAAGCTACTCTCTCTTTTTGACTTTCAATTTGGATGACCTATCCATTGATGTAAGTGAGATGTTAAATTTCCCTATTCTTTTTTAAAATATTTTATTTATTTATTGGAGAGTGAGAGAGTGAGAGAGAGAGAGAGAGCACAAGCAGGGGGAGCAGCAGGCAGAGGGAGAGGGAGAAGCAGACTCCCCACTGAGCAAGGAGCCTGGTGCGGGGCTCGATCCCAGGACTCTGAGACCATGACCTGAGCCGAACACAGACGTTTAACTGACTGAGCCACCCAGGCACCCCAAAGTTCCCTCTTCTTACTGTATTATTATTTATATTTGTTATTGCCTACTTTATATATTTGGGTGCTCCCATGTTGGATGCATAAATATTTAGAATTATTATATCCTTTTACTGGATTGTCCCCTTTACACTTATATAGTATTTTTCTTTGTCCCTTGTTACTATCTTTGTTATTTTGTCTGTGTATTTTGTGTATTTTGTCTGATATATGTACTGCTACCCTAGCTCTCTTGTCATCACCGTTTGCTTGATAAATGCTTTTCCATCCCTTCACTGTGATGTGCAGGTGTCTGTAGGTCTGAAATGAGTCTCCTGGGCAGCATATACATGGGTCTTGCTCTTTTATCCATTCTCTCACCCTGTGCCTTTTGATTGGAGCATTTAGTCCATTTACATTCAAAGTAATTATTGATAGGTATGTACTAATTGCCATTTTGTTGCTTGTTTTATAGTTGCAGTTCTTCTTTGTTCCTTTCTTCTCTTGTTTTCTCTCAGGGCTTGCTAGCTTTCTTTAGTGATATACTTAAGTTCCTTGCTCTTTATTTTTTTGCCCATCTTTTTCTGGGTTTTTGATTTGTGGTTATCATTAAGTTTATATATAGCATCTTATGCATATGGCAGTCTACATTGCATTGATGGCCATTTGAGTTTATACCCATTCTTTTCTCTCGCCCACCTTTTAGGTATATGGTGTCATACTTCACATCCTTTTATTTTGTGAATCCCTTGACTGAGTTTTATAGATACACTTAATTTTACAGCTTTTGTAAAGCTTCCTACTTTTCTTCTACTTGGAATCTTTCCTTTCTACTCAAGGAGTTCCCTTCAACATTTCTCGTATGGCTGGTTTCGTGGCAATGCATCGCTTTAACTTTTGTTTGTCTGGGAAACTCTTTCTCTCTCCTATTCTGAATTGATAGCCTTGCTGGATAGAGGATTCTTGGCCACAGGTTTTTTTCCTTTCAGCACTTCGAATATATCATGCCAGTCTCTTCTGGCCTGCAAAGTTTCTGCTGGAAAATCCACTGCTAGCTTTATGGGGTTCTCCTTGTAGGTATCTGTTGTCTCTTGCTGCTTTTAAAATTCTCTATCACTGTTTTTGCCATTTTAATTACTGTGTATCTTGGCGTGGACATGTTGTTTTTGTTGGGTAATCTCTGTGCCTCCTGGATCTGCATTTCTGTTTCCTTGCCCACATCAGGGAAGTTTACATCTATTGCTTCTTCGAATACATTCTCTGCCCCCTTTTCTCTGTCTTCTTCTTCTGGGGGTCCCTATAATGCAAATATTATTACACTTGATGGAGTTGCTGAGTTCCCTTACTCTGTTTTCGTTTATTATTATTATTTTTCTCTCACTCGCTCAGCTTGATTACATTCCATTACTCCATCCAGCAGCTTACTGATTCATTCTTTTGCTTCCTCTAGTCTACTATTTAATTCCTCTAGTGTATTTCTAATTTCAGTTATTGAGTTCTTCATCTCTGATTGGTTCTTTTTGTTTTCTGTCTCATTGCTGAGGGTCCTACCGAGATCCTCCACTCTTTTCTCAAGTCCAGGAAGTATCTTTGTGACCATTACTTTGAATTCCCTATCAAGCATATTGCTTATCTCCATTTTGTTAATCTTTCTTGCTGTGATTTTGACCTATTTCTTCATTTGGGACATATCCCTCTGTCTCTTCAGTGTGTTTAGCTCTCTGTGTTTCTCCGTGTGTTAGGAAAGTCAGCTGTCTTTCCTGCTCTTGAAAGTAGTGGCCTTATGTAGAAGAGATCCTGGAGTGCCCTGCAGTGCAGTGTCCCCTGTTCACCAGAACCTGGTGCTTCAGGGGTGTCTCCTACATATGTTGTGTGCACCCTCCCTCCTGTGGTGGCCGAGCTGTGTTTGCCGTGAGTAGGTCAGAGCAGGCATTTTCCAGAGGTGCAGTAGCACCAGACTTCAGGGCCCTTGCCCTGTGTTGTCCTCTGAGAAGCTTTGGTGGTGGGTGGGGCCTGCATTCAGACCAGATGTCTGCCCCCCTGCCCACTGCTGACACCCCTCCATTCCTAAAGAAGGCTGCTTGTAGTGGGTTGAGTAGTGATCCCTCCAAACCATGTTATTCCTGGAACCTCAGCATATGACATTCTTTGGAAATAGGGTCATTGCAGATGTAAACAGATAATAGTGAAGTTAAGATGAGGTCATAGTGGAGTGAGACAGGCTCCAAGCCCAGAGGGCTGGTGTCCTTATAATGAGACTACTAGACAGACACTTGTGGAGGGAGGGTGGTGTCCAGACACGTAGAGGGAAGTCCACGTGACGATGGAGACAGATTTAGAGTCCTGCATCTCCAGGGCAAGACATACCAGGGATTGCTGACAACTGTGTATATGCTGTGTATCTTACTCCTTTTTTTTTTTTTTTTTCACATTTCTAGTCTTTATACTGGTTGATATTTAAAAGAAATCCTGTCTCACAGCTCCTCATTTCCAATTCTGTGTTAAATGTATGATTTAAGACTAAGACTGTTCATAGTTCCCCAGGAGTAATCTCCGGACATCATTGTACAACTAGTTTAAGACATAAATCCAGCAAACATTTTGTGAAACCCCTTCTGCGTGCTGCTATACACAACCTTTAGAACATTGGAAATACAAAGATGTGGCTTCCGCTGAGAAAATCATTTACTCAGTTTATGGAGAGGAAACATAGCCCGCACCCCCACCCCTACCCAGTGCTGAGACTCAGAGGCCCAAAATCACTCACCCAAGATCACACGAGTTATTACATCGTAAGTCACAGAACTGGAATTGGTACCTCGCTATGCTTCATTCCATAGTTGAGGTTCTTAATGCTACCTACAGCACACAAAATAGATCACAGGACATGCTAATTGAATCAACAGTAGACTTTTGCTAATAGAGATATTCCTTTATATAGCACATGGATGAGAATTGTTGATTCCAATACTCTTCCTTTTTGTTGTGGTGGTTGTTGTTGTTGTTGTTTGAAATATCAAATCACCAACTGGCCCTATCAAAGTTATAAATTAAAGATAGTAACAACTGTCCCATCCAGAGTAGGCCAAAAGGTGGCCTGAGTAAAAAACTAAGGCAACACAAGTCAAGATGGTTGGCAAACTTGAAACCATCCCCAAGGCACAAGAGACAGTTGTATGGTTATAATTCTCTTCCTCCATTGGGTCACCATTATTATGTTTAGCTGAATTTGTTTTGTATCATAAATTTATAAAACTTAGTCCTATTTCAAGCATAAAAGCTACTTTATAGTTAGACTTAAGTACTAAAAATCCTAGAATTTTGGATTATGGATTTGAAATAAACCCAGCCTGGGGTGTTTGGGTGGCTCAGTAGATTAAGCATCTGCCTTTGGCTCAGGTCATGATCTCAGGGTCCTGGGATCGAGCCCCGCGTCGGGCTCTCTGCTCAGAGGGAGAGTCTGCTTCTGCCTCGCACTCTCCCCCTGTGCTCTCCCTCTCTGTCTCTCAAATAAATAAAATCTTTTTAAAAAAATGAAATAAACCCAGCCTGCCAGCAACATGACTGAGTGTCCACCACGTGAAATGGGAAATACAACATAGCTTTCATTGTTTTCTCATTGTACATTGCCATTGAAAAATTTGCTTCTGCAGGCAAGAGGCTTCTGTGAATTAGGAATGCAACTGTCTGATTTGGTTGGATAATTCCAGATGTTCTTCGTGTATAGAGTGACAACTTGATATGCACTCTGATTAAATTCCCAGTATTTCCACAATCCCAGGTAACACAAGCTCTCAGTGGATGCTGAATATCGACGTACATCTACAATTTCTTATCTGAAGACCTTAGAGCCAGATGTGTGTTGGGAATTCAGAGTCATGCATATTTTAGAAGAATGACGCATGCCTTTGCCATGTCTTACAGAACCCCCTCAGCAAGTGGGGGCAGTACTCAGTAATCAAACACGTTAAACTCCTGCAGAAAAATGTATGACTGTCCCTCCCAGTGGGGAGTTTGAAGGCAACAAGTGTGTAATTGTTCATTGAAAGCATACTTATATGGTCCTATAGTAATAATGAATGAAATTGTATGGTAATAGACCATCAATACCCAAGGTACTTCCTTTTCTAGGAGAAACATCAGATACAGCCAAGTCAAGATAAATAAAATTCCTGTGTGTATCCCTGTAATGTATGTTCACGATCTCTGGATGCTTGATTACTTTTTGAGGAGACGGTACTTCAGGGCTACCATAGGGCTGTCGTTATGTAGTAGTTAGCCATGTGATCATGACTTGGGGACAAGATTCTCCGGAAACGAATTACCATTCGTGTGAAAGACAAGCCTCTAAAAGACATCTTTCATTGTCATCTGTCTTGTCAAACCAGCATCATCTCTGGTTCTTGAGACCAACAATCAACAGGTCACATTGTCACCATATCTAGGTTAGGGGTTGGCCAACATGTTCCATATAGGGCCACCTGGTCAATGTTGTTGGCTTTGAGGATTGTATGGGATAGCAGCAGAAAAGTAGCCATCGACAGTACATAAAGGCATAGTTGTGACTGTGTTCCAGTAACACCTTATTTACAAAAATAGACAGTGGGCTGTTTGGCCCACAGATCCTACACTGCCAAACCGTATTCTATGGGATTTTTTTTTGCACTCTTATTCAGAAGTCCATGGTCATTAACACTACTATTATCCTTGTGCTTATTAGTGTAGCAAACATACAGTTGAAGTAAATGTTTATTTGCTCTTCCTAGAATGCAAAATTCCTTAGTCAAAAGGCCATATCATGGATTTCACATTAAAGAGTAAATAAGTACCTAAAGAATTATATTTCACAAGAAGTATGTGTGCAGGACGCTGAGAATCTCTATTTCATGGTTTACTCCTAGCCCAGCTTGTTTGTTATTGGTATGCTGGTTCTTGGATTACTCAGAAAATATTCTCTGGGAAGCCCTTCTTTGTATGATGATGAATCAGTAAATTGAGTTCACATTATAATCATCTTGATTGTTGGTTTTTCTAATCCATGACTGCTCTATCTTGCCTTTGCCTGAGGTGTTGACACACCTAGGGACCATGAAGCTGGGCTTGAAGACCTCTCTCCCATTGTTTTTGGAGGGTTTGCCGAGGATTATAGCTTAGGGGGAAGATGGGGCTGTTTCACCCATGTATACCCTGTACATGTATTCGAGATTAAAGATCTTATCAGCTCTTGCCTTATGTTCAGTCCCAGGAAATAGATTCTGGGACAAGGGGGTTTTGGTGGTGGTGGTGGGAATTCTTAAGATCCACGTTCGTAAGGAAGATGAGGCAGAGGGAGAAGTTGGGTTTTCATGCCCTTGCAGCAAAGATCTCAGGCTGTGTTGGAGGGAGCTCGGGAGCTGGTATGACCCTCAGAGTTGTCTTACTTTGAAGCAAGAAGGGTACTACACCTTTGGGACCCAGTCATGGTTACCTTGGGGGGCGGGGTGGCCTCACCTTGGGAAAGGCAGCTCTCTCTGGCTGAGGGCAGTTTCCAAAGACACACTTAGCTGAGAGCCATTGGTTACCAGCACAAGCAGCAGCTGGCAAGGAAGGCGACCTCTGTCCTCACTTAATGTCAGGACACGTGCTGTGGCATCCACTAAGGGTCTTCTCCTTGCAAATTCCTCAACGCCACATTCCGCTCCTCCATATTCAGAAGGTGGTTTTCACCGTGGGTTTGCATTAGCTTCTTAAACTCCTTCAGTCTATTTTCTGAGTATTCATACTTGGCTTGCAGCGGTTACTTCTCTATTCTGCCAATCTTTACCAGTAAGTAGGGTGGTTGCCTCATCCTCGTTTGCCCAGGGCTGTCTCCGTTCGAACACTGGGACCCCTCTGTCCTGGACAAATTGGGAGGATTGGTCCTCCTATGACAAACCGTCAGCCAGATTTCAACAACCTGCCTTTCCACCTCTTTACCGTCTTCTCATACGACCTCCGTCCGAGGCACAGCCCATCCCACAACCAGACTTCTTTGATGACCACACTTCTCGGCTGCTCCTAGTGACAGGTGCTTTCTCTCCTTCCTCTAGCTGCTACTCATAGGGTGTCTTGAACTCTTTTTGATGTTTTCCCGGTGCAAGTAAGCCCGATGTCACAACAAAGCAGTGTGGTACCAGCCGCTAGTCGAGGCTGGCAGGTCAACAACGTGATAGGTCCACGCAGTTTAAGTTGGGTTTTGCTGCAAAGTACAACTAGAGTTTATAAAAATTTTCTGATTTCCAGGGCTTTTTTCATCTCCAACTCAGGGACAAGGGGGGTGCTTTCTGGCTCCTGTTGTTAGGTTAGGTCCCTGTTGGGGTTTGCAGTCTAGTATAGCTGAATTGAGAGGAGCAGGAGACTGATGGACAGATAAGCAAGTAAATGACAGTTACGATGATTGTAGATAAACAGAGGCAGGACTGGGTAATGAAGCATGCTTGCAATTGGCGAATTCGCCAGCTCGTTAGTGTACGGGTTCCTGCTAATAAAGCAGACATAACCTGTTGTTGTCCAGTGTTCTTGCTCTGTGACGGTGACTTGGATTATAAATCGTGTCTAAAGAGACTTATTTTCACGTCACTCACCATAATAATGGTGGAGCCATTGTTGATACATACACTGTTGCTGTGTGTGATTGTTGGAGCAAACGGATCAGCACCCCTAGTTACCCTTCCAGCTTCTTTTCCTACCTCTGTGATCACACCCACTGTAGGGATTATTGGACCTGTACTCTAGTGCATAGTTCCTGAACCTTGGTGCTGCTGACATTTGAGACCAACTCCTTCGTGGTGGAAGGCAGGTTGCTGGGGGGCTGTCTTGGGCGGGCTGGGCAGACGGTTCTCTGCGCCGGGGGGGCTGTCTTGTGCAGGCTGGGCGGACGGTTCTCTGCGCCGGGGGGGGCTGTCTTGTGCAGGCTGGGCGGACAGTTCTCTGCGCTGGGGGGCTGTCTTGGGCGGGCTGGGCGAACGGTTCTCTGCGCTGGGGGGCTGTCTTGGGCTTCATATGATATTTAAGAGCATCTTTGGTCTCTACCCACTAGAAGCTAGTAGTACCTGCCAAGCCATGAGAACCAAAAATGTCTCTAGACATTGCCTAATGACCCCTGCAGGGCAGAATCACCACGGGGTGAGAATAATGCCTCTACTGTTTTGAAAAACGTCCTCTGAGCATGGGCCTTTAGATTTTCCCGTGCCGTTTTCCTTCTGCAGGTAGGGTTTCTTGCAGTAATACCGCTGAGGCAGGCATTGTGACTTAATCTCCTTCGACCTGTTTCTTCTTCTTCATCAGTCACCAGGGGTCGTGAGCACAAAGTATCCAATATGGGTCAAAGCATTTCCATGCTGATACCTTAAAATCTATTTTCTGTAAATAAAAGGGGTGGACAAGAGAAAGGAAGATGATGACTTGGATCTCAGCTGCCTCACAAGGGGGAGTCCCGCGGCTGTTCAATCCACATACATGCGATCTTAGTCTTGCTCAATAATGTCATGGGGAGTGGGCAGAAGAGACGACCGTTTCTGGTGGTTTTGTCGTCCCGGCAGCGGGAGGTCAAGGATCAGTGTTGACAGCGCAGTATTCCATTTCCACCAGAATCGGACATGAAATGCCATCCTGGAAGATTGATTACAGTTCCAAATGCCATCTCTGGGCGGGGCGGGATGGGAAATAACATTTCCGGGACACTGACTGAACCTAAGAAATTGTTGCTGGAAGCTTAACTTCAATAAAGCAGGATCCATATTTACCAAAATCTACAGAATAGTAATTTTGCTCCCGTGTGGTATTCTCGTCTGAATGTGACTTCACAAGTGGGAGTATACTTCATATTTTAAGGCATGAACAATTGATTTGTAGGTTAATTGTTTCAAGACATATGCTAGCTTTGTGTAAATGTCAACTAAAAATATGTATATACTCTTTCTTTTTTTTTTAAGATTTTATTTGTCAGAGAGAGAAAGGGGGAGAGAGCATGCACCAAGGGAAATGACAGAGGGAGAAGCAGGCTCCCTGCTGAGCAAGGATCCTCAAGTGGGGCTCAATCCGAGGGTGCTGGGATCGTAATGTAGGATCCTGATATCATGACCTCAGCCGAAGGAGACGCTTCACCGACTGAGCCCCCCCCCCCAGGCATCCCTGTATATATTCTTGAGTAGATTCAAAGTCGTCCTCATATGTAGGACTCTATAGCAGAGGTTGAAAAACTTGTTTTGGAAAGGGTCTGACAGTATTTCCAGTTTTGCAGCCCCACGATCTTTTGGGCAGCTACTAAACTCTGACTGTGTCCCACGGACGCTGCCACAGATGATAAGGGAGCCAATGGATGTGGCTGTGTTCTCGCACACTTTCTTTGTGGAGACCGGAATATCCATCTCCTACAGTCTTCACGCGCTGCAAAATAGTGCTTTCTCAACCATTTAAACATGTGAGAAACATTCTTCCTGGGCTACAGAAACAGAGGGGGGACAGTCCTATAAGCCAGTGTTTGCAAGCCCAATTCTACTCAGAAAAGATTTATTAAAGGCTCGCCGTGGCCTTCTCTCTGATCCTTTGAGCCCGAGGGAAGAACAGATCCCAAATAAGAAGAAACCACCTGAACAGATGATCGCACAGACCGATAAATGCTATCGAGGGGAAACAAGGTGCTAGGATGGCTAGCCATGGAGGGATGGATCTGCTTGGTGTTGGTAACCAGGAGGGCTTCCCTGAGGTGGTGGCTGGTCCGCAGAGACCTATGTAAGCAGGGGTTAGGCAGCGAGTGGAAAGCAGAGACATGTCGGAGGAGAGATCCTCGAGGCGACAGGGACCTTGTTGCGCTGGAGGATTTCAGGCTGTGCTCATGCAGTGTCTGACTCTCTGTCCTTTGAATGAATTCGCAGGCTGAGCCCAGTGCCCCTGGTTCCCGACTGCTGAGAGCCACTCACGTCACACGGGTCCGCAGAGAGCCGCACATGGTGGTCTCCGGAAGCTACCATCTCTGAGGCCGACGCCCCAAGACGATCTTCAGCTGGTACCCGTGTGCGTACAGGAAGTACCCGCCTAGTCCCTTCACCGCGTCTCCTTGTCCACAAAGTGCGGGCCTCCCCGTGACCGCTGTTTAAGGCATGTCTGAGTACTTGCTGAGCATTCAGATGGTGGTGTGCCACATCGGGCATGGCAGGGACGAGATGAAAAGGGGGCTCACCTGTCCCGTGAAAGGTCATGCTTGCCAACGGGGAGCATCCTGTGGAAAGAGCGCCTCCCCCTGGTAGAGATGAGCGAGGAGGGACGGGGCCAGGTCCCTTCCCACAGCGGGAGCTCCTCCCCCAGGTGGAGGTGAGTGAGGAGCGAGGAGGGACGGGACGGCTCCTTCTGCCATTAAGATGTCAAGGTGGGCAGTGTCAGGCATTCAGAGCACGTCACTGTCCCCGGTGCCAACAGGCTCAGAGAAAAGAGCACAGAGATGTTTTCCGAGAAGTTAGGGGTTCCCACTGGTAGGGAAGGCTCCGGAGGCGGAACGGTGTCACGGGGTCAGAAATACTGGGATGTGGCTCCCAGCTCTCCACCGCTTCACGTCCTCAGGAAGCTGATGACGTTCTCGGTGTCCACGTGTCCTCTTGCAAAATGCGGGCACAAAGGACAGGTTCCTAGGGTGACTGAAACGCGAAGGATGACGTTGTTGGGGGGACAGAGATGCTGATGACCAGGATGCTCCTGGCACCCAAGGTCGTAGGCACTGCAGGCAGGGCGGCGGGCAGGGAGATTTCAGGATCTCCAGAGCTCCAGTCTGGATCCTTGCCTTGCTGTCGGCAGGTGGGCAGTTCTCCATCAGGGCGCTTTCGTCCTCGGGGAGGGGACTCTGGCAAGTCTGGAGGCACTTCTGGTCTCACGACCTTGGAGGAGCTTTGCCGCTGGTGGGCGGAGGCTAGAGGAGCTGCTGGGCACCCTGCGCAGCCCAGCCCCACCGCAGAGACCCACCCAGCCCCAAACCTGGAACCTTGACAGGGGAAGGTGCAGAAACCCTGCTTGCTCGCTTAATCTTCTCTTTCTTCAGGAATATACTCAGCGCTTTTGTACCTTCAGGGATCTGCATTAGAATAAGAATTAAAGACAACAAAGAGAGAAAGACCTTTTAGGATTTTTTTTTTTTCCTATTCAATGGAAACCCCACAGCAGAGGATTCTCCTCCTAGAGGAAACGTCCATAGAGGCTTAAAGCCTTGCCTTGTATTCCTTCTAAATGCTTAGCAGCTTCACAGATTCATTTTTCTATTGTGATTTCTGTAATTTGTTCCTTAAAAGGCTCGTTCGTTCCTTTTCTCTGTTCCAGAAACAAACTTTTTGGGGGTTTTAAAGAATAATTTATTTTCTAAACTTATTGTTACTGGAGGAGTTCGCTTTAAGTTCTGACATAGCTTTCAAAGACGTAAGTACCTGCTCAGTAGACTTTTATTTTTATTCCCCTAGAAAACAACAGTACATTTTGCAGGGAAATACTTTGAATCTTGTGCGTGTATGTGTGTGTGTGTCATTTTAGTCTAGAGGAGACATTGACATTCTTTGGACCCAGCTAGAAGAGCTCAGAAAAAAATTGACAGACTCAGTAGCTAATTAAAAGTATGCAGCTGAAAAGGCTCATGATTAATTCATGATAAACTAATACGGCATTCATTATTCTTTCTTAATGTTCTAATGTAAAGTGGGAGTCTTTCAGTGGGGACTAAAATATCTGTGCCTAAATACCTAATAACAATATCCATTATATCTTACCAACATAAAGCCATCCTCAAGGGGTATTTTAATGTACTTCACATTTTAAAATTCAGGGTTCTGAATACAGCATCTTAAACTTTTCCCCTCTCCTTAAGTGGATTGGTGATAATCAAGAAAATACTTTTATCTTATCTCTGATATTTCTCTTTTTTTTTCTCCAAAAAAACACTTTGTGAAATTAAAGTTTTCTTATGAACCCCCCCCCAAAAAATTTCCTTTTTATGAGACATCATGTTATTTGACAAAACCTGCCGGCAGTCTCTTGATTTACTCTGCTTAAATATACTAGGAGAGTAATTTTTTTATCCTTTTGTGACAATGAAAAGATGTTTCAAGGGGACTGTAAATCCTAAGTAAGGATATTTTTGTGGTAGCAAATAACCCATGATAATAAGCACATCTGGGGGTCAAGATCATGCCAACCAGGAAAATTATGGTCACTGTGTTGTGTGTCTCCGAGAAAGCGAGGTTCGTGATCACATACATCGTGAGAGAAAATCAATCAATCTATCTAAATATCAATCTAAATAATAATCAAAAACAACCGATCAATCTAAGTAAATCAGTCAATCAAATGGAGATTGTGCCGTTGACCGACTAATCATCAACCGTAGGGCACCTTGGTGTCTCGTGCGTCCCAGTTGGAGGCAACAAGAACAAGAAATCACCTGTGTAACTTCCCTCCCAAAAACCTTCCACTGGAATCTGTTCACGAGGAAATGAGTCGACAAACCCAGAATGTAGCACATTGTAAGAGACAGTTGACCTGGATTCTTCCAAAATAGTCAGTGTCCTGGGGAAGCAAAGTAAGGTCAGGGACTGTTCCAAATTTAGAAAGATGAGGGAACAGAACAGCGGTACCCGAATGTGAAAAGGGTCCCGGATGGGAGGCGGAGGAAAAGGAACCGGGAGGCGCAGGGGGGCTGTGTTGATGTGAGTGGACTGATTTCTTGTTTGCCTGCACGGTTAGTATTCCAGTGTCCTGGTTAGGGAGGAAAGGTCCTTATTCTGGGAGACCCACGCCCACCTCTTTAGAGGGTCACGGTTATGATCACTGCAGAAACATCTCTGATGAAACATCATGGTACACAAATACAAATACATTTCTCATCCTTCCTTCTGATGCAGAAAAAAGGTATGTGTGCACGTACCTGTGTGTATATGCATGCGGTACATGTAGGGAGACAAAGCAAGCCACTGTTGCGAAATGTAAGCAATTAGTAAACCTAAGCGAAGGAGTATACTTGAGTTCATTTTTACTTTCAACTCTTTGGTGAGTTTGGAAGTTTTGCAAAGGTATGTGTTGGGGAAAATACGTAGGGAGTGTTACTGTCCTTCTCTTGTCCGCAGAGGTGTTGGGTTCCATTGATGGTGGAGTTTGGAGTTTTGTGCAGGACCCGTGTGTAACCGGTGTGTGTTGTGTGCCTTCCTTCATCTGGCTTGGGGATGCCCTGTCCGCCACGATGCTCAGCATGTCCTGATCCCGTTTGTGACGGATGCGTCCTCATGCCGTGTGTTTGTGGGCTATCCTTGGCAGAACCTCCTCCCTGGGACTCTGACGATGGTGAATCCCCGTGTCTTTGTTGGGTGATGTTTACAGAATCCCTGTGGACCCCGTCTCCTCGCTTTTCCGTGTGGCTTCCGTATGTGGTACCGAGTGCCTAGCGGGTTCTTGTTAGCAGGTGCGTTCCCAGCGTGTGGTTGGTAATTCCTGGGACACCATGAAAACGCACGCGACTCCTGCTTCCTTTCCTTGGGAGGGCGCACGTCAGAGCTTGGTCACGACGGGGCACCGTCGCGGGAGCCGAGTCAGGCTGCCTAGGAACGGTGGTGTGGTTAGGACGGTCCATTCCGCCCTTGTCTGTGCATGGTTTGCCGAGGCAGGCTTAGCTCACATGGTCTGGGTCTGTGGGTGTTTGCTTCTTTTTGACAAGCCCAGTCTGGCTGCAGAATTTAGAGCAATCATTTTATTGTCCATTTGTTTAAATGCGTGCCATAATACCTAAGGAATAAAGCATTCCATTTTAAGAAGGCATCTGCAGACACGCTCGAGCCAGATGCTTAGTTTGCGACCTTGACATCCATTCTAGTGAAGACATGTAGGACGCTGGGCCCCCTATGGCGTGCTTGGCACACTGTTCCCGTTGGAAGTGTGAGGAATCTCCGCTGGGAGCCTCCTCAGGCCTGGGGAGAGTGGTTCAAGTTGATCCCGCCCACTTCTAGCAAAGCAGCCCCGAGTTTCACGTATGCTGGACCTTCTTACAAGCAGAAGATGCTATGAGTAAACTTGGTGCCGACTCCTGATTTGCCTGCCTGCCCTGTTTTGTAAGCGAGGACCAGCGAAGCTGACACATGTTTGAGGACCGACATAAAGACGGGGTGGGTCCATCCGTGGTCTCCGCTCGGTCTTCGCCGCAGTGTCTGTGCAGCACGACCGGCCAGCCGCGGGGATGGAGAACAGCAGCACACACACATACATTGTGCTGGAAGGCAGGGCGTTTCGATGCAGAGTTCTCTCATGCACAAAGATCAGCCACCGCCGGCGTGGCTTTCCAGGGGTCCCTCGTCTGTCCATCCATACGTCTCTCCATCCCTTCTGGCACGTCCAAGCATGCCTTGGGCGGAGCTGCCCTCCAGTGACACGTGTGCAGCACACCAGCGTCCTAATGGACCGTGTGCACCCGCCAGCAGCCAGAGCATTTTCTCACACGTAGGCACGGTGCTCCCTCTGGCCCTGCCGGGGCTCTCCGGTGGCTCCCCCATGGAATGCAAGTGGATTCTGGAACCAGGGCTGGGAGGAGCTCCACTGTGGGACTCCTGCCAGCCATGGCCCCCTTGCTGTCTGCATCCCCAGCAGACACATTGCATGATAAAGCCCTGCCACCAGCCAGACGCTGGGCCCCCTGAGGGCTCCCCCATCAGCCCACTCTTCCTGGCTCGAGGCCTCCAGCTGGGTGAGGCCCCAGCCCTGCTCCAGGCACGCGTGCCCCACGTGCAGTGTTAGTCCGTCTCGGATGGGATCATGGGTCCAGTCCCGATGCTTTGAGTCACCTCTGTCTGCAAACCCATCGCACGCTCTGCGGGGGCAGGAAACACTCAGTGCTCCCTGTGATGTTCCAACAACGCAGAGAGCCTTGTAGCTGTGGAGTGAATAAGTGTTGAACGCATGAATGAAAAAGGATGCTTCCAATTGTCATAGTAGTGGTGAATTTTGTTCCTGGGATTTTAGTCAAATAAGGTTACTTGCAAAAAAGGAGAAAAAAAAATCACCTTTCTGATAGAACTGCGCCTCTCACGTACCCCAGTGTAGAGAATGGTCGTTAACTCTGGGGTGCATCGAGCTGTGTCTTTGCCAAATGGGATGGAGGCTGGCACTTGTTAAGGGTGATCTCCGTTAAGGTGTGTGGGCTCCTTACAGGAGCCAAAGCATCTCGTTCTGGGAAGAAGCATGTGCTTGTCTTGTTTCTTTATACACAGAAACAACATTTTAAAGTCAGGTCCCTGAATTTTCTGCCACATTCCACTGCACGGGCTTTGGTTGCACCGCTGACGACATCGGAGAAGAAAGACAGTCGCTCCGTCTACACGATGTGTGGAGTGTTGTGTGGCTGAGGATTCTTTTTCCTTTAAAAAGCTTCTGTGAAGCTTCTCGTTTTAAGAGTGAGTTCTGTACAAAGATACAACTACCCCGTAGTCCCAGGTGTGAACTAGATGATTTGGAGGCAGGAAATAATCCATACCACACCTTCACATTCGTCATCATCTCTCCGTACAAAATGTCGGAAGACAGTCATGAAATGCCTGTAATTAGATTGATTTTATAATGTGGGCACAGCCTTCTAATTTTAAAACAATAATCAGTTGATGATGAGTGGTTAGGGTAATACTGTTGCAACTGTACTGCGGTGATATTTTACATCTCTTTATTAAATCTGGACTCTGTGCGGCTTTATATCTGTATTTTATTAAAAACCAACTCTGAATGTGACGACAAGATGGAAATTTACCATTGAATATCATGTTTTCCTAATAGCCTTCTTTTGTAACTGAAGATGTGCCTTCTTTCTTTGAATTCTACATTGTTTTAAATTTTTTAAAACATTTTTACTTATTTATTTGAGTGACAGAGCACGAGCTGGGGGGTGCGTGCTAGAGGAAGAGAGAGAAGCAGGCTCCCCACTGAGCAGGGAGCCTGATGTGGGACTCCTTCCCAGGACCCTGGGATCCTGACCTGAGCTGAAGGCAGATGCTTAACCCACCAAGCCACCCAGGCGCCCCTGAATTCTACATTTTTATAACCGTACTTTGAATCTGTGGGAGTCCTTAGATTTTTGCAGTCTGTTTCCAGAGCCCGAGGGGATTTGCAGAGTGTGTTTAATTTTGTAGCATTTCATACTAGATGAATGGGGAGCCAGTGGACTTTAGTTATCTGTCAGGTTTGTGTATTTCAAGATCTCACATTCGGGGTGGGGGCTGATCAAGTGCATGTCTCATGTGTATTTACAATAGTGGTTCAGATGTCATTTCCTTGATTACTTATGTACGTTCTTTGCTTTGAAAAGTAAGCATCAGTCTTGTTCTTCTGAGGGGCAAAGAAAAAACGTGGACTCCAGAATACGTTTGCCTCTAAAGGACATTTCTCTTTGATAAAAATGGGAAATAGCCTCACCACATCCTTAGCTTTTGGTGGACACATTACCATCCCAGTGCAGAGAAAAGTGCATTAAGCACATTTAGTAATGCTGAACATCATACCGATAGCTACGAGCAGTTCTGATTTTCTATTCACATTTATTTCACATTTTGAGTATCAGAGAACTTTGTGAACTTCTATCGTTTTCCCAATAATACTAGTCTTTAGTTTATGTGAAATATTATTCTAGGTCATCTTCATGAGGAATGTCAAAAACTGAATGAATCCCCACAGTCTTGTTTTCTTGTGAATCATTTGACCGTAGTATTTAAGGGACATTTTTTGTGGTCCGTGTTCTTTCATAATGTTGAAAAGCGTACAGGAGGTATGAGGTCATTCCCTTAAGAGAAGTTTTTGTCAGACTTGCAGGAAATGTGGAGGTTGCACGTAGGAACCCTAGACCCTCGTATCTCGAATCATCTTATGGTGTATGTGATGAGGAGGAACACAGGTTTCAGCTTTCCCTGCCTCGTCGATGGGATCGACACCCTCACGCTCTGATTTCCAGTGACAGGCCACATCCTAAAGGCGGTGAAGCGAGTTCCGTTCTTTCTCCTCCTCTGTTTGGATGTTTGTTGGGTCCAACATGGAACACGATGGGATCAGATGGAAAACAAAGATGGGGAGAGGGAGGAGGGGGTCAGTTTGGTTTGTTCTTTGTTTAGTGATGGGAACGAGTCTCCAACAATGAAGGTGCCCGCATAGTGCCATGGTCGGCGCGTTTCCCGAGTGCCGAGTCTGGCGCTGGGGGCTTCCGTGGATCTGCCCCAAGAATGTCTGTCCTGGGGGGCTTTGCAGCCCATCCCATGCACCTGTCTACAGTTCAGCACCTCTTGGACGGTGAAATGCTCTGAGTCAGCAACACAGATGCCACTTTAACAAGGTTCCCAGCGTGAGAACGCAAACCGATTCTGTGTTTTCCTTAGCCTCTCTCTGTCTCTCTCTGTCTCTCACGCACACATCCAGGGATGTTTCGCGGCAGAGTGAAGGCGCAGTAAAGTCATTGCTCTAACTGCAGACGGGAGGCGTCAGCCCCTTCACGTACTGGGGAGCATGTCACTCTGCACCCGCACTGCATCCGAGGTGCCGCGGGAGGATGTCCTTCCATGCCCTCCATCCGTGCCGCCCTTCAAACGCATTCTCCTTGGTAGCAATCTCCCCCGGACTTGCTGTTCCTCGATGGTTTCTGTGTGTGTTTGGGGGGTCCCCCGCTGCTCGAGGGGGCTGCCCTGGAGGTTTGGCACCCCGATCTTGGGACACTGATTTACAGGCTTCCCATCCTGCTGTACGGGCTGCAGGGCCATGGACCCACCCAGGACAGAACATGAAGACAGGGTTTTGAGACATGAACTGGAGCCCTCCCCAGACCCTGGGCTTGTGGCGTTGCGGGCAAGGACGGACCCGCAAAGTCATGACCCCCGGCGGTGTGGTCTTAACGTCCCCCGTTCACATGCACAGTGCCCCCACCCCAGTCTGAAACAGCGTCTGTGCCTTCGATTTCTTTCCCTCTTGTCTTCACACACTTTGGTGGTGGTTTTCTTTTTTTCCAGCTAAACATACTAAAAAAAACTGCAACAAAGAAAGGAAGCTTGTTAACCTCTGGGGAAGGCTGCAAAGATCCAGATACAAGGATTTAGACCCGTGGTTTGAGATCTTTAGCTTCTCGAGACTTTGTGCGGTTATAATCAGCTTTCTTCCACGAGGGAAAAACTCCAGAGATGAGAAATCTGTGTTAATTCAATTCTCTAGCAATGAGTATTTATTAAGCATTTACCATGTGCTTGTGCTGAGAATAAGCACTTAAGATTTCTCTAAAAAGAGAATCTTTTTTTTTTTTTTTATGATTACATGACAAGGACCAGCTGCATAGCATTTGACGGAATATCATGATTTGAAAATCAGAGCTCATCACGTTGAGTTGTCTCAATTAGGGTCTCTTCAGGCCAACTGGAAACCCTTGTCATTTTATTCCCATTAGTGCAAATCGTCATATTGGAGGAGCTTTGTAAATTTAATTGTGACATTGTATCCTTGGGCACAAAGGAAGTATGATTAAGTTGTACTCTGCAGGCCTTCCTTTTTCCGACTATAAAAATAAGTAGAATATTGGATAAAAGCAAGAATTTATTTGACAACCATGTAAAAAACCTCTGGTCGTCCCATGCCTTCAAAAGTGATTATAGGGGCGCCTGAGTGGCTCAGTGGGTTAAGCCTCTGCCTTCGGCTCAGGTCGTGATCTCAGGGTCCTGGGATCGAGCCCCGCATCGGGCTCTCTGCTCAGCAGGGAGCCTGCTTCCCCCTCTCTCTCTGTCTGCCTCTCTGCCTACTTGTGATCTCTTTCTCTCTGTCAAATAAATAAATAAATAAAATCTTAAAAAAAAAAAAAGTGATTATAAATGAAGTTCTATATTTTTTTCTTTCCAATTACATACATGTATCTCTACACACAGATACACCTCTAACCATGTACATATCTGTGTAGAAATGTGAATCTTTTTTTTTTTTTTAATTTGGGATCATGCCGTCTTAATGTCAGCTTCTGCCTTTTCCACCCCAAAATTACACCATGAACCTTTTCTTCATGACAAAAATATCTTTCAAAACTCAAGAATTTTAAGGGCTGCATAATATTTTATGATGTAATTGACTTACCTTTCCCCAATGTCTGTAGCTGCACGGATTTCTAATGTTGGTAAGAATGTGTTGGTGAATGGCATGCGTGTATCCCTCGATATTTTCATAAGATAAATTCCTAGAAACAAACTTAAACTCTGGTTCAAAGGCTGTGAAACTCTTGAGATACGTGATTGTCAGACGTGCTCCCGAAAGTGTGTTGGGTGCCCAGACCTCATGGGAAGGGAAAACAGAAAGACCCTATTTGGGGTCACTTTCCCGTAAAACAGAGCCTTGAGCAAGAATGTGATTCTGCAGGCTAGCCCAGTGAAGACGGGTGAATTCCGTGTACTCTGGGACGTAGCTGCTTCCGTCCGGTGGAATTAACGTTAAAACTAAAGAGTGATTGCTGCCTCAGCACCAGCCTCCCGAGTTCACGGTCAAAGAGAGAGGGAATGGGGATTTAATTACTGCAATTATTATGAAGTGTGTTTGGCTGTTCCCCCCCAAGATAAATGTGACATTTCTCTCGCGTTCGTGTTTGGGGATGTCAGTAAAGAGTGTGTAATGCCCAGAAAGGCAGGCAACTGGGCATGAACGCTCGCCCCCCACGCCAAGTGGCAGGTTCCTTGGAAGCAGAGGCAGACGGCGCTGGGTGTGTGCACGGGCTCTCTTCCTGGGTCCCCGTGGTTTGGCTGGTGTGCAACTCCAGGTTGGAAATCATTTTGCCTTTGGATTTGGGGACTGTTGTTATCTTACACGATTCAGTGTGGCTATTGAAACACCAAAGCCAGTCTGAGTCTCTGTTTGTGAACGTCATGCATCTCCCCCTCGCATGCACGTATGACCTTTCCTTTGCCCTCTGTGTCCTAAGGTCCGATGATAACGGGCTTTTCCACCAGGTCTGTTTGCAGTCGTGGATTTGGACATGTGGTCGTCTGCTCAATATGGACCTTCACGTCCTTTAATGTCTCACACTCTGTCTTGTGTTACTGCTTTGGTAATTTATCCCCGTACATGGTTTCTCTTTCTTTTCTCCACCGGTTGGATCTCTCTTTAGGATATCCTGGTTTCGTGTCTTCTCCCCATTATCAATGACCTTGATGTTTTGTTGCATCTTCCTTCGAGATAACCCTCAGATACTCTTCCCGGCTGAATTATTTCGTCTGTCCTATGCTGCATTTCCAAAACTTGTGTTTTATTCTAAATGTGCTTTTTTCATCGCCTCTTTTATTTGTCTACTTACTGATTGATGGATTGGGTGGTTGATGATTTTAAGATTGTTTTTCTTTTTGATCCTTTTGTCTCTGACCCTCATGTCAGAGACTCCTTACAACTGTATTCTGGTCCTTTGCCTGCGTTTGTGGAGAACAGGGAGGTTCTGCAAAGCCGAGGGGAAGCTGTTTGCTACTTGGGAAGCTGTTTGCTACTTGGGATGTTGGAGAGCTGGCCTTGGCATCCGTGACCTGCAGGTGTCCAAAGCTGTTGTGTGGGAACACCGATGTGTGCAGAGAGGAGCGCGGGGAATGAGGACCGGCAGGAGGAGGTCCCCGGCCCTGTGGGACAGGGTGGTCCATCCCATTTCAGTATCCTGGGCGCCTCTGAGAGCCCTTGGCTGTCAAGCCCTCCTGGTTCCTTACTCAGAGACCCTTCCGGCGTCTGCTTGCCACGCTCCAGGAACCCTGCTCTTGTCTCCTATCCGCCTGCCTGTGTCCGACTGGCTTAGGAGATACTAACATTTCCTTAGTGCAGTGTTAAGTGGTATGTAGAGGCCATTGGTGGTGACGCGCGTGCCGTGTTACCCTTAGAGCTCTCATCTGTCACTGCCCCACCTATCGGTACCGGCCTTGACAGTGAGGAAGTGGAGCCTCAAGATGGTTAGGAAACTTCCTGAGAGCCACCCGGGTCACGCGTTAAAGCTGACACTGGCTCCAAACTTCACGTCTCACTAATTTTCACGTGTGGCGTCTGGTGGGGCCGTACGACACGGCTAATACACATTTCTGACCCACGCGATGGGCATTTCAGAGGTTTCGTCCTCCTACTTTGATAAAATGATCTTGTCCCATTTATTAAAAATTGAGCCTGGGTGGCTCTGTCGGTTAAGCATCTGAAGCTTGATTTCGGCTTAGGTCATGATCTCAGGGTTGTGGGATCGAGCCCCACGGCCAGCCCCATGTCTGGCTCCATGCTGAGCGTGAGCCTGCTGAAGATTCTCCCTCTCCCTCTCCCCTGACCCTTCCACTCCCCATGCTCTTTCCCTGTCTCAAAGATCTTGTCTCATTTATCAATAATTAAAGCTTTTCCATAATAATAATAGTACTAATAATAGCTTAATCCAGAAGCATTAAGGAAAAGGCCTGGGTGCCTCCGTGTTGAGTAAAATCTATATCCTAAGTTGAAGGAAGCGCTAACCCAAGTTATGCTGAAAAATTGTGTTGTGACTTTACTTATTATTTGATAGATCACACAGACCCCGTGGCTATCAGAGAAAATAATTTATGCGTTTAGCTTTGGCAAGCAAATTGATATCCTTTTCCCGTAATCCATTTTGAGAGCGTACAAATTTTATTAAAAATTACACCTGTCCCCTCCCGTAAAGGAAACACATTTTTAAGAGACGCTATTGATTTTTCTGCGTTGCTCGGGACTTAACATTTTTATTCAGGAAACAACTAGCATCCTGTTCTCATCTCCCCCTTCGCGCTCCACTCGTGAGTTGTGTTCGCATTGTCTTCAAGCATTTCCCTGACGTGCGGAAACCCTAGGGAGTAAGGCCGTTCTCACAAGTGGAGGGTTGCACAATATAGGTTATCTTTGCGATTCCGTCAAGAAAGTCTCTCCTTGTACTTTCAGGAAGAGGAAGGACTGAATTTACAGTTTCTCTAGTGCTTGAACTTATAAATAGTAATTTTAAAAGTTCTAAGTTTTCTAAATGATGTGAGAAACAGGTCTTGTGGCTAATGGTGAAAAGACAAATCCTAATTTAAGGTTTCACCATATAGCTCAGATATAGTGCTTGACAGGAAAGTTTAGAGCTCGGGTTACTTAGACGTCGAGTTCCCAGTTGGAGCTTTAGCCGAAGGAGGACCCCTGTGTACACGTGAACTTGCACATAACAGAAGAATTATTCTCTTAACTGGGGATGGGTCCAGGCTTACACGTACCTGTTAAAAACCTAGACCATGGCACAAATCAGTGCAGGACAGATATTTCCTAAATCCCACTCCGTCCCAGGAGCTGGGCTGATTATCCGGGGGAGCATAAGGAGGATGGTCTCCTGGCCTCTAGAGGTTGGTAGGACAGTGGGACACACAGCCGTGAGGTTGGGTGGTGTGGGAGCCAACACAGAGTTTGGGGTCCCCGCTTGTGTGTAAATCGGGCTGTTGGCTTCACAAGCCGTGATGGAGGGAGGTCGTGTGCTGCTGTGCAAGTGCATGCACATGTGTAAATGGGCATGAACAGAGCATGGGCGTTGAGCTGTTTCTCTCCGTGACGTTAGCACTTAGCTGTTTGTCTCCGCGATGTCCTGAGTTTTTCGGATTTTTTTTCACACCTTTGTATTTTGTTTTTTAAGCGTTTTTGTTTGTTTTCATTGTCGTAATAAAAGGAGGAAATGTTTGGGACACCCAGGTGGTGCACTAGGTGACCCATCCTGCTGTGAGTTTTGGCTCAGGTCGTGATCTCAGGGTCGTAGGATCGAGCTCTGGGCTCAGCGCAGTCGGCTTGAGATTCTCCCTCTGCCCCCTTCTGCTTGTGCATGCTCTATCTTTCAAATAAGTACGTCTTTTTTTTTTTTTTTTAAGATTTTATTTATTGATTTGTCAGAGAGAGAGTGAGTGAGAGAGAGCACAAGTAGGCAGAGAGGCAGGCAGAGGCAGAGGGAGAAGCAGGCTCTCCGCCGAACAGAGAGCCCGATGTGGTGCTTGATCCCAGGACCCTGGGATCATGACCTGAGCTGAAGGCACCCACTTAACCAACTGAGCCACCCAGGCGTCCCAGTCTTTTTTTTTTTTTTTTTTTTTAAAGGACATGTTTACTGTAAAAAAAAAAAATCTAAAATCAGAAAAGCCTAAAAAAACCAAAACCCACCATAATCCCATCACCTATACAAAGCACTGTAATCGGGTGTGTATGTGTGTCCTTCCAGAATTTCTTAGGGATAATATACAGAAATTACAATATGCTATTTGTCCCATTGTATAATGTCCATCTTGTAAAATTGTATTTGAAAACAATTACAGATTCAGAGATCGATACAAAACAGGAGAGCAGGGAGATGTCTTGGGTAAAGGACTGTTCTTTTCTTTTTTTTTTTTTTTAAGATTTTATTTATTTATTTGACAGAGAGACAGAGAGAGATCACAAGTAGGCAGAAAGGCAGGCAGAGAGAGAGGGGGTAACAGGCTCCCTGCCGAGCTGAACCCCACATCGGGGTTCGATCCCAGGACCCTGAGATCATGACCTGAGCTGAAGGCAGAGGCTTAACCCACTGAGCCACCCAGGCGCCCCAGGACTGTTATTTTCGACAGACATACTTCCTCTACTTGTAGACCTGGAAATTCCTGAATAATAAAAATAATCGCTCTCCTCACCTCCTGCCCTCCGTCTCCTCCCTCCCTCCCTTCCTCTCTTCCCTCGTGTCCTCCCTCCCCTCCCTGCTTCCTTGGACTCTTCCCCCTCTTCTGGATTAGCTTTCTAGGGTTGCTCTAATAAGGAGCAGCAAACCCGGTGACATCAGACAACAGAAGTTGATTATCCAACCCTTCGGTGGTCAGGGGTCCAGAGTGGGGGTCAGCAGGCTGGAATTGCCGTGTCCACACGGCCAGTCCCTCCGGGAGGTTCTGGGGCAGGATCCATTTCTGTGCCGTGTGCAGCATGAAGACACACCTGCATTGCTGGGCTCCTGACCCCTCCCTTTGTCTTCACGGCCTGTGGAACGACCATCGCCCAGGGTCTCCCCATCTGCCTTTTAGAAGAACCTTTGCAATGACATGGGGCCCACCTGGATAAGCCCGCATTCTTTGCCCATCTCAGGGTCTTTAACTTAAACACCCCTGCAGAGTCCCTTTTGCTTCCTAAAGGAAGATAGTCACGGGTTCTGAGGCTTAGGACGTGGATATCTTTGGGGGGTCGGTCCTTCTGCCCGCCCCACTTCCCTCTGTTCCTGCGGCTCTGAGGCTGGTCCACGCGGACAGTGTATCCCGGGCCTCGATCGCATGCCCGGGGCTGGGCTCAGCCCGACGGGTTGTGTGTGTAGCATTGTGTCTCCGTGCAGATGGTCCCCTACTTGTGATGGTTCGACTTGAGATCTTTCCACTTTCATGTTACGAGGGTGTGAAAGCAGTCAGCGGAAGCTCTCCTTGGGATTGCAGATTGGGATCTTTTCCCAGACGAGAGGCAGGCAGTCCTGCCCTGTGTGGTGATGCCGGGCAGCGGCAGCTCCTGGCCAGTCACACCGTCGCGGGGGGCCGAGGACCCACACACTGACAGCCATTCTGGCCCCATACAGCCATCTGCTCGTCACCGTCAGCATTCAGGAGAGCACAGTGTCAACACATTATTATAAGAAAAGGCCCGTGTGAGATGATTTTGCATTTTTGACTTTCCGGTGTTTTCCACATACAGTGGGTTTATGGGGACGGGGACACCCATAGAGCTGCAGGACTGTCTGTTTGTATTTGAAGACAGAATACAGAAAAAGAATTGGATGCACAGATGAAGGGGACAGATTTTTTTTCGTGAGTGGGTTACGTATATGCATTCATAACCCAAATATCCCTAGCTCGAGATCTCTCTAAATTTGGATAGGAGCACATTTGCTTTAATGTTGATACCTGTTGTATTTGTTTCTCTTGTTTCGCACTAACCAGTAGCTGCAAACAACAGTCCTATAGTATCTGTGGGTCATGAGTCCACTCCTGGGATGGGTTGAGCCTCTGCTCAGGCTGTCACATCCAGGTGTCAGCCAGACTCCCTTCTCCTCTGAGGCTCAGGATCCTTGTCCAGGTCCCGTGGGTGTTGGCAGGATTCAATTCCTTGCTGTTGGGGTCTGAGGTCCCTATTTCCTTGCTGCCTGTAGGTCCCGGGCCACTTTCAGCTCCTAGAGGTCACCCGTGATTCCTGGGGGGCACTGGCTTCCATAGGCAGTTCATGTCAGAGCTCTTTATTGCTTCTTCAAGGCCAGCTGAGCATATACGGCTTCCCAAACGGCTCAGAACCTTTCAAGGGATCACCTGATTGGGTCAGGCCCACCCAAGGCAATATCCCTTTTGAAGGAACTGGAAGTCAACAGATGAGTCCTCCACTTACAGGAATGACCTCCATCGTCTTCACAGGTCCTGTCCTCCCCTCAAGGGGATGGAATTACACAGGTGCACACCAGGGTAGCTGGAATATTGCTGGCCATCTTGGAATCCTGCCTGCCACTCCCCAGTTTTTCTGGCCTCTATCATTTGGACCTCATCCCCCTGTAGAAGGTTGTCCTTCATGCAAACAACCCTCCTTCTCTTTCTTATATCCATAGTACATTCTTCTATCCTGAGCCACCCCTCCTTTGCTGAGATTCCCAGTAGGCACCGACGTAGCTGCTGGTGGGGTTCAGGGACAAGGCTGGAGTGCTCTCGGGCTCCGTTCACACTGGCTTCCTTGCTTTGCTTTGCTTTTCCTTCCTTCCTTCCTCTCTTTCTTTTCTGTCTTTCTCTCTCTCTCTCTCTCTGTCTCCCTCCCTTCCCTCTCTCCCTTCCTTCCCTCCCTCTCTTCCCTTCCTCCCTTCCTTCCCTTCCTCCCTTCCCTCCCTCCCTTCCTTCCCTTCCTTCCTCTCCCTCCCTCCCTCCCTCCCTTCCTTCCATCCTTCCTTCCTTCCTGCCTTCCTTTTTTTTCTTCCAGGACTGAAGCAGCCCTTCCCTGCCCCAAATGAGCGGAAGGCATGTGTCCAAGTCTAAAAGCCAGGCTGGGGTGGAATCCACACACCTGCCATGTCCTTTTTCCTCCCCTTCCCTCTGGGGCCTCCCCCACGCAGATCCATGTAGCAAATAGTCATCTGTGTGTTCCTGTCTCTGTGTGCCCCTCCTGGGACCCGCCAGAACCTTTCAGTACTGCATAAGCAAAGAAATGCAGTGTGGGCTGTGATAAAGATGAACTCCCATCGTAGCTGACTTAGTAGAAGATTTCAGTTGAGAAGGGCGTGTGGTTATAAATACTTTGGAGAGAATTAGGTCTCAAGCTAGACGAGGGTCTCTCAGACTTGATCTCACGGAGAGTTTGCTATTCATAGGGGGGCTTTTATGTCATGCTTACACTGGACTGTGTGCCTTCTTGCCCCGGCAGTGAGTTGTTTTCAATAGAAAAGTCTTCCAGTGATCCTGAAGGTAATCCCTCTGAGACCACCAGAATAGTTCCTTATTTGCATACACGTAAACCACAGTTCTGCCCTTTTGATGCAAGTGATCAGAATTGCACAAAACAGTTTTCTTGCTAACAAATGCAGTGCTTTAATGAATTTGCATGATGTAATTGTAATCAGAATTAAATGTAATGCTTGCGATTTAAGTATCCACACACCTCCTTGCCGTTGGGAATGCTACCGTCTAATGTAGTTTGTAATCAACACACGGGTTTGCTACTGTTTCTTTTTTCCGTGTAAAAATTGCATCCATCTCGGACTGTGGAAAAGGAACCCTATACACAGCCATCCTCCCAGGCCAGTTCCTTACTTTATTATGCGTCCCACTGGGATTTTTGCTTCTCCCAACCCATCCCTGCCTATCTCCTCCAAAGATTGTTACCTACTTTTGTTGGAGGACTGCATGGGGTCTTTGCGACCTTACCGTGTAAAGGATTTATCTGTAATCCTGTATCACAGTAGATCCCACGGATGAGGATTGAGAGAGCTGCACGCAGACCTGAGTGTGGGAAGGCCACTGCTTGGCATCCAGTCCCTTTGTGTTAGGTGCGGAAATAGGATCCCATCACTGAAACACGGAACTGACCAGAGGACACAGGATGCTGTTCAGGTCTTTGAAAGTCTTTAGCTCAAAATAATACACATGCCAAAGTGGCACATTTTGGGAAGGCTCATGCTGAACCCCTTCAGAGGAAATGGTGAGAGTAAAAATAATTATTTTGCATTCAGGGATCGAGTTTCCTAAGAGCATAATTTTATTTTTATCAAAAACATCGTTTCAACATTTCACATCCCTGAGGAGCTCATACAAATATGTATATATGCACACATACATATGCACATATATGCATGCACATACATACATATACACAGGCATACATATACATGCACACATACACATATATACGTGTATATGCACACATATATACACATATACGTGCATACATATGCACACATACACATACACATATATACACATACGTATATACATGCATCTGTATACATGCATACATGTATATGTGCGCATACACATGTATACATATATGTGCGTATACATGCACACATATACACATATATACATACACACATGTTCGTTCTACATATGCATACACACATGCATACATATACGTATACGTGCATACATATACACACATATACATATGCACACATATATGCACATATACATGTATACATATACACATACATACCTACATATACATACACCTATATACATACACATTCATATGTATGCACAAGCGTTCATATACATATATACGTATATATATATACATGTATACATGTACACATACATGCATATGCATAAATTCACATGCACACATATGTGTATACAAAGAAACATATATACATCTACAAACACATGCATATTTAGACATATAAATACACATGCACGCGTATATACATGCACATGCGTGAATGCATATACAGATACATACACATATGCATACGTAGCATACGTGCACTAACATATATACACATACACGTACATGCATGCATATGCACATATACATACACATACACATACATGCATACACATACACATCTATACACGTATGTGTATATATAGTAGGCAGCCCCACGTTGGAATTTGGGAGGGTCAGTTCCTGCAGTCTGGGGATTTTCTCTGTGGTTTTACTGCAAATTCTCCTTTGCAGTCGCTGCGGGGGGGACTCAGGTCAGACCTTCAGCCAAAGAGACCACGTTCTGCAGAGGTCTTACATCCCAGGTGGGTGTGTTTGGAGATGGGTGCCCAAGAATGTGAAAAGTCCTCACAGGCTCTTCCGTGGCGATTTTGCATCCAGATAAGACTTTCTCTGGTCTTATTGTCTGCAGACCAGGGGGCTGGGAGGGGTCATGTACTGTGGCTGAATGCCCACAGTCACCCGGGACCCACGTCGTCTTGCAGTCGCGGCTTCTGGGCTGATTCGCGGTGTGACCCCCACGTAGCCCCAGCCTTGTCTTTCTGCTTTATGGAAGGTGAGGGATGACCGGGCGTCCATGCTGAGATTGGGTGTGGGCCACCTTGGCAGTCATTGGCACACAGGGCATTTTTGAGAGTTCGAAGGAGGTGTTAATAATGAGGACAGTGAGCATGGCCCTCAGCCTGGGGTGGCGTCTGAAACACACTTACGGGGTGCCCACGCTCCCACAGGGTGTGGCCCTACTCTCACCTCCTCTTTTTCTGGATCACCGTCCTCGATGTACCTGGTATACAGCAGGTGCACTATAAATGCTATTGACATCCTTTCCACCTGAGCATGTTCACTTTTTCAAGTCACATCGTTTTTGATGGCTTGCAAAGGACGCCCAGTGCAACATTGGAAACTCGGGCAGATTTATCTACATCTTTCCTTTCTTCACCTTCCATAGACGCAGACCCCAAATCTTCCACGAACTCACATGGCCTTAGGGTCTCCAGGTGCCTGCCATCAAAACCTACTGTCTACAAAGAAGGACTTGATGTCTGTGTGCTGTGAAGGGAGTCTGAGCCCGTACCGTCCTTCTCCGATTGTTTTTCGTGGGTCCTCCTGGCTCATGGAAGGGATGAAGGCAGCTTACACATCAGTGGGTGGTGGTGAAGAGAAAAACGGGCTTTGTGGAGGCAGCTGAACCAGAGTTCACGGTTTCGCCTCTTGTAGTCCCGGGCAGGTGAGCTCCGGGCTCTCTGGGACAGACAGGGAAAGGACACTGCCCTATAATGGGGTGGGGGACAGGAGCGGCATCGTGACCGTGCAGGATTCCTCCCTGTTGTCCTCACCTGTGGCGTTCTCCTCCCTGGAGGAAGCCCCATGGGGACCCCGTCAGCAGACTGTCTTTGCTCCGGCTCTGGTGTGTGTGCCTAAGGAAAGATACGGCATTCCGAAGGAGAGGGGACTCGGGTTGAGGTTTTCATCCAAGCCCCTCTTCCTGCCATAAAGGTCTGCAAAGGAAGGGCCGTGTTCTGGACTGGGGTCTCTGCTCCCATCAAGGGCCCTTGTTGGTGGCTCTGGTGACCACTCTCTCCCCTTGGGGCATCCGTTGGTACCAGCCTTTGGGGCCAGCACTGTCCCCCTTGGCTCCCCGAGTCCTACCCACACCCCCGTCAACCTTTTAGTGAATTCTTCCATAATTTTCTTTTTTTGCATGAGTCTTCCCTGTCCTGCTGGGATGTCTGACTGATCCTGGGTTCCTCCTGGTGCCCCCAGGAAAACGGCAGCTCATTCGTAGGCCCCAAAGGCCATCCCTTGGTGGCTCCAAACAGAGCAAGTGCTGCTCCTTCGGCGCTCGTGTGTAGAGCAAACCTATTGGAATAGATAGGTCATTCACGCCCATCCGAGATGCTTCCCTTAGTCACTGAGTAGTAGGTAGACATTTTTGCCCTGCAGCCTAACAAGTAGGCGACTAAGATGCAGGCACACACCTGCATCCATTTTCCTCCAGGATCCTCCAGGTGATGTTGGTGAAGTGGCCTCTGGCTTTTGCTGGATCCCAAGTACTGAGGACGTACACGGAGGGTGTGATTCTGGCTCCTTCTTTATGATGTCTCATGGGACAGGAAGCTTGGTTCCTGTCAGATGCCAGAACCAAACGTGGAAAGGGCTCCGTCTCTGCCCGGGTAAGACCCCCACCCCCGTCCCCAACACAACCTGGTCTCCATGGCGACAGATAGACACACAAATACAAAGCCAGGAAAGAGAGGCTTTTATGCAAAGGCTTTCTTTCAAGGGGGAAAACACGCTCTTCATGAGATCTGTACAGTTTCAAAGCTTAAGCAAATCGGGGTTTACTCGTGTTAGGAGGAGTAAACAAAGCCAGGGGGAGGCAGGCGTGGGACGCACGGCCGGGAGGGTGGCCCGAGGGGACCGTGGCCCCGAGACCGGTTTCCCCTGGGGCCAGCCTGTCCTCAGGAGGGGCTGTCTGATGACTCGGGCTGAGAGTGGGCCAATGTGCAGGGCACCGGGGGAAAGAGAGAAGCTGACCAAAGTCTGACAGACATTTTCTTCTGATTGTCGGGCGGTGGCAAGCCATTCCGTGAAACGCTTGAGACAAAGAAGGGGAATTTGGAGGGTCTGTGTCTGGCTTTGTCCAGGGTCGTCTGGGGGGCCTCCAGAAATCCTATCTGAGTCATGCAAAAAAAGGACATTCTTTGCAGTCAGCCATGTTCCAAAGCAGCGTGAGTGGGCATATTTCTTAACCACCCGTGTTTTCCAGGATCCCAGGGCTTGGGTGAAACCGAACGTTGTTCATGAACCTAACAACCGTTTCTTCTAGTCACTGCGGTTGAGTTCCAAGGCAGGAAATGTTCCAGGGGTACTTGGGCATGTCTCTGTCCCATGGGCTGCTGGCCAAGCTCTTGCAGCCGAGCCAAGCTGTGCATAAAGACGTATTGGAGAGGGATGCCGAGACTTCGCATCTGGGCAGGCTCTGTCTCCAAGGAGAAGGCTCCCCCGGGCCTGTATTTGTTCACCTCCTGCTGAGGCAAGAAGCAACAGAGGAGGGGACACGGGTGGCCTTGCTGTCTCCTCGGCCACCAGCCCACATCCCCCATGGCAGGAAGCATAAACACGTCTTGCACTGGGCACGGTTGTGGCTTTCTACCTTGAAGCACATGCAACGGGGGCCTTCACGGCACCTGCCTGCGCCCGCGGGGGGGCTCTCCTAAAACGTATTGTCCCGCACTGGTGATTGAAATCTGTCGTTGCTTGGTGATGTCCATTGATTCTAATGATTTTCTGAATGCTTAGCAAGGGAAGGTTTAGGAGGGGTTATAAATGGGGCTCATTAGTGAGATGCAAATCGCTTTTGTGGCTGTTTCCAAACATTTAAATGACCCATAATTAAATTATGTTGCCAAATTATTTCTTCATTATCATCTTCCTATTGAGTTTATTTCATCGGGAGATCTCACACACAGTGTAGTGGGCAGATCAAGGAGCATCGCAGACAGATAACAATGAGGGGGCACGTCTGCTTGGGGTCTCGCTCACCGGGTCGGCTTTCCTGTGTCTCTTCCCGCTTGGACGGTTCTTAGATGCTGAGTTTGCTTAGGGGCTCACAGGATCTGTGGGTTGGGAAGGATTGCAGCCGTCACGTTGTTGAAATTCCTGCCTCTCCCCCAGGTCATCCCTTCCAGAATGGCCCCGACAGATGGGGTTTTTCAGTCTCCGCCCGGTCGTGGCCGGGGAAGGATGCCATGGGACAGGCTGATGATTTCGTGGTCTGGCAGCTCCTGTAGGATTGCTTTCCTGGTTTTGGATACAGTCCTGGCTCTGGCCTCAGAGACAGCAGCTAAGTCCTTTCTGTCTTTTGCAGATGGCTGCTCGAGCAAATTTAAATTAAGCACCTTTGATGCCTTTTGTGTGCCGGGTGAAAGGTTAGCGATCCGTGAGCAGAATGGTGTCTGTGCGCCCTGAGCGTCTTCCTTGCCCGCACCTTGATCAGCCTCAGCCCTTGAGGATATTCGAGAAATTAAGTCGATGGTCACCTCTGCATTGGATTCTGCAAGTGTTCGCTTGCTGCCCTTAGCAGAGCCCTCCTGAGACTGTCCTCTCTTCCCGGGCACACGCTGTCGTCCCGTGTTGGAAGCGTGATCTCCTAGCACATTCACGCTGATCGTCGGTCCTGGTACCAGGAGAGCAGAGTCGTGCTGGCCATCCTCAGACACCAGCACGCTGGCCATGCTGCTGTTATAAGCCAGTGGTCTTTTGGAGTTCCCCTATCTGCCAGCCTGCAGAGCTGTAGGTACCACAACATGGGATGTCCAGACCCCTGGCTAGCAGGACTCTGTTTTGCTGCGGATGTCAGCACTACTGAGAGGTCTGCTGGCATGACCTTCCAGGAGTGGGCACCTGCCTTGTTCCCAGCCAGCTTACGACGGTACCGAACTTCAGTCCTGATAAGATGAGCACGCTGTGAGACTGCGTTGGGCGTCCTTTCTTTGCATTTGCATAGGCACCGTGTGAAAAAATAAGGAAGTGGCATGACTCACTAATTAATTAAGTAGCATTATATTCTGCTGTCAAGTATGATTGTGTTGCTCTTTGAACTTGGATATTCTCGGTTTTCTGTTGTTGCCGCCGTGTATCAGAAAGGGAAAAGTAGCTTGCAGTGTAACCTAACTCAGCCTGTAAAGATGTTGGCCAAGGCCACGTCTTACTTTAAAGAGGATGCTTGTCTTTTGGACAGTTCTTTTGGCTCTTCGTTTGGACACTGCCGGTGGGACTGAGCGCAGACAGGATAGATCTGTAGGGGGAAACGCGGCCTCGGCTGAAGAGTCGGCATCTTGAGTCTTACTGAAGATGACGTTTCACCCACAGGCAGTTGCCATCGGTAAGTGTCCAGCCCTATGTAGGGGTTCACGGTGTTGCTTGTCTGAGAGCAGGGAACACTACCCTACATGCTGGGCCTGCAAGATACGTTCCGTGCACACCCGTCTTCCTTTCCCCCTCCAACTGTCTGCTTCAACTTTTTATTCCGAGGATCAGATCTCCTTATATAGTTATATCAAAACTGATTTTCAGCTGAAGGCAATTTTGAATGGCTTCCATTGAATCTTGTTAAATGCTTGACAAAGTCTGTAGATGTTGTTTCTCCAGAAGTTACCACCAGTGGAAGACAGTGGACACGCTTGAATTCTTTTATGAATCCTTTAACACACTTATTCATTATTACGGGTGTTTTAGACACGGTGTCTGATCATTTTGACGTTTGTGCATCTTATGCTACTTCACCTGTTGTGTCTGTATCTAGCATAGATATGTGTATTTATATATACTTACATATATGTGTGTGTATACACGTATAGGTTTTTTTCTAATGGTGGACATTGAGTCTAAATGACTAGTGGACCCTAGGTTCCGTATTCGCCCCTAGAGAACATCACAGGCCTTTATCCGTCTGGCCCCTTGTGTGAACTCCTCTGTCAGCCTCCATGCTGTTTGGTAAGCTCGATTAGGTCCAGTTCCCTGTGGCTTCAAATGCTCTACGGGGAGACCCACACTCTCCCCTCAACAAGCCTGGGGTCTGACACCAGGGAGGCTTGGAGGACTCCACTCTGCGCTACAGTCTGCTAGCTGGCTGGTCTCTCCTCTTCTCCCCATTCCCTCCACCAGCGATGGAAGTAGACAGGGTCTCTTGTGTAGGAAGTTCCATCCCGTCCTGCACTTACTGCATGTGGCTTTGAGTGTGTGCTCACCTTTCCGATGGGTTTTTCAAACACTAGGGCTTTAATCAAGAGCGTGAGATGGTGTAGCTGGTGTGCGAGGCTATCGGGCAGTTCCTCACCAACGGAGGCCTAGACTCTCCGTACCACATGGCCATTCCACTCCCAGGACCATACCCCCAAAGAACTGTGAACAGATGTTCCAACAAAAACCCGTACATGAATGTTCACGACAACGCTGGTCCGAAACCAGAAGCAACATGAACGTCCATCAGCAGATGGATGGCCGAGCAGTGTGGGTGGCCCCCTACCATGGCTTAGTCTTTCGGCCACGGGAAGGA
>CM052901.1:100081698-100103885 GCA_028534135.1 Potos flavus | reverse complement strand
TCCTTAAGTCCTCATGATAACAAAGACATTTCAAATTTAGAACAGGTATCTCAACGCTAACAAACTAACCTCTGATAAATACACGAATGAACATTTTGCTAAATGCGTTTTGAACGCAGACTTTGAGCGAGCCAGGTCCGTGCTGGCTTAGGATCCAAGTGAGCACGTTACTGTGAATCATCCGGATGGCTCTTTAGACTTGCAGGGCAGGTGTTGAATTCTGTCACTTTCCTTTTTTACAAGAGTATGCAAGGAAGAACATGGTGATTATTTCACAACGAAGTAAAAAAGACCAAAACCCCTCCCCGAAAATCACCAAAACTCAACCTGCAAAAAAGCAAAAACCTTGCATGTGCTTGACACGATCTCTCCCCATAAAGTGGAATTTGCATGAGAGTCCAGACCCGATATCTAGTCTATCACGACTCCTCCCCATTACTTGTCACAGAGAAGATGCCGTCGTGTTCAGAGCGACCCACGGGACCTGCCATCCCAGCTTACGGTCTGCATGCGAGGATGTCTCCCGATGCCTCGCTCTGGCCGCTTCTAGGAGCAGATGCCCTCCAAGACCCTGGGGAGAACTGACACCAAGCTGAGACAGAGCCCGGACCTCGGCCCCACAGGCCAGCCGGCGAGGCCCCATCGAGTGATCCTGGGGGAAGTTTCCTCACACCCGGACGCACTGCAGCTCCTTGTCAAGACGCAGACGGCAGCCCTAAAACGCGGCTTAGAGTCCCCCAAATGAACACGCCATGACACTGTCCCTAAATAGACAGGGACAGGACCTACGGGTACAATGTCGCCCTCCTCTGCTCTCCTGCTTATTTCTCCACTTAAAGGGAAGGGAAACAGATCGGGCAGCTGAAAAAGGCAGCCTTCCGAGCACGTATGTGATCAGAGCTGGTGATACGGGACGTTGACCGAGAACAAAGAGGCGTCGCGGGCCCCAGAGCTTCCGAGGAAATGATAAACCAATAAAAGCTGAAGGAGAAGGAGCCCGCCATCGGCCGCCCCGGCAGGATCCCGAACTGGAGGCCTTCTGAAATGTGAGCCCAGAACGAACAAAGAGACGATGAACTTGGCCCAACAGGGAAACGAGGGAGCCTGATGTAGACACCGTTCACGGCCGGGGCGGTCGAGAGCGCTCAGGGCAGCAGGGGCATTCAAGCCAAGCCGCGGAGCAGGACTCCTGTCCTACAACGTCCACGGACCCTCGGCGGAAGGGGAGAAGGCCGTTGCTGCGCTCATCAGCGCTGTGCGTGTTGATCCAATGCCCTATGCTACCATCTCCCACAGAGCCGTTTTTCACGGGGCAGCCTACACCCCGCGGATCCCCGCCGAGATCCTGGGTGTCCAAGCGCAGGGAGGAGGTTTGGGACGCACCAGAATCCTGGAAAATGCAGAGACACGTACCGGCTTGCCAAGCACCGCATGGCAAAGACGGACCGTGCACGAACAGAGGTCGGGTCCACGGTGCACGGGACAGGGCCGCACACCCATAAATCCGAGCCACCTTGCACACACCCTGGGCTCAGACGGCAGCCCGCTCTCCGGCGAGGGAACCCTCGCTGAGCACAATGCTTCCTGATACACAGAACAGGTCAGGCCCATGGAGGACGTCTGGGTCTCCCTCCTCTACCACCCTGAAAGCTCCATGACACTCCATCGAGTCGGGGGGCGGGAGACTTCTCACGAACAGCTTAAGTCCTGTGTTATCTGCCGGAGCAGCTCAGTAAACAACACTTTTGGAAATCTACCGCCACCGTCTTGCACGCTGTGGGAAAAGACCGAATGTTGTGCTGCTCCATGTCTTTGCTCTGTTTGTGCAAAATACAGAAGGCTGGTACGCGCCTTCCCAGGCACCTGTAATCATTTCAATCTGAGAGTCAGAAGACGGACATACTATAAACGTGGACTGAAAACATACGCGAGCGATGAGGGAAGCTGTTCTTTTTTTTTTCCTGTCTGTCATGAAGATCTCAAACAGAATATTCTTCATCCGAAGGCTTGACCCTTATGATGCCACCAAGGTCCCAACTTCACCGGCGTTGGGTGGCGGTGTCAACAGTCACCCGGCCGAGGCCGTGCACACTCACAGAGAGGATGACGGCAGACACCTGTCCTCCACATCCACCTGGGGAGCTGGAAGCACGAGGTCTCTTACGCAGCCCCCAAATCACTCATTCGACACATAAGAGTATGTTTTAAAGATTTCACTTATTTATTTATTAGAGAGACAGAGAGCATGGGCAGGGGGAGCTGCAGAGGGAGAGGGGGAAGCAGACTCCCCCCTGAGCAGGGAGCTTGACGTGGGGCTCAATCCCAGGACCCTGGGATCATGACCTGAGCCGAAGGCAGATGCTTAACTGACTGAGTGACCTTCAAGATTTTACGTCATCTTTGAACTCAATGTGGCCCTCAAATGCACAACCTCAAGGCCGAGAGTCAATGCTCTACCGACTGAACCAGCCAGGTGCCCCTAAATAAAAATGATGTTCGAACTAAAATCCCACTGGGGCACCCGGGTGGCTCAGTCAGTTAAGCGTCTGACTCTTGGTTTCAGCTCAGGACGTGATCTCAGGGTCACAAGATGGAGCCCCAGGTCGGGCTGCATGCTCTGTGGGGAGGCTGCTTGAGATTGTCTCCCTCTGTCCCTCCCCCCACTCACTCTCTCTCCCTCTCTAAAATAAATACATAAATCTCTTAAAAGTAAAATACAATAAAAGCCCACGCATGTGGGAAGACTCCCAGAAACACACCAGTAACACACAGGCTTTGCTACATCTGGGGTTGGGGAAGGCAAGGCCTTGGTGTGAAGGAGTGAAAACCGGCCACAATTTCCACTTTCTACCTCACATACTTTCATCCTTCTTTAATTTTTTTGACTTGCACATGTTACTCTTTGCTGGTTCTGGTTGTAAAAGCATTCACTATCCGAACCCAGAGTGTGCAAGATACTGAGCATGTGCAGGAAATAAATGGATAGATAGTCTCCCTGTGGTTTAGGTACTAGGAACTAAGAAACAATGAGAATTGTTGTAATAGGAAATGGGATTCAGAGGCAGGAGATGGATTTTCCAAGGTGCCTTTAGAAAATCAATCGTATGTCTTGGCCGTCACTAGAAGAGCATCTTAAAAGGTGCAGAGAGCCTCCTTAGACAGACCCTCCAAGGGAACAAGAAAGGCACAGGAGAGTATATTCACCCCATCAGAGCAAGTCTGTCCTGCTAGGAATAACTGTTCCGGCTCAGACAGACCATCCCAGACAGATGGTGTATTCCCAAGGTTCACGCTCTGCCTGAGGACGGAGAGAGAAGGCCACGAAGGACAGGAACGGGTGAGCCTGGGAACAGAGGCAACCTGGGGTCTAGTCTGAGGTGCAGAGAGGAGGGCAATTTAATCATTTAGCACGGGTTCTGAGGGCGAAAAAACAAGGATCTGCACGCAGAATCGCAAAAAGCAAGCATCCCTCCACCACTGCACAGAGCCTGCGGCACACTCTGCCTGGAATGGGGGTGCGTCCAAAGACCCAAAGGTCCCCTTCACTCCACAATCCGTCTCCTGGTGACCCATGCGTGGTGGAGACCCATCCAGGGGCATCTACCCTTACCGAACAAGACCATTCTTTAATTACGTAACCTTCCACTGGTGAACACGTGTGTGTGTGTGTGTGTGTGTGTGTGTGTGTGTGTGTGTGTGTCCCTGTATATTGCCCTTAATTCTGATGTGATGCACGACTCTGTGAATCAGAGATCAATATCACCCCTACTTTCTGGCTTAAACTCTCACTGAAACTAATAAAGTCATCCCATGATCCCTTTCTTTGGAACATGCTTTGGGCCAAGTCACAGCCATTCATTATGGCACTTAAACCACGGTCTAGCTGGAGAGGTCAAAGGCTAGGCTGAAGGTACCCTGTAAATGCATTTCAGGATCCTGACTGCGCCAAGTATCGATGGCAGCAGACTGGATAAAAGGTCAAGTCTTCCAACGATACATTTATCAGGTGTCCCAGGTTTTAGGGCATTACGAGGACACCAACCATGCTTGCAGGAGGACATCTCAGTTTCCTGTAGAGCTACAGGGCCGAGGACATGGCAGACGGAGCTCTTCCCCACAACCCTCCAGTAAGGGCATCATCTCTCCATGGCAACATTACATTCCCCCCACGACCCATGCTTTCCATCACTCCCATGGCGTGCTTACTTCCCTGTGGGGACTGGTCAGGAATCGGGGTTTGTTAAAGTCGCAAAAATGAGATGTGACCACTCTGGGAAGTCCGAAATTAGAAACAGAACTCTAGATCTTTTCCAAATGGTGGGTCTGTTCTCTTCGGTGCTGACGGTACAAGAGATGTGCCATCCCAAGCGTAAATGAAAGTTACTAGCACTTATCTCCCTTCCAATGACAGCCTCTTAGAATACCCACATGCTGACGGTGACTATGTTCCATACACACGGAACACACCTTGAATGGATCCCATACGCATTCAACATGGGGGCCTGGACATCAGAACACTCGCGGTACAGTTCATGGGAATTTATGGCACTGTGACTGGAGATCATAAACTATACAAATGTGGACGGTGCGTATAAAGCCATCATCCTTGAAAACACCCTCTTCAGCCTGAACATGTATACGTTTGCAGACAAAAAGAGAGCGGTTTCTTTCAACTTAAATGTTTTTCCTAGCCACGAAGCACTGTTTTCGACGTACTGAGGGAGGAAAGGGGCCCACATCTCTGGCTCTCCACAGTGCCGAGTGACCAAAGCTCACCTCGCTAAATCGGGGACGAGTGAGAAACGTGGGTCTCCTTCTACCCACTGGCATTAACCTTTTCAAGTGTGGCCTTGACTTACACGAAGGGAAAACTACTTTGTGAATAAAATTCACTCCTTGTTGATTCACCTGTTACTATGCAATCTGTGAATTCTTTTCAGAGTAAGCAAAAGACCTCTTCATCTCCATGGCAATGAGGGGTACAGACATCAGAGCTCCCAGGAGAATCCCCGGGATGTGTTCTACTTTGGGGCCATGAGACCTGGACTCTTCTGTTTCCATCGGTACAATTCCCTGGTCTTCTTCCTCCTCCTCTTGTACTCCCAGCTAAGCGGTAAGCTGGTGGAGTCCAAGGCAGGTCAAAGGCGCCCTGTCCTCATGGTCCACTCTGATGGAGAGGACAGCCTTCGTAGTAGCCATTCTGCTGTGGTTTCTGGATCCAGTCTCTACTATTACCTATACAGTTTTGGCTCTTCGCTCCAAAGCGTGGAGCCTCATGTTCCTCACAAGAAGACATCTCGTTTTCCCATCTCCCATCTCGTATGGATGTTTTGTAGCAAGGAGGAGGTGATGTGTGTGAAATATGTCTCGAGTGATGTGTGCATCCCCACGGCCTGGCGGGTCACAGACAAGCACTCTATGAGGGTCGCTCACGCTTGAATGTGCCCCAAGCTAGGCCGCCATTTGCGCAGTGCCCCCAAGCTGGCTGTGATTTACAGAGCGTGGAAGAGACCGACGGCCAAGGGAGCAAGATGGATGGCCGCGGGATCCTTCACTCAGGACACAAAGAGAGGGTTGGGAATCTCTAAGAAACCCACAGTTCATTCCTGCCTGAAAGAGCAACACGGACTTCTTGCTAATTAAATTGCATTAAGGATGACCTGTCTCTTGCATTACTCTACTGCTTATAACATATGGTGTGGAGAGCTAATTATCTAGCTTCCCAATAGAAGCATCTCCCCAAGATAAATTTTATCCCTAAGACTAAATTAGGATGAGGAACCGTGGAGTGCACGGTTATATGTTCCAAACCTCAACACAGACGTGTGCACTCGAATCCGGGGCACATTTGTAGCAAATCTGGCAAGGGAGACCTCATCTGAGCGCATCGCACACCAATGAGGCCTCTTTGCGTCCCGCCCCTGCCGTCTGCGGGGCCACACCTCAAGTGAGTATCGGCAGCAAAGGCTTGGAGGAAGAACATACATTTGAGAAATAAGAGTTTAAATCATCTTCCTCACTACTTTCCTCGTATGAGTTGCATGGGAACTGTGCACCCTCAAAGAGTCTTTTCTGGGAATGCACTGAAAGAAGGCACTGGTTTGCACCGTGAAATTCTGAACTCAGATGCGTAGGAATGCATTTCACAAACCCTGTCATTGTTTTCGGTCGTTTTCCTTCTGCTCCTAAGTCTGAACCCATTTCCCACACAAAGGTGGTAAAGACTTGCCTGCATTACTCAGGATATGCTGGTCGATGAGGCCACACTTACAAATGTGTCTTCCGATCCTCAAAAGAATATATTTTTGCAAATACTGTTATGTTTCTTTGGTGACATATTAAGGGGCTTTTCCAGGTGCTTGGCTATCCCACGGAGCGAGTCAGATATCACACACCGCACACGCAGTAGCCAAGGATGGTTTTATCCAGATGCTTTCGCTCTTTGCATCTTCAGGTGACGCAGGGAAGCAGCTTTCTCTGGAGAGCATCGCGGTTCACAGGTGGGGTGTCTTCACCAGTACGGACCACATGTGCACTACGCCAACATGGCCGACAGGCATTTCCTCCAGAGCCGTGTGCTGGGAAGAACAAACTCTCCTCCAATAACTGGACAACGACGACTTTCAACTAGAAGTCTTCAATCTCTAGTTGTGCCCCCAAACGGCAGAAACGCCACGTCGTCAGGATTGGCTGCACAGGCTTCGACACCCTCACGGTCAAATTGCCTGGGTCCCCTCCCAAAGTCACGTGCTGAGGGATCCACTACAGGGCCTTGTAATCACCTGGACACTCCTCGTCTCTATAGATTCGACCATTCCTGCCTGAAGACCACATGTGGGGGAGAAGGGAATCCTCGGGACGCCGAGGACGATTCCTGACCCCTGTGATTTTTGCAGGGGGCACTCTCTTAGTCCTGTCCTCCCGTATAACTCTGACAGGTTGCTGGCAGACACAGGCTGAGAGGTGAGCATTCGGCTGTCACGCCCACTAGGCACACAGCACACTGCTGGGTTCTGGGCTTTGACGGACAGGTGTGCCATCCTGTGGGGCACCCTCCTACCTTGGAATGGCTGTTTGCTTCCTTATAAAGCCCAGCGAGGTTAACCCACGACCTAAGAGCCTTGTCCTCCACGCGGACCATGCCCCACTATTGAGGCATGACACTAATTTACTGCCACACCCAGAAGGTTTTTCCAAAATAAAACACAGCCCAATAAGATGGAAAGTTTCAGAAGTGATTGCTCTACTAGAAAAAAGCGAAGAGAACCTTGTTTCTACTAACAATCTACGTATACCAGACGAGATGACAATATGAAAGGTATTCCTCATAAAGATCCCAAGTCAGCTGCTCCTTGTAGAAAAATCTACAGGCGTAATGACAGTGGTGGCTTTGGTGGCAAAAACGCAACGACGCTCCAGCTACTTCTCCGAGCGTCCTAGCAGACGTAGGGTTCCCCTTTTTGTCCACAACTGCATCCCGTCCTTCCCCCTGCCACTTTTGCTGGCACCCACGGGAGTGTCCAGTCTCTGGTGCCCGAGCCACACATGCTCTCAGCATGCTCGTGGCAAGTGACCACACAGACCAGAGTTCCAAACGGAACAACACGGTTTTGTCTGGCTTTGGTGGCAGGTGCTCCTGAGATAGTCCCTACTCGGGACAGACATCGCCCCCCGCCGTGGAGGGTTACTCCCTTTGCCAACCACAACCCTCGAAATTTGCATAGACTACTTTGGATTTCCCCTGTGTTGTTTCTGCTGCGAGGACAACACCTATCCTTAAACAATGTGCGCTCCAAGAGTGATGACCGTGGGTCACCTGGGAGACATTTTCTGGCATGGTTTCAGAAGCAGAGGGCGTGAGGGACACACGGCAGAGCCACTCGGGTGAGAGCCCACTGCATCGCGCTTCCTTGCACGTGCCATTGCACTGGGCCTCCCAAGAGCCTGGCGGCAATCTCCGCAGCACGGAAGGGGACACGTGGCTGGAGGGACCCTCCCGGGTCTCCAGCCTCCACGGAAATCACCAAGCACCGTGTGGCAACAGACAGCATCCAGAGAAAAGGCGATACCCACCGTCGTATGAACTGGGCCGCGTCCGCCGTCAGCCTCTGCGTGAGGTTGTCGTAGGAGAAGGGCTGCTGGGTGATCTCGCGGTTCCTCATCAGGAAGCAGTTCAGGGGCCGGAAGTAATGCAGGAAGCACACCAGAAGGCCGAGGATCATGGCAGTGAGGCAGAGAAGGCAGACGAAGACCCCCAAGGGCACGCGGACCAGCCCCAGGCACCTGAGCACCGCCAACGTGAGGAGCGTGACGGCGATGATCTGAAGGGGGATGAAGACCAGCACCCTGACGCCCCCGCCGAAGACGCTGCCTTCTCCAGGCTTGCAGTCTCGCAAGTTGGTCACAGGGATCCCATGGAAATAGTCAAAGCCGTGGCTCAAGGGATGGTGACAAAAATCTGTCTTGTTGTGACAGTTTGTCCCAAGGTGCCACTTGCCTGGGAAGAGAAATGGATGATATGTTTAGACCCAAGAGACACCCCCTGAATGTCAGCTTCTGATTCGCACACATGGAATAGCGGGATCGCTCTGCACGTTCACTAGCCGAACTCCTATTGTCTAGAACCCCACAGTGTTTCGCTTCCTCTTCCACAAACAACACGGTATTTACTCACTCTACCAGAAAACAACAACTAATTTTATGCTGAAAATAACAAAATAAAACAAAACAAAAGACAAACATCTGACATACTTAATAGGCACGTGACAAAAACACATAGAAAAAACACAAGTGTTTTTAAAGATATTTCCTTAATATTAAAGGTGTAGAACTGACTTGGATTTGTCCCTAAATATGAAAAGTGAAAACGAATCCTTTCTCAAAACACTATCCCTGAAGCATAACGAAATCACTCATAACTCGTTCATAACGTCTATGAACAATTCTTATAAAATGTTGATTATACCACTAAATTAGTGAGTGCCTCACAAAAGAAAAACATGATGGTTTTATGACAAGAGGAAAGGAAAGAGTGGTCATTTTGCTTCTTTGAGAGATTTTAGGATTCATCTGATGACCTACATAGACCTATGTTTATCAAGTAAAAAGGTAGAATGGATCATTCCTATCAATTGAATAAAACCGATGAGAATGTCAACTGAAACAAAGTCTGGTACAATTTTAGTATTAATATATAAAATGAATAAGTTCAATAGCATAGTGTGTATGTATAGTTTTGTATAATGTATGGTTGTGCGTAATTATCTATTTATCAATCTATTCACTATCATCTATCTCATCTCTGTGTCTCATCTATCCATCCATCCATTTATCCAAGCACCCATCATCCATCTATCCATCTACCATCCAACCATCCACCCACCACCTATCCATGTATCCATCATCCATCCACCCATTCTTTATTCATCCATTCATCCATTATCCATCCATCAAACATCCACCCATCCATCCACGCACCCATCCATCCATCCGTTTAACCATCATCCATCCATCCATCATCCATCCATCTATCCATCATCCACCTATCCATCCATCATCCATCCATCCATCCATCCATTATCCATCCATGCATCATCCATCTATCCATCATCCACCCATGATCCATCCATCATCCATTTCATCTACTGATCTATCCAATCCTGCCTCCATCACCTATGTTATCTATTTATCCATACATCCATCAGTCCACCCATCTATCCATCTATCGTTATCTATCATCTATCTAACCATCCATCCACACACACACACACACACACACACATTCACACAACACCAATCTTTACTTTCGAATAGCCCAGATAGGTGTGCTGTATTTTAATTTAGAATTGAAATCATTTCTTCCCTATGTGAAGTTGTGCAAACTGTTATCCGTGGTGTCATCCTTCAGAAGGCAGTTATCATGCCCTCTCCCACTCGCCCTGCCCAGACCCTCGACTCCCCCTCCTCAGCTGCCCATACCTATCAGAGCTGTCGAATAGCCTTGGTTCTTGAGAAGCTTGGCAAAGGTAATCTCACTGGTGGGAAGTCCTCCAGAAGAGGCCGAGAAGATAAACACCCCCACGAGGGACTCAGACGCCATTCCTGAAGCAGGAGACATGACCCATTGAAAGAGGAGGTCAGGGATGCCCCCAGGAGGACAACAGCCATGGCTACGGAGCCTGGGGGTTACCTGCTCGGATGGGGTACCGGCCTGTCAGGAAGGCTGCCCTACTCGGTGTGCACAGGGGCGAAGCTGCCAGGTGGTGAGTGAGCTTCACCCCTCCTTCAGCCAACCGATCAATATTGGGCGTCCTAAAACAGAAGACTCCTGTCATTCATGACGACCTTGAAACATGCAGTTTCTACTGTGCTTTTTCTCATGGGTCACCTCTCAATCATCCAGAGAAGTTCCCAGCAGGAAGGTGACACAACACAAGTCATCCTGGTGCCTCTGCTCTGGGAATGGACTGGCTGATGCGGTCAGGGTGTCATTCCACACTTGCGAGGCATTCGGAAATGAACCTCTTCCAGTTCTGGGACCGTGCTGAGCTCTCGTCCCACATCCTCCATGGGGAACATGGTCCCCTGCCTCTCTGCCAACCTGGCTACCTTCCATCCTTCAGATCCTGGCAGAGACGGGACTCTTGTGGGCCTCCTACAGCCAACTTGTCCCATGAGGGGCCCTGGTCCATATGTAGGACACAGATCCTATCACAGCAGCTCCTCGCTGTAAAGGGATGGCACACCTAACCGCTCCCTCCGGCACAGGTGCACAGAGGCGGGAGCACACATCTTGTTCATCGTGGACCACAGCCTCCTGCTCCAGTGCCCACACGGAGTAGCCCTTGCTGATACACAGCTTGAAGGGGAAGGTCATCTCATTGCACCGCTCACGTCCACCTGCTCTCCCACCCATGAATTTAGCGTACACATTTAACAGTCCACATTCCCACTGTGCTTCTGCCCTCCATCGCAAGATTTAGAAGGCCTAGAAGACCGAATCTGTGCATCTAACTTAAACCTCCTCGTGCCTAGACTGGCCCACTGAAACATCGGACTACTTTGGGGGGTGAGCTGATAAAATATGAAATGAAAAATGAAATTTATGAGGAACTGGCATCGGTTATGGAACACGACAGATGTGGGGTACATTGTGGCATAAATTCTTCGTTGTGATTGTATACACTTTTTTTTTTTGAGATCTGCTAGAAGTGGAATGTTAAAATTTGACTGTAATTTTTTGGTTAAAACACCTGAGTTGGAAAGGTTATCTCTTATGTCAGTGATATTCAGGAATACATATAGTATTAAAAATCATACGGTATTTATCTTTCTCTGCCTGACTGATTTCACTTAGCATAATATCCTCTAGTCCATCGATGTCATTGTAAATGGCAAGATTTCATTCTTTTTGGTGGCCGAATAATATTCCAAGGTGGAATTTAAGAAACAAAACAGATGAGCATAGGGGAAGGGAAGGAAAAACAAAAGAAGATGAAATCAGAGAGGGGATAAACCATAAGAGACTCTTAACTCTAGGAAAAACAAACTGCAGGTTATTGGAAGGGAGGTGGGCGGGAGGACGGGGTAACTGGGTGATGGGCATTATGGAGGGCACGTGATGTAATGAGCACTCAGTGTTGTATGCAACTGATGAATCGCTAAGTTCTACCCTGAAACTACTAATATACTATGTGTTAATTAATTTTAAATAAAGTAAATAATAATAAGATAAAAACTGAAGTGAAAAAAATCATAAACAAAATTAAAGAAATGATTATGACTCTGATAAGAAAAAATAAATCAGTAGCAACAGAGGTGTGAGAAGCGTCCAAAAGTAACATCTACACGTTTTACCAAATGAGGCCCAAGGTGGGGCAGAAAACCTAAGCGGTCAATTGAAATCTCACCCTTATCCGTGTGTTTTAAGCTCTAACACATGTCGCAGGTGAGTGCATATTTCAAACAGGACAAGCAGCACCTGATGCAAAGCTTCAGTGTGGAACGTACTCACATTTGCACACCATGTTGTCCTCAAAAGGACAACTGATACCCACTTTCTGTCTGATCTGACACATCGCCATGCCACACAGTCTTCCCAGCTGCCTTGTCATGTGGAAAAGAAGATGAGGACCCAGTGTGAGGTCACCAGCATCGGCGGCCCTCATCGGTGCGTCAGTCCCCCGGCATCGTGCTATTATTATTCATAGATCTTATAAGAAAATTCTAGTAAAAGCTAATGATCTCTTCTTCCTCCATCTTGTGTCATTCCATTTGTATTGATCGTTGGTAACAGGAGGCTCAGAAGCAGTTTATGTCATTGTTTCCCCATGATTATAAAGAGAAAATCCAAGTGTTGATGCCAATATCCTATGAGACAAGGACCGACTTTCGTTTTTAAATCAAGGGGCCCTTCCATGATGGGTGATGTGAACGTGGTGGGACGCAGGGGGCTGAGACACGGAATGCCCTCCTCTGTCCCCGAGTCTGGTTCCCGTCGTGCTTCTCCCCGCACCGCAATGACCCCTGCTGCTTGAGAAGTTGTGCAGTCTTCCAACCTGGCATGCGTCCCTGTGCCACCCGTCCCCGCCCAGAGTGGCTGGTAATTGTGAAAACGAGATTTGGAGCTGGAAGCAGAGACGGGGGCCCTGGGGGGTACCCCCTGCAATGACGCTAGAACCAAACAGAGAAACTTACCTCAAACAGGTGAAGCAACGGGAAGAACAAAAGAAGGATGGGTGAAAAGCAGCACGCCACGGCTGAGTAAGAAAGAGTCCCTGTGAAGATCTTTCTGGCGGTCCCTCTGCACAAGGGACAAGGTTTACCTTGTGCAAAGAGCTCGAGTCCCCCCGCCTTCCTAATGCCACTATCGCTGCGTATCTATGTAAAGTCACACGTGAATGTCACCACTGGTGGTATGTACATGTGCGCCTCGAAGGGCTCTGACCCGTGTGGGCATTCTGTGCTCTGTGTGTGTGAGCTCACATCCCTGGTGGCCGCCGGCTGCGAACATGGCCAGCTGTCCACACAGCAACCCCGTCACCGCACCTGAGTGTCTTGTTCCCATAGCAACCGGGATCTCCGATGCCAAGGTCGTCGGCCATCAGCAGGACGAAGTTGGGTCTTGAGGCCGTGCGGCTGTGGGCCTCCCACAGGAACAGCAGTAGCAGCACGCGGATCCTCATGTTTCTGCAAAGGGCAAGCAGACAGAGGGAAGTGAAGGACGCCAGCAGGCGGGTCCACCCTCTCCTTTTCTGGGACTTTCCTCCCACCTGTCCGCCCCAGACAATATGTGCTCCAAAGACACACTGACACATCGCAGGCAAAGAAACTGATCCTCTCATTTCCAAAACAAGCATTTCTTTCTCCAACGTCAGCAATGACCTCTCCTTTCTACCCAATGCCAAAACATTCGCTCTCTTTGGAAAAATGCCAACGCAATCACGGTCATGTCCTCGTGGAAGGCCAGCTCCATACTTAGCTAAAAGCTCGCTGTTGGAGCCCCGGCTAGACAGGTCCTCCAAAGTCATCTCCTTTGTAAAATTAGCCTTTTTTTTTTTTTAAGGGAAGCATGGGTAAATAGCTGCAAACTCAAGGAGCACAAGGTTCTGTGGCTGGGGCAGCAGCTCCAGGTGCTGGGTGATGGGGCAGAGCCAATGCGCCCACCGTAGGGAACCCACACTGTCGTCACAACACACACTCACAGCAATGATGTTCACACCCTCATGCCTGCAAACACCGAGCGCGTGACCTCCCAGGAGAAGGGGACTCTGCAGACAGCATTCCAGATCTTGCGATAGGGAGATGAGCCCGGATCGTCCAGTCGGGCCCGACGCGCTCCCCAATGTCCTCACACATGGGAGGCAGTGGGGCATTCGGTGGGCCACAGGAGCCAAGGGAGGGTCCGCGGTCAGCCAAGAAGGTAAAAGGCAGCGTGATGTGGGGCCCGGAGCCCAGGAGAGCAGGGGGCTACTAGAAGCTGCTAAAGCCGAGGAGGCCGATTCCCCTCTACAGCGTCCAGAAGACACGCTCATTTCAACCCCGTAAGACTCGCTGCAGACTTCCTACCTCCGGAACGTTAGGATGCATGCATCCGAGGGTTGGACACGTCCCGAGCCTTCGCAGTTGGCTACAGTGGCAAGGGAAACCCACTCCCCCAGTACTGCAGCAGGTCTACTGTGTGTGTCTGTGTCAGTGCTCGCCCTACAACACAGAGCCGTCCCTGCTGCGTGTCAGAGACTTTGCTGGGACAGCAGGCCCCCCGGGGGTCGGATCCCCCTGAAGGGCAGGACGCAGGAAGCCGGATCCAAGGCCTGCGTGTGCGGGGGCAGGCTGAACCTCCAGGCCCCGGGAGCCTCCTGCCCTGGCCTGTGTCTGCATGCAACACCCCTCGGGCTCCGGCTTGGGGGCGGGCCTCTCTGGCTGGCCGCCCTCCGGGCCTGCCGTGAAGGGGGGAGCTGGCTGCCCTCCCTCGGCGACACGGACGTGGATGCCTCCGCCTCGTCTGACCCCACTTCCCTGTGCCCCCAGCTGGGCCTGGTGCCCAGAGCTCAGAGCCTCGTGACGCGCCTTCTCTAACGACCCAGCCCTTTCCCTCCCGGGGCTGCTGACTAGGGCCCCTGGCAGCTCGGCAGCCTTCGGACGGAGACCTACAAATGCAATCTCTTCCACGCACACGTGCAAACAATCCTCGGTCTCCACTCTCGTTCCTGACCCCGTCTTCAGAATGACCTGCAGCTTCTGCCCTCGGGCCCTTTCTGGGTCCCGGGATGCGAAGCGTGCTCTTCCTGCTGGCTTCTCCGTCCACAGGCGCGGAGGGGCCCCCCTGCTGTCTTCCACTAACCCGGTCCTGCTCTGCCATCTTCTTGGACAGGGGGTGGGGCTCAGTGTCCCTGCTCCACCTTCCAGCTGGAACCAGAAGCCTGGCCTCCTTGGAATCCGAGTCTCTGCTCTGGGGGAGGACGTTGGCGTCCCACTTTGTCGGCTGTCCGCGTGCCTCCGCACTCCGTTCCCTGGCCGTCCCGGTGGCTCTCAGCCCCAAGCCTGTGCCCCTGTCCGTTCAGAGCCGGAGCTGAGGAGGGGGCTTTGGTGGGGATGCTGTTTTTACCCGGCTGCCCGGCTAGGGCGAGGCCCGGCCCCCTGGCCTGTGGGGGCGGCAGGGAGGTGTGCGGGACACAATGCCACAGTCCCTGGCCACGTTCCACTGCCATGATCTCCCCACTCTGTCCTCTCTGAACAGACCCTCTGACGCCAGGCGGTCCCTGCGACCGAGCAAATGCCCAGCCACGCACTGACCGCCTGTGTGGGTACGCTGCGGGAAGGATGCTCTCTTTCCTAACCACTCCCTGGGCCCCACGAGGGCAGTGGCTGGGGAAACAAGGGCCCACGAAAGCTGCGTGAAACAAAGCAGTGACGTTCTGTCTCTGCTGAATTAGCACAGCCTCGCTCCAATTTCAGCAAAAAGGAGATTAACGAGGACGGGACAGTGTTTTAGACAGCTAGAAGGTTTTATGGGTAACAGAAGGATTCGAAAACCAGCATCCGTCGCTCACCATGAGGACCGGCAGACAGGAGAGCTTCGGGATGACTCAAGACGCCCATTAGGGAGCCCACGGAATGCAGAGGGTGGGCACGGCCAGGGTTCCTAAGTGGATTTAACGCCTTGCAAATCCGTAACTAACCCCGGTGGCACATGAAGGAGCAAACTCACGAACCTCCTGTTCCCGTGAGGACACAACGGGGGGAGGTCCCGTCCCGAGAAGGAGACAGGCGCAACCCTGCGGTCACCGGCTTGCACCTCCTTCCTCTTCTCACGCTTCCCGTCCTACACACAATGAACAAATACAACCTCCTACTCGAAAACCACAGCCTTGTGAGCGCGTGCAGCCCCGTACGTACTTTGCCTAGTTCTCTAAAGTCACCGATGGGAAGAAATACCGGGAGCAGGTGCTCGGCACCCTGACTGCTTTACCTGTATTTCACGACTATTAATGATTTCTCATGGAAATCAAGGATGACTGGTTCTTAGCTCACTGCTGTGATTTGCAGGGTGCAGCACCCTTGGCAGGACCGAGGCTTGAGACGAGAGAAGTCCTTGCTGTGGGAGCTGCTGGTCAGAGAGAATCCTCGCCCGCACCCCGTTCTTTGGCCCGGACAGGCCCCGCCACTCACAGAAGCCTTTCAACTCCTGCTCACGTGTGCAGCAATCCTGGGAAGACCGTTCACAGAGAAGGTCGGGTTCTGTCGGGACTTCCTTCCCCGGCTTTACCTGCCCCCCTTGGTCTCTGGGGTGTGTGCAGTGCACCAGTTTCCCTGCTCACCGGGGGACACCCGTCTCCCAACACTCATCTTGCCAGCTGCCTTTCGGAACCCAAATCACAGCATCCTTAGCCCCTCCCCCAATGCATCGCTGACCTGGAACAACTCCTTCCTCTCTGTCCAGACCTGCTTCCACTCCCCCTCTTGCATCTCTCTCCTGCTTAAGCCTCCTCCCTTCTCCAAAAATCAAACTCTGCTCTCCATTCCTCCCTTCCTCTAAAGACAACCAAAGCAGGGACCCTGGTCCTCCCTTCCTCTAAAGACAACCAAAGCAGGGACCCTGGTCCTCCCTTCCTCTAAAGACAACCAAAGCAGGGACCCTGGTCCTCCCTTCCTCTAAAGACAACCAAAGCAGGGACCCTGCTCCTCCCTTCCTCTAAAGACAACCAAAGCAGGGACCCGTGGCTCCGACTGAAGTCACCTGCTCAGCCCGAACGCTGCCCTCCACTCTCTCTTTGGACGCTTTTCCTCCCTGCTTGTCGGGAAGTGGAGTGTGGAGAATTACAAGTCAGGGGTCTTGTCCCCGCTCAGGCCACCAGCCACGAGGTCTTGGGCTCCCTGTGCCTCGGGCTCATCCACCGTCCCCTGTGATCCCATCTCCGCCACGGGGAGTCAGACCACACGGTGGAAATAAAGAGTTTCCATATAACCACGATCTCAGAGACCCCTGCATTCCCGTCTTCTCCACACTGTTCACAGCAGCCAAGGCTTGGGAACTAACCAAGCATCGGCCAACAGATGCATAAAGTCGAGGTCTCTGTACAGACAATGGAATATTACTCGGTTGTAAAAAGAAGAAAATGGTGCCATTTGCTACAACAGCGATGAACCAGGAAGATATTGTGCCAGACGCAGAGACAAATGCAATATGAAAGGAAACATGCAATCTTGAAACAAGAAAAGAAGCTGAACTCACAGAAGCTGAAACGGCACACTCGCCAGGGGCAGAGACCCTGGGGCAGCTGGTGTGAGGGGACACGCGCTCCCTCATACGATGACCCCATGCTGTGAACACGGTGGACAGCATGGTGACTATAGTTAATAATAGTGGGCTCTGTCCTTGCTACACCCTTCAGCAGGAGACTGTAAACATTTCCACCACACGCCAAAAAACCGTGAATAATAGGTGAGTCAAGGAGTATGTTAATTAACTGATTTGATAATCATTTCATAATCTTTATGTATATGATATCATCACGTTCCCATTTCAGATGTATACAGTTTTATTTGTCAATTATACCCCAATAAAGCTGGGGATGGGGGAGGAAGAACATCCCCCAGCCTCCCCACAAGGAAAAGAAAGAGGAAGAGAAGAAAAAGTCTCCAAAATGATAAAGGGCTAGACCAACAGTGCCTGTTAGGAGGACGTTAATCCATCCACAACTTTACAAGAAATTCACTGACAGTTCAACCAAATCCATTCCAAGTCGACCCACTTATGGGGCAAAAACTGGATAAAATATGTGACAGCCTCGGGACGGTTTCATGGTCACACATGTCACAGAATGACCCCACAGGCCACTGGCTGGCTGAAGAAGGGAATCCACAGGATCACGGCTTCCATGCCAGCAAGCCCTGGAGTGACAAACGTGGCTTCGGCAGGTGACGTGACGTTTCAATCCTGGCCCCCTGCCTGGTGGCAGAGAAACCCGGGGCCGTGATTTCACCTCTTTGTTGGTACTTTATTGTGTGAAATGGGGATAATCCTAACAATCCCTTATGCATATCATGGAGACGATAAAATTATACACTTAGCGCTATGAACGCATAAGGTGCTCATCACTACCGGCCAACAGCTCTCACTGGTCGTCGTCATGGCGCTATTAGTGTAACTTTGCGTAGACTATAATAAGGACAGCAACAGAGCTTCAGCCACAATGTAGCAGCTGACGACCCGCGGGCCCCAGTGACCCCCTTCGGGGATTCTCATCAGTATACTCCCCCCCTCCTTGGGTGTGGCTGAAACTTGCAACCTGGTTCTCAGGAACAGAACGTGGAAAACGGACGGCACAGGACATGTGTATTAGGTTGCAAAACACCAATGACCTCCGCCTGGCGAGCAGCCTCCTCCTCCGGCTGGATTTTAATGAAGTGAGATTCCATGTTGGAGACACACCTCCCCCCCCCCCCACGACGAGGAACTGAGGGAGGCTTGCAGCCAACAGGCAGCAAGGATATGAGGCCCCCACAGTGACCCCCTACAAGGATCAGAATCCTCGGCCACAACCAGCTGAGTGAGCTTAGGAACAGAGCCTTCGGATGAGACCACTGTCCCGGCCAGCTCCTCGATCCCAATGCACCAGCTACACTGTGTCAGATTTCAGACCCACAGACACACTGCGATAACAAACACACGTTGCTTTGAGCTGCTAAGTTTTACACTCGCCTGTGACACAGAAGCAGAAAACTAACACAAAGTCCGAGAGCTTCGGATGGGAAGTCCCATTCCGTTAATGAGGGCATGCAAACACTTTCCAAGGCAGGAGCTCAAAGGCCATGCTGAACTTATTTTAAGAACAGGCTTCATTAGCAACGAGCAGTCAGGATTTATGTAAGTAATTTAAAGACACGTGGCTCAGCTCACCAACAGTGTGAAGAATGAATTTTTGTTTTACGATCGAAAGTGGAAAATGGACTTGGGGTAGCCCAGAGGGAAACAGTTGACAGAGAGATCAAATGAAGCAAAATCCAGGCTCTGTGGCGGTCTTAAGTAAAGTTTCACCCAAAACCCAGCTATTTCAAAACTTACTTTGGCCCACCTGGCTTTTACGGGTCACGAAAATAAAAATTCATTTTTTTCAAATCAACGTGGTGTCGTTGTGTTTTTACTTTTATTCTGAATGTACGGAAGGAAAACAGAATAGCCACTATGTCGAGAACCACTCAGGGGATGGGTTTCCCTCCACGTTCTTTTCCCCGCGCTGCTCCTGGCAATGAATGGCTGAACGCACAGCATTCCTATGGCCGCACGCCTTTGCTTTGGTTTTTATTTCCCCCGTGCATGACTCTCACTGTGAGGTGGAGAAAAGCCTCAGGGAAGAGCAGGCATCAGAAATGGACCGCAGCACGGCCAGCCCCCCCCCAGGACACGACGGGCAGACAGTGAAGAATTTAATCGGGGAGTGACATGCATTCCCCATCATTCCTCTGCTCTGGGACGGATGGATCCGGCAGAGTTTGGAGGCAATGTGGGCACAGTGGGCCTTGATGCCCCAGTGATGCTGCAGGTGGGAGAGAACAACAGGACTGATCTAAGATGCAATTCATACAGCCAGGTAATTAACTGGATAGGAGGTGTCCAACAGAGAGTGGTCAATGAGACTTCAGCCTTGCTCTCCGGAAAGACATGGGGGCCACTAGCTTTCAAGAGAACAGTGAAGACAGAAAATGTCTGGGGCTTAAGAGTCCACTCGCTTCATGCCTGGATGTTGCCACAAGAAGGATCCATTGTATGTACCTGCCTTCCTTGGGAAAAATCCATTCCAATTTTCTGTGCGTTTTGCTGAGAGGCTTATTCAGGAGTAGACCTTTTTTGTTTCTTAAATTAGAATTAAATGCCACAGGATTGAAGCCCTTTAATAATTATTAATATCTACAGAGTATTAATTTCTGAATCACAGAATGGGTGGGTTTGGTTAGCTCCATGTGACATTATCATTTACTGTACCTCCAAAATGTGCCTGCAGGTTAGACCTTGGGTGAGAAAGATCACCCAGCCCAGTGAACAATGCTAGAAAATGTCAGTTTGTTAATAGCCATTTAGAATCTCTCTGCATATAAATTACTACTGTCTAAAGTAACCAGAACTTATTTTAACCCCCCCCCCCAAGCATGGGTGTTTATGAAGATGTTTCAAACTATTAAAACACAGTTAGTTCATAAAAGTACTTAAAAAATAAATGAAAGTGCTCTACTCCAAACTATGAGTATGGCACATTAACTTCTGAAAAACTGCATAATTTCCCTCTCCTTAAAAAATTAAATTATTTTTCTGAACATCTTAATTTGGCAAAAAAGCAAGAAAACACTTTCGTGAGGAAGTAGCTATTGCTAAAACAGAACTATTATGAAGAAGAGAGACAAAAGAACATTTCGTAACTGGAGATGTAATTACATTAAATTTGTTCATTGAAGAAAAATTAACACTATGCTTACATAACACAAACTTCACCATGGTAACGAAAATGTTCCTAATCTCTTTGCTCAATGGGGAAAAAGGTATATTCAAAATAGAAAAAACCTTACATAACAAACCATATTTTTTAGAACAAAGGCAGTTTTATTCCATTTAAACTATATATAATAAATTTCTTGACTAATAAATTCGGTTAACAAAGCATTATCTAAATAGATGTCCTGTTTTCGAACCATAAAAATTGTCTGACATCAGGACAGCAGAAACCTATCTGACTAGGTGTTAAAACAGGTGTTTCTATAGATTTAAATAGCTCTTTAAATTGTGATTTTTCTAACATAACGTTGTGTGCCAAGTGTACTTTAATAAAAAACAATAAATTGCTTGGAACTTTTCTAAAACAAATATGCGTGTTTTGCTTATTTAGCGAATCGCTATTTTTATGGACTTTGCCACAGGAGGCGGCACTCCGGTCTTTGCATTTGTGCACACACTCAACGACACGTACCACAACTAAGGTAATTATATTCATGTCATAGTACTAATAATGAAAGCTATTTGAAAAATTAGGTCTTCAACTCTTTCTTTACAACTGGAATCTTCAGACAGCTTGGGGAAACACTCAGTTCAGAAAGTTGGAAGACCCCCATGGCTCCCACTGACTTCTCTGTCTCCTTTGCTGGTACGGCTTATGCTCCAGGACATGAAGAAGAGGGAAGCATACAGGCAGCCCAGCCATGATGCTTCCCAATTTGCTGCTGTCCTTCGTCACCTGCCAACATGCAACTGAGGAGCTTGATCTTTGCACGCCTGTGTCCACGGCGGGACAACACTGGGGCTCCTGCCACGTCTAAGCTCCTGTAACATTTATGTTCCCCAAACCTGACGGCTTTTCCCGAAGTCTGCCTGGAACTGACTCCATAGTTTCTTCCAATTTGAGAGGACAGGGGTAAGCCTCTGAAGGCATCCACACAAAGCAAAATATTCCATGAAAATTGTAAAAACCAGAGTCTGAGGAGCCTTCGACACCCCGTGATGTTTGAGTTTCTGAAAAGCATTTCCCCTCATTTTCCAGATCAGCGTCTGGCTGTCGGAACCTGTACTCGGTTCCACGGCAAGGCTGAGCGTCTCCCTTGACACTGAGAAATGCTAAAAGGCAGATGGTCTATGACACCGATGAGACTTATACCATATGTATATGTGCACACTATATCGTATGTGTACATATATATGCATATACACACATATGCTATAAACATATATATGTACATGTAGGATGACAAAAAGCATGAGAATATATGTATCTGTCTCTGTTGATAGGTTATACACATACACATCTATATCACCTTCTATTAGTACGTTGAAATGTCTACGAATATCAGTGTCTTGTAAAAGTTAATACTTCAACGTCATCCCAAATGTTACAGGGGAAATTTTTATTGCTCCTGATTCATTATTTTCATTTTAGATGGCTGATTGTCTTGTAGCTAGATGTTCACATCTAACGGCTTGCTTTTAAGACAAAAGAGGACTACCAGTTCCTCCACTCTGCAGATAATAACTCCTAAGTATCATAAGCAAATTTTACTTATATTATCACGGTGCCCAGAAAATATTTAATGCCACAGACCTTTGATACAGTGTCATTTTGTGGAAAGTCTATTTTGTAAGGAGTGGATTGCCTTTAAGATAAAGAACTCCCTAAACTCAACACCCAAAAAACAGATAATCATGT
>CM052901.1:100055678-100081198 GCA_028534135.1 Potos flavus | reverse complement strand
TGGGTGGCGCTCTTAAAGTTATTTTCTGTCTGTTCCTCCATGACTCCGTCTGACCCATTTGCCCACCCATCCGACACTCTGCGTACTTGGTATGGTCGGTCCCAGACTCTGCCCTCAACTGCGTTCATTTTCATTGCTTTGTTCTTACGTATTTATCCTTATCTTCAACAGCGCATGCTTTTCTCCATTAACCGATTCTTGATGGTATGTGTGTGCTGCGCATATTCACATCTAGAAAGCTTCCCGTAAATCACAGTATCAGAAAACCCAGTGACAAGGCAGCAAGAATAAAGGAAACGTGTACGGTGCACATTTTCCTTTCTCTTTCGTTCCTGTGTGAGTTTCCAGTAAAACTGCATTTGTGGCAAAGTGGTCCATTTTCTGCAAAACGGGATTTTTGCAACCTTAGCCCACGAGTGTAAAAACTACAGAGTAGGGGACGGAGAAACATGGGGGAGGTCACCCAGGCAGGACCGAGGCACGTCTTGGCGATCCCAACAAACATTTCACTGTAATATTTAGTTGGAAATGCATTGTCTTGAATATTGATTCTGGTTCTCTAAATTAATTTAGTTCATAAATCATTAACCTCTGGGTTTCATAAACTCTGTAGGAACGTTGCCGTTTTTACAAAGCCTGAAGCTTAATTTCACGTTCTCGGTCTTGGACGGGTATTATTTTACATCTCGAATTAAAATGAATCGATTTTAATGCTGTTTGATAAATCCTTTCCATAAAGCAAATAACACCATAAATTATCCAGGAAATCAAGTCCCAATTAATTCAAACAGGATTAATAAAACATGTGGGTGCATTTTAATAATACGAACGTTAGCCACAGCCACCAGCGTGCGAATGAGAAACGTTTATTGACCAACAGCTGCTAACCTGTGAGGTCATTTGGTGATATTCTGGTTACTTGCGGAAGCGTCGCATGTGGATTCATGAATTTATGGGGAGGTGTTTTTATCATGTGTCGTTTATAGGTGAGAAAGTGAGGTTTCGAGAGGGGCAGTAGCTTGTGCGTGATGGCCCGCCAGCCGGCATGCCCCTCCCCCTCAGAGCTGGAGAGGTGTTTGGACTGTTGCATTAGCTCAGGCGGTAGAGGGCTCCTGTCCAGCCGCACACTGTCTATACCACAAGCCCGTGCGAGGGTGTATGTACTTCCAGCTCCTGTGTCCTAAGGCTCCGCCAAGCCGCATGTTCTCGAGTTTGCCATGTATACGGTAAAGACATCTGTGTTCAAAATTAAGCACCAGCTACAGAAAACAGTAAGATGTCCCCCATCTGGGTCGTGCAGGAGTGTTTGGGGTAACATTTCTTCCACCTTCACTTAACCATTTTAACGCATTTAATTTGCTGGTTAAATTATTTCTGGGCATGGAAGGGAAAGAGGCATTAGGACTGGGGATGGTGAGTTAAACCAGTGTTTGGGCAATATTCCGCTGAGTACTGCTGTGTATATTGGAGAGGTGAGGTCAGAATTAGGGGTCAGGGAGAGATTTGAATACCTGTTGTTTTTAAGTCAGGAGCCAGCTAGGGCTGGTCAGGAGATCAGACACGATGGTCCCCCTGCAGAGCTTTACTCCGCCTGCTTGAATTAATGGAATTAATGAATCAGATTCTGTGAGGTCGTGGATTTAGAGCACAGTCTACAGTGCCTGATATGCTCAAGGGTTCAAAATGCTGCTACTTATTATTATTAGCATTTCCCAGATGTGTGAGACATCTTTGCCTGAAATGTGCGTTGTGATGCCTTGTAATCCCTTTGACCGTCAGTTTACGGGGGCACAGCTTCCCTGCACCATCTCCCGAGCTCTAGGGTGAACTGTGGGCTTGACGGGGAGATCTCGGGCTCTTGGAAATAGTTCATGGAGGAGAAAAAAGTCTGTGATGAGAAAGCAAACTTGAATTCACACCATCTTTTAATATCGTGATTGCTGCTGTAGCTTCTATTTGAGATGGCTCGCTCTGGACCTTACGCTCTCCGGAAGAGTCCGTCTGCCCAGAGCCTTGGCAGGGACATCTGAACTCTCCCTAGGAGCCTGAGCACACCTAAGGAAACCCGAAGGTCACATCGATGAGGAGGAAACCCCAAGAGAGGAGCTCGGTGCGGTGCGAGCCAGCGTGCCCGGCAGGCCTGGAATCTGTGGTTTACGTGCAGGGTGTCCGTGAAAGGAAACAGAATTTCTCACTGTGTACCATTAGCTTTAGAGATGGTAGAACGCAATGCCAAAAAATAAACAAAAAACCCAGAGCAACAAAAAACCAACTCCTCCAATAAAAGTGAGTGTGGGTGGTGTGGTTGAGTATCACAAATAACAATTCAACCTTGCACACCAAGACGCAGCCTGGATAGCCCCAGGGCAGGCTCAGCCGATGGCCATTCAGAAGGGCAAAGGGCTGCCCCCAGGGGCCCCAAACCTTATTTTCTAGCAGACAGTAAAGTGCCGGAAGTACAATGGCATAGTGGGATCAGGAGTGGGAAGGGCATATGCTCCCTGAGCACTGCTCTTGCAAGCACTTCCCCGCCAGTAGTCGGAGCCCCCGCTGCCCAGGTCAGCCGTGCCCCTGTGATGTTGAGGACCCCAGGGAAGCAGTGACCACAAACACGCACTCGGAGTGGCTTCCTCTGACTCACAGGCACGCCAGCTTTGGGTTTCCTCCCACACACGTGTGCAATTGCCCGGAACGGACGCAGGGACACTGTTCTTCTGCGTGCCCTTGCCTCGTGGACTCAAGAGAACACCGGTGAGCTCACCGCGAATGATACTGGACTGGAATTATTCAGGTTATTTCCAGGAGATGCAATGCCTTGGGGGGTGAGGGTGGGGGACAAACAGAGGTTACTGTTAACCCAAGAAGATAGCGGAGTCGAGTCGTGAAACACCCCAGATGGCGAGAGCAGATGCAGGTGCAGGGGATAAATCACACATTACGACTGTGATGAGGGCAGAGACAGGCTTAATGGAGGAAATCACAACATTATCATAACAACCAGGTACAGGGCAAATTAAGGATGCATTTCCCAGAAATAAGGGGAGCTCACCCAGGAACTGACCAGGGCGAGACGTTCCGGCAGAAGTGAGCCGAGGGTCATCTGTAGAAAAGCAACATTGAAATTTGGCTTCTCCATTTCCTAACTATCCTAATAATCCTGAGTCTATGTTATTACGTTTCTTTCCTGGGTGTAAAGTTAGGTATGAAATTGAAACTGTATCCAAATCTCATTATTGTTGCAGTTCTCGAAATCCATAAGATGTCAGCCATCTCTTTATTATACATCAGTGTTTATGAAACATTTAATCACATATAAGCTTTCTTCTGAAAGTATGGCCTTCGCAGACAGACAGGTGTCATTTAGGAGCATTTTAGGAGTTCTGAAGGCCCCAGATGGACTGACTCAGCATCTTCCTGTCAGTGTGGTTCCCACGGTGATCAGTCAGTCCATTAAACTTGGAAGAACACCAGTGTATGATGCGAATGTGCTAGGGAACCTATGTTCTAGATACAAGTTCTTGATCATTAGTCTTCACCACCCGGAAGGAGGAAACACAAAATATCTACGTTAATGCCTACAGCAACCTAATCGCTGGCTTGCTATTGCACGGGCTTACTTCCCTGCAGCTCTTTGCAAAATGATGAGGGATGTCTTCTAAACATATTTTGAGTGAAATTCATGTTCCCTTGGACGATGTGAAAGTCCGTGAGATAATTGAAGGGTGATCCCCATGTTCATGGATATGGTGAGTCTGATGGAATGGAAATCAAACAAGATCTGGCATTGGATGCGTCCATGCATCTCTCACCCATGGGAGCCGGGGAGGGAGTTATCCTTCTATTAACGGCCTTTGGAGGGATGGTCCCCAGTCCTCCAAAATCCACGTCTGACAGCCATTCTTGCTTGTAACATAACGTGCTAGGAATAGTGTTCCAGCCCCTTTTCTCTTGCTCAGTCCTTCATGGAGATGGACTTCTCTCATCACTCAGGTGTGGATATACAACACAGAGAGGACTTCTCCCTCTTGCCCCCACTTCCTTAGGGTCTGAAATCATCCTGCAAGGCTTTAATGTTCAGTGCCTCCTTAGACTTTCATGGTCAGGGGCCATGTGAGTATTCAAGACCCAGACTACATTTCAGGCCAAAGCTGTATTAGATCCAAGTCTAGTAAGGCAGAATGCCACAACGTCCAATTGCCTTTTACAGTATCTTGTTTGCTCCTCTCTAAAAATACCTTCCGATGACAGATGCAAAGTCATAATGAAGAACATCCACTCTCCCCCCCCCACCACGAAAGCCAGTGCATCATATCCATATCTCTGGTGACTTAAGGAGGAGAAATAAATAATCCCATCTCAGGAATTCCATTTTTGCTCATATACTGTTTGTTTTTTGGTTTTTTTTTTATGTGTAAGTGTTTAAAATTGGTTTTCTACTGTAATAACTCATAGGCTTTCCAATGCCCCACCTGTGGGATCTCTTGAGCTGCATGTCATAGAGAAGATCAGGACCAAAGTTTTGGAAGTCTCGACCATTTGTTTTCGAAGGAAGTACTAAGTCAAGTTTACCTGCATTCAATGGGCATTGCTTCCGACTGGAGATACAATAAATCTCTTGGCACCTTGACAGATACGTCCTGATATGTGGGATGTTGGCCACGCTTCTAATCCTGCGTAAGCTAACAAAGAATTGCCTTTCTAGGGCCACTGATGGTCAGATTTCTCTGTGCCAGTCAGTAGCAGGTTTGGGAGAGCATGAGGACACAGGTTAAAGCTAGCTTTCAAGAATAGCACCAAGCATTGCCCATGCCCACTGGAGAGTCCGAGCCAACACCAGAGGCTATAATTAGCGACTCTTGTTTATTTATCTTCAGCTTCCAACCCCACTGGAATTATTTCAGTCCCACCATTAACCTATTGATCAGATAAAACACTTACTAAAATAGTTTTAGGGGCCCTTTTTAGGATTTCCTTGTGTTCCCTGGAGTCATGTTGAGTAGGTGGAAATTTTCTTAATTATTCATGTTGTGTGGCCGCTTGAGACACTTTTTTCCCTTAATGAGCACAGCACTTCCAAAAAGGTAAATAGTTACTTCACCGCATTTTGCTCCAATATTTTGTGTCAGCTGACCTACCTTGTGGGAGCAAAGAGAAAGCCAAAGCAGCTGAAATCACAAGTCTTCAATGAGGCAAGCCCGTTTTTTAACTCCACTGTAAGAACTACGGTGCCTCGAGCAATCCTAGTGTGACCAGTCTTGGACTGTGTGGCCTGAAATTCTCCTCCTTTGTGCCTCCTGGCACTTTCACTATTTGACACCATCATCTCTGCCTTAGAAGTAAAGAACCCCACTGAGCATGCCAGGGACCTAGGATTCAAACCAGGTCTGCTCCTACTAGGAGCCAGCAGGCTGTCAAATTTAGGCTTCCTCTGGAAGCCACGTTCACACCTGGAGAAGGGAGGAGCTGCATCTGCACATTTCCAAGTTGTGTCCTTCCGGTTTACAAAAGTCGGGTCTGAAGTTCTTGCTTTTTGATAAGCTGGCTCTGGTTGTCCCCAGTTAAATAGCAAAGTGCCTCTGAAATGGCTTATTTTCTGTATTTGTTTCATTCGGGGAACAAGGTATGAAGGTTTTGGAAATAACACATTTCATTTGTAAGCTATCCTGCATCCCACCGTCGGTAATTCGAAACTATCATCCTGTATGAATTGGTATCATTATACCTTGAAAACCTTACTGAAAAATAACATTTGCGGACCTCTGACTTGCAGCACACTGCTCTGAAAATAAGAATAATACAACAGCATTTGTTCTCATGGGAGACTTCCGTTCAGAATTTTTAGGAGAGAAATATGTTAGACCTTTATGGGATCAATCTTATGAAAACTTAAACAGTTAATGGACTCTGGGCTTTTAAAATGAGATTCTGGTAAAACCTAAACTGTATGGGATCCAGAGTGCATCTTTTGGGGAAGAAAGAACTCAAAGGAAATCAAAAGTCTGACAGTTTCTGCACACATTGGGTCAAATATTCCTTTGTTTGTAGATGTGTGATGGCCTCCGCTAGGTTCCCTTGTATTAATCCCAGCCCAGCTATACAGGGCACTTTTGATGAAAAAGATGAAGTCATCACTCTAGGCAACGAATGAGAGAAATTGATGGGGACAAAGTGAATATCTTATCATGGTCATTGGGGGTCCTGGGATTTGGAGGAAATCCCCCAGGTGGGGGGAGCATGTTGGGATGGGGAAAGATATAATATGTATTTCAGTCGAAGGCGTCTGGGTCAGAAGTACAACCGTAGGTTCATCTGGACATGGGAAGAGCCTGCCGGGGAAATGGTAAACAGGAGTTGTAGCTAGCTCAAACCAAGAAAATGGGTCTCCAGGAGGCTCTGAGGGCTTGGATACTCTGCCAGGCCCCAGCCCTCAGCACACAGCCCGTCTTCCATCGGTGCCTCCTAACACGTGCTGGATATGTGGATGAGGGAGTCTTGGATGGGACATCGCATCTGCAAAGGCACTTTTTAAGAAAGTTAGCAGGCTACTTTTTGAGCAGTTTTAAGTTTACAGAAATATGGAGTAGTAAGTACAGTTTTCCTTTTATCCCTTTCTTTGGGACAGTTTCCCTTAGAATATCGTGACTTAGTGTGGTACATTTGTTGCAATTGAGCCAATGCTGATGCATCATTATCGACTAAAGGTCAGAGTTTACAACAGGGCTCACTGTTGGAATCCTGCATTCTGTGGATTTGGACTGAGGAATAATTGCCAGTACCCATCATTATGGTACCAGACGCAGTACTCTCATTGCCCCAGAGAATCCCCTGTGCTCCCGATTCACTGCTCCCCCCTCCCCCGTCTGAGGCTGTGGCAACCACCAATCTCTTTACTGTCTCCATAGTTCTGCCTTTTCCAGAACGTCATGTAGTTGGAATCATATAGTATATACCTTTTGGGATTGGCTTCTTTCCCTGGACAATAGGAATTTCAAGTTCCTCCGTGTCTTTTCATGGCTAGGTGGCTCATTTCTTTTTAGTGTTCATAACATGCCATTGTCTGGTGGACTAGAGTTCATCCAATCTCCTTGGTTGTTTCCAAGGTTTTGACAATGATAAATAAAACTGCTATAAATATTTGTGTCAGGTTTTCTGTCTATACAAATTACCATAGATGGCATATTTAAAAATAAATCATGCTAAGTTTCTTCTGAATATATGAAAGGTGAATTCTATTTGAAATGGAGGTGCATGGTTGCACACCCTTTTGCAAAGTACTAATTACAACCCAAGGAAGTAAAATCGTCAGTCCTTTGCTAGCTGATTAATCTACTATTTTACTTAGAAATTGTTGTATGAGTCAAAAGGGGCATTTTTCCTTCAAAGTGTAAGTGGGGGTTATATTGTCTTATTTCTTCTCCCTACATCAACTCATTAAACTAATTACCATATTTAGAATGATACAGCTTAAATTAGTGTTAGAGCCAAATATCCCCAAGCACCCAGGTGACTTTCTTTGCTGTAATAACACCATAATCAATGTCTGCCTGATAATGATTTATCATGGGAGACAAATCTAAAACAGCCCTCATGCATCTTATTCCTTGGTTCTGAGTATGACATTTATGTATATGGTGTGGCTTCTTGGAATGTTTATTATATGAGTTAAAAAATTGAAGAAGGTTGAACATACCGTAGCCTGTGGCATTTGCAATCAAATAGCAAAAATATGTTTTGTAACCGATGACTTGGGTGTTGCTTTTGCTTTGGAAATCATCTGTGCCACCTCCATGGAGAGTTGACTCTGCAGCCCCTGCCCTCCATTTCTGGACCACATAGGTGAAGGTGCAGCCCCAAAGCAGAGGGCCTGTCCCCACTGGGGTATGACCTAAGTGCCGGGTAGGATGTGTTCATATTCATTTATTATTCCTGCTGCAAGGGTTACCTGGCGTCCTTACAAAATTTCAATTGCTGTGGTTATCCTGCAGTAATGAGATGGGTCCCCCGCCCTAAATTTGGTTCCCATGTCTAAACTAATGATTCCGCACTTACAGCAAGAAGCTATGAAAAGGTTTATTACTTACATATTGAGGCTTTCTTGGTGGGGAGCAAGGTTGGTCCCAGGCTGGTCGAAAAGTAGCTTGAGAGGGATAGGAAAGAAGAATGATTTTTCATGGTGGGAAAAGGCAGGGGTGGGGTGGAGCATTCCAGCAGGGGCTGGCACAGCGTGAATGTCCCACAACACTGCAGGGGGCAGCACCCAAGCTTTCTCATTGGGTCACTGGGCACAAGTCGAGTGAGTACTGGCCAGGCTTAAGAGCTCTCTTAGTCAAACATCAAAAGTGGAGTCAGACCCTAATACCTCAATCAGAGTGTAAGTGCATGCATTAACTTAACAGAATTAAACTGGCAACATGTGAGTATGTGGATCTCTGTGAAGATTGTATTCCTCTCGTTTGACCCTCATTTACTTCTGATCTGACAGCTGACCACAACTTCCTTTTTTTTTTTTTAGAAAAGTTTAAATTACATTTATTTTTTTTTCCCCAAATATTTTTATTTTATTTTTTCAGTGTTACACGATTCATTGTTTATGTACCACACCCAGGGCTCCATGCAATACGTGCCCTCCTCAATACCCACCACCAGGCTCGCCCATCCCCCCACCCCCTCCCCTCCAAAACTCTCAGTCCCTTGTTCTGAGTTCACAGTCTCTCATGGAGGGATGAATTTGGAGGAAATCGGAGGGGTGAAGAACCATGTGAGACTGACCACAACTTCCTAATCACGCTGTCTGTATTTCAGCCCCTTCTGTCTTCAAGCACCTTCTATTTTTTTTTTCTTATGGAAAATATAGGCATTAATAGAAGTAGGTAGAAAAGTGCAGTAAACTTCTGTGCATCCCTAATGTGCATTGAAGAGCCATGAACTCATGCCTACTCTCATTTAATCTATACCCCATCCTCCCTACCCTTCTTCCTGTACTAATGTGAAGAAGACAAGCAGCTGTCCTACCATTTTGTCCGGGAGTATTTCAATCGGTGTCTCTGTCTTTCCCCACTTACGTGTTGTTTCCTTCTCTGTGATTCTCACTGAGTGCATCCACCTAAGTGTGGAAGGTTTGTGGGTCTGGCCTTTGGAGTAAGGTTTAACCCTTACTTCCTGGCTCTTCAACTTTGTGCCTTAGTGTGAGTTTGAGCAGGTCACGGTCCTTACAGAGCACCGTTGTTCCCATCTGAGAAATGAAGCCTACACTGTCCCCTCATCAGGTTTCAAGTGGTCTCAATAAGAGAGTGTGTAATAAAGGCATTTGAAAGCAGAGAGTGCTCAGTCGATGGTACCTGTGATTCTGTTGAAGCGTTACTATGTGGGCGGGATAGTATACACTCTTAGGTGTGGGGAATAAGATGAGGATGAGAAAAAGGAAAGTATAAGGAAAACTGGTACTCAGAACAGATAGCTCTACTGTATCTACTAGTATCTCCTGTAAGTATTAAAAGAGGGCATTCATCATACAATATTTATAGACATCTTTGTTCATATAAGAACATTGGGATGGCTGGGTGGCACAGTTGATTAAGTGTCTGACTCTTGGTTCTGGCTCGGGTGGTGATCTCAGGGGTGAGATGGGGCCCTGCGTCACGCTCCGTGCTCTGCATGGAGTCCACTTGGGATTATCTCCCTCCTTCTGCCCCTTCCCCCATTCCCCCTTCTCACTCTCTCTCTCTCAAAAATAAGTAAGTAAATCTTTAAAAAGAAGAAGAAGGAGAAGAAGAAGAACATGAAGGAGAAGAAAAAGAAGAAGAACATGAAGAAGAAGAAGAAGGAGAACATGAAGAACATGAAGAAATAGAGCATGAAGAACATGAAGAACATGAAGAAGAACATGAAGAAGAAGAACATGAACAACATGAAGAAGAACATGAAGAACATGAAGAAGAACATGAAGTAGAACGTGAAGAAGAACATGAAGAACATGAAGAAGTAAAACAGGAAAAACATGAAGAAGAACATGAAGAAGTAGAACATGAAGAACATGAAGAAGTAGAACATGAAGAAGAACATGAAGAACATGAAGAAGAAGAACATGAAGAAGAAGGACATGAAGAAGAAGAACATGAAGAAGAAGGACATGAAGAAGTAGAACATGAAGAAGAAGAACATGAAGAACATGAAGAAGTAGAACATGAAAAAGAACAACAACAACAACAACATTGACGGTGTGGTGTTTTGCACTGAATGCGGAAATTGGTACACTTCTTTATGTCTTCAGGACCATAGCATCTTCCTCTAAGTGGATCATGACCTCAGGGCCTGATTCTTCCAGAATGTTTCCTCGCGTCTCTGTACAGAATCACTCCATGTTGCCTAGAGTTTCAAATATGCTTATAGGTGACACTTGGTTCCATGATTGACCCTTCTGAGAACCCTGCCACAGGTGGGCCTTCTGATTGCGTTGCGTCCCCAGTTGGGATTAGTGTGGGACCGCTGCAGTGTACAGGGGCATTCCCTCCCCATTTTCAGAGAGGTGGATGAGAGCAAGTGGTCTTTTCTTTTGTAAAGATGACACTGTATAAAAATGGAACACTTCTCCCCTTTAGGGCAGATCTTGAATGTTCTCGATGAGTTGAAACTGGCTAATAACACCCTCGTCTACTTCACCTCGGATCAAGGAGCCCACGTGGAAGAGCTGAGCTCCAAGGGAGAAGTCCAAGGAGGCAGTAACGGAATCTATAAAGGTAAGGAATCTGTGAATGTGGGAAATGCCGACATCGGCAAGCTCTGGCCTCCCAGCTTGCCCTTCGGGCACCTTTGCCTTTACCTTTGAGCTTTGACGTTGTCCCTGTGCTCCTTTCCAATATACAGACTTCACTGCGTCACAGGCATCGAACAGGGAGGTGACTGGGTCGCCGTTTCTATATGGTCCCCATACTTTGTAGAAAGCACACTTTCTAGGTCAAGACATTAGAATGAGGGCATTTTCGCTTAGGGTAAATGCAGCCTCTATACTGGATAGCTGGTTAAAACAGTACGCCCACGGATTAGTTTCCTGCTGCTGCAATAACAAAATAACAACGACTTCTGGCTTAAAACAATACAGTTTATTAACGTTATTGTTCTGGAGGTCCATAGTCTGAGATGGGTCTCACTGGCTAAAGTCGGGGTGACAGCAGGGCTGTGTCCTTCTGCAGCCTCTGGGGAAGCATCTGTTGTCTTGTGTCCTGAAGCTTCTGGAGGCCACCTGTGTTCTTTGGCTGATGACCTCTTCTTGCATCTTTAAAGCCAATAGTGCAGGAATCTCCAGATCTCCCTTCCTCCCTCTCCAACCTCTGATTCCATAACGCCATCTCCTGCACTCACTCACTCTAACAAATGGTTCCTGAAGGACGGCTGTGATTCTATTTGTCCCACCCAGACCGTGCACCTGGTTTGCCCATTTCGCGGCTCTTCATCACATCCCCACATTCCCTTTTGCTGTGCATGGTCGCATAGACACTGGTTCTGGGGGATGAGGGTGTGCCCCTCTTTGGGAGATGATGACTCTGCCTACCTTGGTGTGTGGGAGCATTTTGGGCTCATGCCTCATTCCTGACACCGCCTCAGGTAAGCCACTGCTATGGCCAGTGACGCTAATCACTGGGGATATGAGCTAATCCAAGTAGACCCAACCCAGCTGCTGACCCCTAGATTGCTTGTAGCGTGCACACATGTCTTGGTGAATACAAGACCTACCTGTCTCATTAAGATAAAACGCGACCCATTTCCCAGACTTAGAGCAGAGGCCTGAAGGGGCGTATCCATGCTAAGAGTTAGGACACTCCCCCGAATCTGCAGTCAGTGTGGGTTTTTGCTCCATGGGGCAGGATGGGTGGAGGGGACCATGGTGAACCATTGTGTCCCAGCTAGCGGGAGCCACCTCCATAAGACAACACAGGAAAGCAGGTGACTAAAATTTCCCTAGCGTAAGGTGGTACATTCTCTCTTTTTTTTAAGATTTTATTTATTTATTTGACAGAGAGAGAGAGATCACAAGTAGGCAGAGAGGCAGGCAGAGAGAGAGGGGGAAGCAGGCTCCCTGGTGAGCAGAGAGCCCGATGCGGGGCTCGATCCCAGGACCCTGAGATCATGACCTGAGCCGAAGGCAGAGGCTCAACCCCCTGAGCCACCCAGGCACCCCATCTCTTATATGGATGTATCAGAGAATTTACCTCCAGAGATATGAAAGGATAATAAATAGGACGCTTCAGTCCATTAATTGGTTTAGAAATATTGATTGGGCTGTGCATCTGGCCCGGGGCCTGAGGGAAAAATAAATATAAATATATATCAATATAAATCAATATAAAACGTGGTCTGTGGCCTGCCTGATGGACTTCGGGCTCCGCTGGGTCGGTGACTGAGCGCACGGTAGCAGGAAGCCATGGAATGTAGGAAGGGCGTCAGTATTTATAGGCACAAGAAATAGTGGTGTGTCTGGCAAGGAGAGCCTCGGGAGCCCGGGGGCCCCAGAAATGTTTGCAACGTTGGCAAGGCTGGAAGGAGTTAGCCACAGAGTGTGCCTGCTCTCTGCTTCTGGCTCTAGTCCGGGGAGTGCGAAGAAGCACAGCGCTCGGGGGGCGCCTGGGCGGCTCAGTTGGTTAAGCGGCTGCCTTCAGCTCAGGTCGTGATCCCAGGGTCCTCGAATCGAGTCCCACATCGGGCTCCTTGCTCGGCAGGGAGCCTGCTTCTCCCTCTGCCTCTGCCTGCCACTCTGCCTGCTTGTGCTCTCTATCTCTCTCTCTGACAAATAAATAAAAATCTAAAAAAAAAAAAAAAAAAAGCACAGCGCTTGGTCTGCACCGTGAAGGAGCTGGGTAAGGCTGCATCACAGAGCAGCGAGGCAGAGGGGTGGGGAGAGGGGAGTGTGGTACCTGTCCCCACCGTGCATGCCTAGCACTTCTGTGTACCCCTTTCTACGTGGGTCTGCAGTCCTCTGCTGAGCACCTTGGGGCAGGGAGCTTGCTTACACGTTCAGTTCCCTGGAGCCTCCGACGGAAGGATTCCTGTTGAGTGCTGGTGTGGATGACCTTCAGAGGATGTGCATGCCCTCTCCTTGGCCTGCCAGTGTTGGCTCGTCAGGGCTCGACCCGCAAAGGCTGTTTGACGCGGGTCGGGTGGATGAACCGCTGTGTTTCATCTGCACAGGATTAACTGGCCCCGGCAGCCCCGCTTTTGGCCAGCGCGCCCTCTGTTCGTCATCTCATTTTAGTGTAGGGAGACGTGGAAATTTGTACGCCCATGTATTAAGATTAGGCGGATAGCCAGATGTCGGCGAGGTCGTGGCCTGTGTGGACAGAGTTGCTTTTACTTTATTTTAGAGATGACAGTGTCTCTAAAGGTGGAGTTATAGGTTGTATCTCCTGCTCACGTCTGGTCTCTCATTTATTCTTCCACTGAAGGCCTGTGACCTTCCTAAGTAGGTCAGCAGCTGCCCATGAGATGAGACACAGACCAAAAGCCCAGGAACAGACGTGGTTACAAAGTAATACATGATTTCAGAAGGTCACATATATGACCGCTGGGAGCCTCGATTCAGGAAGACGAGCCGAGGGCCACTGGCTGGTGCATCTCGGGATGCGTTGTGAGCGAGTCGAGGAGATGCAATTAACATTTCGCTTTGACGCTTGACTCTTGTGAAGAGAGCAGTAGGGTCAGTCGGAAAGAGAATGTCAAGGGTCCCGAAGGACGATCGCAAACCAAGGTTATCCTAGAGCCCTAACAGCACATCAGGAGCCTGTCCCTGATTTTCTTTTTAGGAGAAACATATTGGATGTGTAAGCAGTGTTTTGCTATTTTGCTGGAGTGCTAGAAATACCTCCAGTATATGACACTTTATTAATATCTGAGCTGCGACTCTGTGGCTAAGCATTATCCCTTTGTCACATTGAGTTGAAATCAGGCTCACAGTGCAACATTGTTAAAATATGCTGCCCTAAAAGGAAGCCGTGGTTTGGTTTCCTTCTAGCGGTAGGAAACGACCAAAGACTCTGCTTGATGTCACATCTCGTTTTGTAAAGCTGGAAACCCCAACACCCTCGTACACAGAAGACTCACACTGTTTAAACTCGCTGATCAAAAGAGCATCTTTTTCTGAACAGTTAATAATTTTTAGTCTTAATCAAAGCCCCTCAGAAAGATCTTGAGTGCGTTAGCAAGTGCTTCTATCATATTACCCAGTCAAATCTACGTCCCTAATGAAGTCTGCGGGTGAATTGGATAGAATGGGTACAGTTAAATCATCCTTCTCCAGAATTCAACACAATCCTCCTTTTAATCATAGGGACAGGAGATCCCTGCGGTAATCTACATTTAAAAAAAATAGGAGGGCACGTATCGCATGGAGCACTGGGTGTGGTGCATAGTCAACGAATCTTGGAACACTGAAAAATAAAATTAAAAAAACATGAAAATTAAAAAATAAAATAATTTAGTGTTATAGGGGTGCGGGAATAGTGACATCATTAATACTTTCATGTTTTTTTAAAGGAAATGTGTTTGCAGCCAGCATGAATCTCCTGTTGAGATTTAGAGAAGGGTCAACTGTTGGTCCAAAGGCTGTAGCGTCAAAGGAAATGGAGAGAGAGAAGTAGGGTCCAGCGTGGATTTTGAATATGACCCTAGTGAAGTTGTAGCAGTCTTGGCAACGTCTTTATCCTAACAGCTCCTGATGCATATACTTCCGAGAGCCTTCTAAATCCGTTTTGCTTCGACTGTCCACATGTTCGGAATGATTGTGTCAACCAAATAAACCTAGCCCACCAAGTAACAACCCACGTTCCCACATAAGAATTCCGGCAGCATTGGCTCCATTAGTATTTCCAGTTAATCTGATCGTGTCTCCATACTGAGCTCTTAGGATTTTCGCCAAGACCAAGATAAATAAATGAACAACAAAATGCCGAAACGTTTCCATTGGCCTGTGACCACGTCTAGTGGTTAAATGTAAAGATTCCAGCAGGGCTCTTAAAATATTAAAAATGTGCACACTGCTAATTTGAGAGTGGGGATTAGGAATCAGGGCTGTAAAGGGACAGAGGATTCATGATCTCCATGTGAACCTGAACTGTCTCTGGGACGCAGAGATTGTGCCCCTCTGTTTGTGTACCTGTACCCTGGGAAGGGGTTGGGTCTGTGGTGGAGGAGTCCTCAGAAGGCTCTCTTCATTCTGCACCCTCCCTGGACCAGGGCTCAAGGCAATAGTCCTATAAAAAGTGGTTCTCTTGTGGAAGGAGCAGCTGGCCCCACTCTACGTCACCTGATGTCTAAGTCAACGTTTGAAGCCCTTAGAGTGGTTCTTGTAGTGATAGGTGTGAGCAAACTCTTGGACCCAGGGCTCACTCTTCCTCCTCCATTGACCTGCCTCTCAAAGATAGAGACCTCTGGGGCTCTGTCCTGAGTCCCCTCACTTCTTTACCTCCACACTCACACTCTGTGATCACATCCAAACTCATGATCTCAAGTGGCCTTGGAGTGCTGGTAACCCCCACGCCCAGCCTTGACCCTTGCTGGGAACCCCAGACTCCTCCATCCGGCTGCCCACATGGCGTGGGATATGGGTGCTCAGTAGACGCATCCAAACTAACAGATCTACTCTAGAGATCTTTTTCCCCCAGACCACGTGTCTCATGGGCTAACCCATCTCATGGATTTGCGCCGGTCTTCACTCAGTTATTCAACCCCCGAAGCTGGGTTCTTTGAGCCCCCAGAGCCTCTTTCTTTGACCTGCTCTGTACCTCATATTCCAACACCATGTCCTATAAACTGAATCTTCTAAGCATACCTGACATTGATCCCCTTGTCTCATCTCCAACCATTACAGCCTCCGCCGGGCCAGCATCACTTCCCAGTCATCCCCCCAGTGGGTCTCCGGATGCTCTTCCTGATTCTTCTTTGTTGTTGATCCACTCTCTGCCCAGGCAGTGGATGAACTTGAATACACATGCGGTCCCTGTACCATGTTGAGTTCCCTAGGGCGGCCACAAAGTGGATGGCTCGCAAATAGCAGCAAGTTATTCTGTCTCTCACTTCCGGACACCAGAAGTCCTAAATCGGGGTCAGCAGGACCCTGCTCCTTCTGAAAGCTTTACTGGAGAATCTTTCCTTGCGTTCCGATGGTCACTGGCAATCTTTGGCTTTCCTTTGCCTGTAGACACGTCACTCCAATCTCCACCTTCTCTGTCTTCTCGAGGCTTTTCTTCCTTTCTTAAAACATACTACTATCTTCCCATCCACAGAATGAAATGTGAAGTCTGCATCTTGGTGATGCACAGGAGTAACATGACCTAGAGCTGCTTTATCTTCTTTGTGCCTTCCTGTTTTTTCTGGGGTCCCCCAAGATTTTAACCTCGTTTCCACCTGAGGGCCTTTCCATTGTCAGTTCCTTCTGGTGGGAAACTCATCCCCTGGTCTTTGCATGGATTGGATCTTCCATTCCCATATTGCCTCTGTAAGATCTCTCAGGATTCCTCAATCAGAACTCCACATACCACCTTACTATACTTTCTTGTGCATCCGATATGTTGTCTGTTTATATTTTATGTGCTCATGATCTGTCTCCCTTCTTATAATGTAAATCCCGTGGGAGTGGGGATCTAGGGTGCCTTATTCGCCTCTCTGTCTCTTTGCTACAATAACCACATTGTAGGTGTTCATAGATACTTGCTGAATGAACAGTGAACCTGTCCCAGATTTCTCTTCCTTCTGCTCCTGGTACCAGACCTGAGTGTCTCCCCCTAAAATTTTATTCCGCAGGAACCAGAATAACTTCCCTAAGTTTTTCTTAACAGTCGAGTTTAGAGTTTTCTGCCTCTTTCTCAGAGCAGAAAACTGCCTATAGTGTCAGGAAGAGAGCCGTTAGACTAGCTCTGGCTTCATTTCCATTTCTCTCTCCAATCAAGGTCACCCTGAAGGAGGCTCTCCGCACACCTCCCTTTTACTCTGCCTAAAGGCAAGGAATAAATGTCAATGGAGTGGATAAATTAACTCTATCGACGGCCTCTGCAGAAGCATGGTGGTGGTGGAAATCCTGTTTTCCTAAGCTGTTCACAAACATAGACTTTCCCCACATGCAGAAAAAGGCTTTCCAAATCCCTGGCGCCTGCGTCTGAGGCCTTACCACTCCTGGCATCTCTCCTTTACCTTAAATGCAGACTCCAGCAGCAGCCAATTTGGCTCCTGTCTGTACCGCTTGTGAGTTGCTTCTTGCACTCCCTGAATTTCGCGTGTCGTGCCCTCATGCAGTAACACAACTTTCAGAGAGCAGTTGGTGCTTTTGTTGGGGGGAAAAAAAAAACAAAAGCAAACAGCAAGAGGGTCTGGGAGTTTATTAGAAGGTGGTTATGTAACGTGTAGGTTCTGACTTCAGATTTCGACAGATGTTTTCATCAGCTTCCCCAGAGTAGGCAGAGCGGCCCCCGTCTTGCTGGTGTGGGTATTTATTGTGCCGGGAGGCATCTGCAGCCTTTTCACCTTTGAAAGAGGATCGCATGCTGTCTTCATTTCTGAGTGTGCTCCTTCAGTTACATTCCAGTAACAAGCTCTCATATATTGACTCTGCACGGTACCCCAGGCATGAGGCTTGCTTCTAGGGCACAAAGGCCAAGGAGACAGGCTCCCTGAGCTCCTGTAGCTCATAGTCTAATGTTGAGATGCACATCTACAGAGATGATTTCAGAATAACAGACTGCTGAGGGAACTCTCAGGAATGGATGGTTGGAGGTCGTCAGCCCAACCTGGACTTCCGAGAGAGCCTCCCAGGGGGAGATGACCTTCTGCAGGCTGGTGTTTTTAAGTGTTGGCAAGGAGAGGCAAAGTGAGGGATTCACTCTAGGCGTGAGCGAGATGCTTATGGTGAGCACAAGAGCTGCTCAGTGTTGCTAGAGACGAAGAGTAAACCAGGAGTGTCGGGTGACATGGCTCATGAGGGACCCCACATCCAACTTAATATGTCCAATAGGAACGTGTTAAAAATAACCATTGCCATTGGGGTAGTAAAAATTGCATGTGAAGAATATCACCCAAATCCAGTTTAAGGAAAGGGTAGACACATGCAAATAAGGATAAACTGAGGAATGACTGTGTATCCGGTCCCTCAACTTTAGAGCTGAAATAATGTGGTTGTTATTAGAGGACTATCATGAAGAACTTCTGTGAGAATTAATGAGTCACTGCAGTCAGCCAGCAAAGTGTTGGCAAATGCACTGAGTACATGCGAAGCATTACTGTCATCCACGAGAGCACAGTATCTGTGACAGCATATATGTCATTTCACTCAGTTCTGTATCCACAGATCCTACAACAGTGCCTCATGGTTTCAGAAGTAACTTCTGACTGAATACATAACTGGAAAAAAAGTACTTGAGCTTGGGTTTGAAGGATACATAGTTTGAGTAGATGAAGATGGGACTGGAATACTTTGGTAAATCGACTGCTGTTTGGTTGTTGATTGGAGAGAAGGGAAGACATCAATGATGTCTCTTGTGTTTTTGGCTTGAGTGGTTGTGTAGATAGAGGTTCTCTTGATGAATTAAGACTCATGGGCAGAGAGCTGTATTTGGTTGGCAGGTGGGGAGGTGTATGAGATTGTTTGGCGTAAGAAGAGAGTCAAAGACTACGCCGTGAGGAACTCTTACCTAAAGGGCGAGGTGGACAATGATGATATCATAAAGGCCATGTTGACAGAGTGATAGGGAAAATAAGAAGAAAACTATGAGAAGGTAAGATTCAGGGAAAAGCATGAATGATGTACGGTGCTAAAAAGGCCAGTGAGATGAGGACACATGTCCATTGCATTTATTACCCACATGATGCTCACAAGTATATTTTTGGTGTAGAGGTTGGGGGCAGAGGCTGAATGGATGGAAGGGTGGGGTGAGGGGGAAAAATTTCTCACATTCTTTTGAGAAATTTGTCTGTGCAGGGAGGCAGGCTGTTGTAAGCAGGACTTGGTCATGAAAAGTTTGGAGCATACGTGATGATCTGGGTAAACTTTCATAGAGAGGTAACATGCAAGGCATCACTGAGATGGTCGGCTTGCTGAGAAGATCGAGATTTATGGAGAACAGATACATTTTTCATTGCTGGCTGGTGTCTTACTGGGGAGATGTCAACTCATGTCAGAGTTTGTATGAGGGTTGGAGTTTGGGCAAGGATGTGATGGGCAACTATGTATTGCATGATCGGAGCCAATAATCAGGAACATAGATAGGATAAGTTGAGCAAGCACCCCGAATGTTGCAGTGCCATTTGGAATGATTGGGACTGTCCACTTAAGCAGAGAAGAGACCTGGAGAATGCTCAACGTCTTAGTGCCATGACAGAAGGATTTCACTGTGCTGCTTTCATTTGGTAGAACATATGGTAGTGATACCACGAGGTAAAATACTGCAGCTTGGGCCCATGGTTGCAGAATCTGTATCAGGTGGTAGGGTTCATGGTTGAGGGGTGTTTGATTTACTCACTTTTGAGCCAGAGCAGATGGAAGTGAGGTGGTCTAGTGTGGTCAGTGCAGAGGGAGGCTGAGGTTGCACAGCAGCAAAGTGGCAAGTCTATGGGAAGGATAGTGTTGTGGTATATAAACTGAGCTCTGGGCAGGTGGAGTTGAGGAATTTTGTGGTAGTGAGCTACTTTTCTTGGATGACATGCAATGTGAGGTTCTCTTCTGAGTTTGGTAAAACTCGGAGGAGAGAACTTTCGGAATGCAGTTGATGAGGGAAGAGGCAAGTCCTAGCAATGTTAATGGACAAACAAGTTTGAAAATATGAATTTCTCATCACATTCATCTACAGGAGAGTCTTTTTTTTTTCTCTCAGCCGTACTGTTCATTGATTCCTCTGTTATTTCATTCATTCAAGAAATAGATTGGCCACTATAACTTGGGAAGGATGATGCTGTGGACGTCAGTTGATTAAGTGCCGAATTGGACAGTTTGTTTTCAAGCGCTTGTGGTCCTGCTGGGATGATGAGACGTGCACAGAATTGATTGTCATGATTGTCATGCATCCCATAAACAAGAAACTGGAAACATAATAAGGAAATGGACGGTAGGAAAACATCGCCTGCAGTGGTGGTCGTAGGAGGCTTAATTCAGTAGAAGGGGCATCATGTTGTCCAGGCTTTCAAGGATGTGTAGAATCATTTGGGGGTTGGGAGAAATCCTGGCAAAGCAGACATCCAGACACAGAACTTTCTAGAAGGCAAGACGGGTTGAGCTGTTTCCTGGGGCACTAAAGTGAGACTTAGCTGAACTGAGGTGTGATGTCGGTAGAGGTGGATCAGACCCAGGACACGGTTCACTTTATATTCTCGTCCAAGATACGTGTTTTAGTTTTCGTCTCGCAGGAGATATGAAGAAGGTATTCAGTTGAGTGACTAAAGAAATCCATTGTTAGTAGAAGCCTCGCTGATTTCCCCTCAATACTGTAGGATTTAATATCATGGAATAAGGTTGGTTGATGCACTCACCGGACCACTCAACCTAAATTCAGGGCTTAGCCAACTGTGGCATTAGGGTTCCACAAACAGAGCCTGAAACCTGATTTTGTAAATAAAGTTTTATTGAAACACAGCCACACTCATTCCTTGATGTGATGTCTCAAAATATGACACCAGAGGTGAGTGTTGGGAATGCAATTATGTAGCACTTGAGACGTTGTTGACTGATCCTACGTGGATGAGTCAGCAGTTTGATGTCGCCTTCCTTAAGGTTACTCTTAACTTTTCACACTGTGTCAATTCATTTTAAGGGTGTTTTCCAATGCTCTACCCCTCCTTTGAGCACAGACATCAGGACACTGTTGCTCTTTATTTTGCCTGCAGAATAGGTTGATAGAATACCGATCATGATTCTACCATATCACCCATGTGGAATGAATAAATCAAGAGAGTAAAATACAGCATCTTGGGTGAGAAAGCGTGGAATGCAAATTGCACCCTTCCTGTGTATCACTGTGGTTCGCATCAATCCTGAGAAACCGTGTTATGCGGACATGGAGATGCCCAACAGGAGAAAAATGGCCAAGAGAGTATTTCATAAAACTCGATGGCCAGATCAAGCCTAAGAATGAATGGCATATGCTCTTCCCACTAAAAGTGATTTGACCTGCCGGGTGGCAGCATGAGAAGGGACAGAAATGGACGCCTGATTCGGAAGCAGCTGTTCCTCACAGGTCTCGTAGTATATGGTAGAATTTTCTCTGCGCTCGCCTGGAGAGACTGCGGGCTCAGCCTTTACACCTCTGTGACTTCCCATCGTGCCAAAGTGCCATCTAGATGTGAGACGTGGGACTTTGAAAATTGCTTGACCAAATTTTAAATTTGGATCTTCCTGCTTTTCTCTGCTCATGTATTTTCAGGGGAAAGAAAAATTCCAGATTTCTTACCCTGTTTTTCTTTTTTTCTTCTGTAAGCTGCGTCCAGCTTTCCTGCACTTAGTTCTCGTTCAGGACCCAAATCAAGCCTCTGTTGAGTCAGGGCCGGCATTCCTAGGGAACCGGCCGTGCTGTGGAGTCCCAGTCAGAAGGGTCTATGGGGTCGTGTGAGCTGCCCTTGCAGACTTGGGGTTTCTGGGGAGTGACATCCTTGTCCATACAGCGTTGCGTTTCCTGTGGGATTCTGAGAATAAGGAAAAGCTAGGATTCAGTAGCCCCAATTTTGGAGCTCTAGCTGGTGCTATCTCTTGCTTGCCGCGTCACCTTGGGCAGAGATTTGCCAGCTGTGAAATGGGGTACCTATGTGGCCGAAGGCGGTGGGGAAGGAATGAGTTAATATCTGCAAGGAGCTTGAATCGTTCCTGGAACCTGGGGCACGCCATCATTATTCCTGGTCGTTGTAAGTCATTGCTTAATAAATACCTGCCAGCTGAGTGGAGCTCAGCGTTCGAGCTCCTGTTAGCAGTTACTTGGAGGGGAGCAGTGTGTGCTGTCCTTTTTAAGCCCGATGGGCACATTTTGCACATGGCCGTTTCCATGGAACTCGGCAGGAGGAATGAGACTCAGAGTTGCACCATCTGACAAGTACGGATATTTGCTCACGACCACATGCCTGGAAATGTGTGATCATACTTTATCAAACATGTTGTTCCCTGGGGAGAGTGTGCACAGATGTGTTTATCATCTGTTAAAAATTTTTGTAAATTTTTTTTTTTTTACCATTCCTGTTGTAAAAAACACTCCTTTTACAGCTTTAGAAAGTTGGGTGAGATTCTGTTTATTGGTCTATTTCTCTGTGAATATAGATTCGGAACTGTAAGATGGGAGACTTAAGTTATACATAGTGGGTTTCTATTTTACCGACAGATTAATAGTTCATCCCAAGTATGAGGTTTGTCTTCTGAAAAGTAGCTGGGGATGACATTGTACCGGCTCCTGCCATCCCCTACATGCAGGTGGTCGGGATGGCTCGGTTTGGCTGCACCCCACGGCTCCCAAGGAAGTCTCGTGCCTTCCTTGAGGGTGCTTAGAGGATCAGACCTGAGCACAGGTAAGCCCCTTCCCTTCACCCACATGGAACTCCTGCTGCCAGGGGGCTATTTGTGGCTTGGAACTCTCGAGGGCATCTTGAATCTCTGGCAGGGCGTGACCTCTTGAGGGTCTCTTGGGGACTGGTGTTTTGTTTACAACGTGGTTCTACGTCTCAGAGACTTGTGTTCCATCACCCAGAGGTCCAGGACCTCAGCAAAGGTCGTAGAGCAGAACCGGTCCCTGATGTTCGAATCATGATAGATACGTACCTTGAATGAGCCTGTGGATTTCTATGCACTGTCTGCGTTCTCTGTGTGTGTGTGTGTGTGTGTGTGTGTGTGCACACGCGCGCACGCCTATAGAAGAGGAAAGGCATTTATAGAAATAGTAGGGGAGATGGAAAAACTATGGTGAGATTGAGTTTCATTTACAAAATAAAAGCAAGTATTTCCCTTGCTGATTTTTTTCAGCTTTTTAAAAGTATAACTAATAAAAAATTGTGCACATTTAAGATACACAACTTGATGTTGGAGTATACGTATACATTGCCAAATGATCACCACAATCAAGTTATTTAACTTAGCCAACGCTTCACGTAATTACCATTTTTGTCTCCTTGTTTGTTGTTGTGCTGAGAACACTTGAGATCTGCCTTCTCAGCACGTGTCACGTATACGGTGACACAGTGCGGTGTGGTTAACTGCAGTCATCTTGGTGCACGTTAGATCCCAGGACTGATTCATCTTGCGTAACTGAAACTTTGTACCCGTTGACCAGTATCCCCCCCTCCCCCATTACCCAACACCCTGATGGTGACAACCGCCAATCTACTCTCTGCTTCCGTGAGTTTAACTAGTTCCCATTCCTCATGTACGTGAGATCGCGCGGTATTCATCATTCTGTGTCTGGTGTATTTTCCTGACCATGAGGCTGTCCAGCTTCACCCGTGTCGTTTCCAATGGCAGGACGTCCTTCTTTCTATGCCTGGAGTTCCACTCTATGTGTGTTATGTAATGTCACATCTTCTTTAGGGATTCATCCGTTGACGGACATGTATTTCCATATCTAGGTGTTTGTGACAAAAGATAAGTGTCGGTGAGGGTGTGGAGGAAAGGGGACCCTCGTGCACTGTTGATGGGAATGCAAAATGGTGCAGCCACTCTGGAAAACAGGATGGAGGTTCCTCAAGAGATGAAAAACAGAGCTGCTGTTTGATCCTGCAGTCCCAGTTCTGCGTACATATCCAAAGGAAATGAAGTCAGAATCTTGAAGAGACATCTGTGCCCCCTGTTCATGGCAGTGCTAGTCTAAGACATTTAAGCTCTACGCAAGACATGGGAAGTTTGGCACATCTCAGTCCCACTCACATGTGGATTTGCAGCCAGCGGTCCCCTTACCTGTACCTGGGGAGCCCCGGGAAACCGTCCTTAGACATGGCCTTTCTCCTTCAAGAAGATCCATCTGTTGACTCGGGTAGATACAAGAATGTGCTCAGTGTTCCTGTTTTTCTTAAGCCTGTGGTTCAGAGTTGCCTTTCTGAGTTTCTAAATCCAGCCCACCTGTGGTCCTCTCCCAACAGCATACAGGCAAGCCAGCACCAACTGTCTCCTGCAACAGAGTTGAGGAGGTATTCAGGATTGTGCAAATGCACAGACTTCGGTGTTGAACAAAGCTGGGTTTGTGTCTGTACTCTAGCTCACTAGATCAGTGACCTTCAGTATGTAACTTGGCTCAGCTCCCTCAGGTGTAGGTATAGCTAGCCCCCATCGAGAAATTGGACAGTGATGGTAGCACCACCGTGGAATAGATATCATGATTAAAGAGAGGAAATGCATATTATAGGCCAACAGACTTTGCTTCTATAGATGGGGAGTCATAGTAGTGCCTTCACGAGGTGGATGAAAGGATTTAGTGAATGAAATGCATAGCATAGTACCTATCCCATAGTATGTGATCAGTTAAATTTAGCCATTAGAAACAGTACATACAGGGTGCCTGGGTGGCTCAGTCAGTTAAGCAAATGACTTTGGCTCAGGTCATGGCCTCAGGGTCGTGGAATCAAGCCCCACATTAGACTCCCCACTTGGCCCGGAGTCTGCTTGTCCCTTTCCCTCTGACCCTCCCCACCATTTGCCCTCTCTCTCTCTCAAATAAATAAATAAAATCTTTAAAAAATTAAACAGTACATATAAACTCTGTCAAATATGTCAAATAATGACAAAAAATATGTCAAAAAATGTCAAATAACTCATATTATTTTCCCTACTCTGATCTAGAGAATGCCAAGTACTTAGTCAACTGGGGGAACACACATAAATCATCTCTGTGTATTTAGTATAGTTTTTACCTTGGAATTGATATAGATTAACAGAATTACAAAGATTTTAAAGATAGTTACTGCTTTCCCTGCACCCAGCTTCCTCCAGCCTTAACTTTCTGCATAATGACTGTTACTTGTCCAGAAATTAACCTTGGAACATCACCTTTAACTGAACTATACATTTTCCACTAGTGCTCTCTTTCATTTCAGGATCCAATCTGCAACACCACATTGCACTTAGATGATACATTTTTAAACGATTCTTTTTCATTATTGTGGTATTTTGGTCTACCTTCTGATTTATTTACTTTATGTTAACCAGTGGGACAATAAATATATACAGTAGCCATTAATAAAACAACATCTTTATGTCATATAGCGAACTTCCTTTGTTGTTCATAAATTTAAAGTGAAGTTCTGTGAACTCAATTTAGTGGAAGGATAGTCTTCGGCATATTCTATCAGATTGATCCCATAGAATGATAAACACCTGAAAATTATATGAGGTTCATCTAGAAGGATAGTCGTGTGCATCTAGAAGGATAGACATGTACATATTCATCTCGTAGAAGAATAAACACATGAAAATATTCTGAACTTGATCCCGCAGGTACATAAACAAATGAAAATCCTGTGAGATTCATCTAGAAGGATAGCAGGTTCATATTCTATGAGTTTGAACTCAAAGAAGAATAAGAGTTAAG
>CM052901.1:100030231-100055578 GCA_028534135.1 Potos flavus | reverse complement strand
CGATCTGGTAGAAAGGTAAACAGGTGCACCTTGTGAGTTTGATGGAGCAGACGGATAAGCAGGTGAGATGCCCTGAGCCTGATCTTCTATACGAATAAGCCGGTGAAAATTCGATGTGCTCGATCTCACAGAAGGATAATCAAACTAATTCACAGGTTGAGATTCCTCTTGTAGGTCACTCAGCGATTGACAGCTGGACTAAATTAGAAGTTCAAAGTAGTTGAACTTCCCTATTCTTTGGTATGATATCTGTGATGCGACAGGGACAGTATTTATCAGGTAATTACCTTAAGACCATGTTGAAAAGATAGAGTGCGATGCTTTTAACTTCTCATGGAGGCCATCATAGAAACCGCAGATTACAATATGAATTTATGTGTGAATTTTCCCTGATGTCTGTACGTACAAAACATGTGGTGCCTGACGTTTAAAGATCTTGTTTATAAGAGGAGTTCAGGCTACAGTCGTGAGTTACAGTTTATTCTGCAGTGGTCAGAATTCAAGGTCACGGTCCTCAAAAACCAGCATGACGAAAGGAAGCTTTGCTTCAGGATCCCTTGAACCTCTGTCTCCGGCAATCCATTTTTTTAGTTTCAAGGGCATTTGCATCCTTCGTGAACCATGCATCATATTCACGCGTTCTTTCCCTGCCACACATCCACGTTCTCCTTCAACTTCTTTCATTTCCCTCTTTATTTCATTCTTCTAAAGTCTGAAAAGGTATTCTCAAGTGGCCGAACGTCCATTCTCTCCCTTCTTTCCAGCCTGACATCCAGTGGTTATTATTCCTGTGCCGTTCAGCTGTGCTGAGCACGTTTTAAAGCTGTGGGGAAGGACTTCCGGAGAAACCAGGCATCTGGCTTTACATCTGCCCCTGTGCCTCCTGCACGGCCTGGGGGGATCCAGCCCTCGGCTCTCCGAGCTCCGTGCAGGCAAGCCGCTGCCGATGTCCCTCCAGGTGCATTCGGTGCAGGCCTTGGAGAGCATCCTCTCCCCAGAGCATCCCAGCAGAGCCTGGCTTACCACGCCATCCTGTCCCGTCACCCGTGCCGTGCTCTGTCTGCTTAGAGTCAAGTGACCTCGAACGGACAAAGCTCGTTTCCTCAACAAAACAGCAAGCTGTCCTGCTTGTAAGGTACAAGCACGGATGGAAATGCCCATCTCAGGGGCTCTTCTGCTGTTCCAGGCACTGCACTTGCTACTTGGGATAATTCCACTCAGCTGAATGTGTTGGGGATGTGAGGCACGGGCCCCTGAGCCGCAGAGCTGGCATTTTCCTTTCCGATGGCTGCCCTGACAAGTTATTGCAGCTTCGGTCCCTCCAAGCAACACCGATCGATTATCTTATAGTTCCGGAGTGCAAGGGTCCAAAATGGGTCCACCGTGCGAAAATCAAGGCATTGGCACAGCTGTGTGCCTTCGGGAAGGCTCCAGGGGAGACTGTGTTTCCGTGCCTTTTCCAGCGTCTAGGGGCACCTGTGTTCCTTGGTGTGGGGCACCTCCTTCCATCTTCAGGCCCAGCCGCGAAGCCTCCACCACCTCTCTCTCTGCCTTGATTCTCAGTCTCCTGCTTCCCTCCTTCCCTTACAAGGACCCCTGTGATCACGCTGGACCCACTCAGATAATCCAGGATCCTAAGCCCTTTGGCTACGAAAGGTAGTGCATCCCCAGGGTTTGAGGATGTAGACGTGGACGTTTTGGGGTGCCATTGCTTTGCCTACGACCACTGGAGAAAAGTAGAAATGGAATTTCCACTTTGTGACTCCATAGTCATGGATCTGAGTCCCTTCTTGCTCTGAGAGTTGAATTTCCCTGATGACAGCCATAGCTCATGACCACCTGGCAAAGCTGGCGTGTGCCGTGCATAGTAGGGACCACGTCCTATTTCTTTTTCAGCACTACGTATGCTATATTGCTCACACGGAAGAGAGCATTGAAATGAGCCTTAAGCCAAGCTTTGAAAAGACATACGTCTCCCTGTTGCCTCTGTTTCTGGTCTTCCAGGGGGGAAAGCAAACAACTGGGAAGGAGGCATCCGGATTCCGGGCATTCTGCGGTGGCCGGGGGTGATAGCGGCTGGGCTGGAGATTGACGAGCCAACGAGCAACATGGACGTGTTTCCTACGGTGGCCAAGCTCGCTGGATCGCCGCTGCCCGAGGACAGGTACTGTGGCTCCGACGTTCGGATCTCACGGGGGCAGGCGTGTTCTGGTTGGTCTGCATGACGCCATTGCTGTCTGCGGCTGGCCTTGTCGTGCACGTCCAGTTAGGGGACTGACTGATGGGGCCGCTGACGCGGAAACGCCGTCAATCCCGTTATCCCCGTAGGAAATCAGCGGCGAGGTATGGTGTGCGTGCGTCGTCTTTGGCTCTGCTGAGCCTACCACTTTCAACATCCCACTGATCCTGTCTCTCCTGGTGTCACAGGGTAGCTGGACAGCCGCCTCTTTGACCCACCATGGTTGGCTCCCCGACCTCTGCTCGGGGTCGCTCTCAGCTGCTCTTTGCTGCGGCTGCAAGGAAGGCAGGTGGTTCTCCCGTTAACGGCCCTCCCTCCCAGCGTGTCTTCATTTAGCAAGTTCTAAACGAAACGTCTTTCTCCTAAATTTAAATACAACTTCCTGTGACATTGCCAGTGGTTTCTTCTTAAGTGTTATTACCAATCTGAAGAGTTTTAAGTGAGGCATGCTGATGAATTGCTTTCATTAGTTTGGTGGCAGGCCAGGCTAATGTCATGCAGGCGGGCTGCAAATCTTTCAACTCAACTGCCAGCAGAACGAAGAGGAAACGGGAAACCAGAGAGGCAAGGGCAGCCCAGCCCGGGCTCTGTGCCTAGATAGGTTTGCTCATGTCTCATTGCTTTAAACCTGTTTTATTGTCTATTGTTTCCTTATTGTTTTCAAGTTTATTGTTTAGGTATATCTTCCCTGCTCCCAAACATGCACACACACGTGCACGCATGCGTGCACACACACACACACACACACACACACACACACACAGGCTAGAGGTGAGGCAGCATTGCACAACTCAGCCCTTTGCCAATCTTGTGGTCTCAGCACCCATGTACCTCTTCCGTGATTGACGAACCCAAAGACCTTTTGTATATGTGGGTTCTGTCTGGCGGCACTTACCATAGGAGCCCTCCAACCTGAAAAAAGTCTGAACACACAGGAGCCCCCAAGTGCACCTTGTATTCGTGGGCCGTGATGGCGTCATGACCCGCCGTGAATCCGGGAAGAGTGTGCCGTGTGCTCCTGCAGGGGCGGTAGCTCAGACAGGGAGCATCTGATCTTCTCGGGAAAGCGGTGCTGGCCTCGCGGGCCTGCTGGAGGGGTCTTGGGGGTCCCCGTGGGTCTCTGGGCCACGCGCTGGGAGCATCTGGTGCCGTGCCGAAGAGCAGGGATCCTGCTTGGGTTGTGATCTTGGCTTCCCCGCTGGATCCGTGTTTTCCTTTGTGGGCCTTCATTCCTCGTCTGGAACGTGGCTTCCGTAACGGCGCTGACCCCACAGGCCCCGTGGGAGGACTGCAAGCGCGAGGGTGCATAAGCGCGTGGATAGTGCCCACTGTGGGGCTTCCCGCCACACAGAGAGGGAAGGGGCACATTGGTGCGGTTCTCTCTTCTCCCACGGTCACAGCTCCTCCAGAATCCTGGAGTCCTAAAGGGAGAGGGCCGAAGGGGCGTCGGAGGGTCTAGTCTGCTCAGCCTACGTCTTTGCCGCCTCAACGACAGACACAAAACGTGGCAGCAGGAAGTCCTAAAAAGCGTTGCTGTATGTAAAGCCGGAAATCTCACGCCCTGTCTCATCTCCCCACAGGCCCTCGTTCTTACCCTTGGTGTCAAAGTTAGTCTTTCCTTAAGTCGTGCACACAGAGTGTTCCGGTCATTTCATTATTGACCTTTTCCTCTCACAGCTCATAATCTTATAATCAGCAGTGCCTTTGCCTTCCCAGTATCTTTAAATGGGCTCCATGCAATTCAGGGGAAGCGAAGGGAAGGGAAAGGTCAGAGGCACAGAGGAAGATCCGCTGAGGGAAATTGTGCAGCTCACGCCTCCTGCCCACGGCACTCTGAGGCTCCTGGAGGTCAGTCTGTTTTCCCAGTACGTGCCCATTGAAGAAGGAAGCGGCCTCCGTCTCCGGCAGGCCCAAAATATTTCATGTGGGAGCCGTGATGTTGGTTAGAACCCCCTTCGCAATAGCAAGATGCTTCTCATGGATCTCACCGATGCGCGTTGACCCAGCTCCATGCAGCGATGCTGGCTGTGGGGGGCGTTGTAGGGCCCCACAAAACGCACAGAGAAGGACACAGAACTCTGCCTCCAGATCCTTCGTGCAAATAGAATTAGTCACACGGTATGTTGATTTAAATCACGTTACCACCAAGGTCCAGGAAACACCCTCATGGACTGTCGTAGAAACCGGGAACATCTAATGTGGTGATTCTCACCACGGTGGCTCTTTCCCCCAGTGGCCGTGGACCGTGCCTTGGAGATGTTTTTGATGGTTTTGACTCAGTGTTACTGGCATCCAAAGGCCAGGGATGGTCCTAAACATCCTACAAGGCTCTGGACGGCTTCCCACAACATCGAGTAATTCAGCCAAATATGTTAGTGGTGCCGGGGTTCCCAGATGCCGCCCTCCAGTTCCCTGTTGGTCTTTTATGGAAAATGTCATTATCAATCATTAACGTCATCAGAAATTCTCAAGGAGAGCATCTGGACAATATCCCCGTATGTTTATCCATCAATCAATGATTCTCAAGTATCTATTCTTTTTTTTTTTTCCAAGTATCTATTCTTTAGAAGATAGCCTTAACTGTCCGCCACGCGCCTCAGAACAAAGATTGGTGAGGTCAGCTTCCCTGATTTCTTGCGTGAGCTATATTAAATTTACATTTCTCAGGAGAATACACTCACTTCAAGGGTCGAACCGCCAGCTGTCTGACGAGGACTTAATGGTGTGCCCTCCCATCTTTCTGGGTGTTTTGTGGGAACTGGAGGATTTCTGTTCAAAAGGCCCCTCGCCTTCAGGCACAGCCTTGTTATTCTCAAGAAGCGTTTTGAGTCTGGCGGGTGGCCTTCCTGACCAATCAGAGAGTTGGTGGGAGATGAGAAGCCCTTCCACGCAGGGTTTCTACTTAGGTCAAGAGAGCAAGGCTTTGGGGATGCGCATAAGAGGTATTCGCTCTTCAAAGTCTCAGAGCTACTGTGAGAAATAATTCTCTAATTCGACCCCGTGGTGTGCCCGTATGAGATTCCTCTCTGCAGTGCATTTTTCCTTCACACATGCTTCATTGATCCATTTGCGTTCAGTGGCACAGTTTATCAAAAGAACTTTTGGTGGCCATTACCCCAGGCGTGTTCAGAAAAATCGTTCCCCCTGCGTCTCCCAAGGAGCTGATTCTGGAAATAAAGGGAGGGGAACCCTTTTTGTGTGTGTGTGATATAAAACATAGGCAACATGGGAAAAAAAAAAAACACACATAGGCAACATGGATGTACGTAAGAAGACTGTCTCATGAAATGTATTAATTCCCAAAAACGAAAGGCCTTTCCATCAGTCACATCTTTGCGAGCAGATAGAATGTTGTCGGAGGCAGACGATGGCGACGCTCCTCGTTCTCAGGTGTTGGGGATGAAGGATTGCAACTCGCCCTAATGGGTTAAACCTTTGGAGACCAACCAAGTTCTGGCCCCAGGTGGTTCCGCTGCGCGGGGAGAAAAGGGGTGCTGACATCCTCGAGAATCACATTTTACAAAAGGTGAAACACGTAGGTCTCCTCTCCCATAAAGAAAATAAAATTAAAATATGATTTTTTTTTTTCAAGTTAAGAAAACAAATCAGGGCTTGAATGCTTGATGCCACTTTTGTGTAAGGAAGACAAGGGGAGTGACTTCATTCTCCCGTTTAATTTTGCTGCCCGATAGCTAGGCAGTTGCAGAAGAGTATTTCAGTAGAGTCATACAAATAAAACTAGTTCCTCTGCGTTTTGAGGAATAAAAGGTGAGAGTCTTCCTGTATGCGCCATCACCTACAAGCAACCTTGCTTTATGTTTGAGTTAGGCAGCGAGTTTAAGGTTTACAAAGGGAAGTGTTTTTTATGTAATAACTTTCTGGTTACTTGGGGTTTCCTTTATGAAAATACCTTTCTGGTTACTTGGGATTTCCCTTAGTTTGTGAAAGATACACGTACTTTCCCCTAAAAATGTTTTCTTTGCCATTACTTTCTACATTGAAGAAATCCGTTTATTTTGAATATGGCACAAGTCACTCATGAACATTGTGCCCCAAATTAACCTCTTTATCTGTCCTCCCAAATCATCTTTTTTCTGTCTCCCACCCCCAACGCCTTCCTTCGTGGAATGATCCCCAAATCCTTCTGAGAGCCGGCCAGGCAGAGGCAAGGGCATCTGGGCAGACGGTTCAGTGGTTCAGAGCTCAGAGAGAAGCCGGCACATCCAGGGGGAAATGAGGGTCACTGTAGCCCAAGGAACGATCCCAAAACGTGCTCTTTGCAGTGACGTGGAGGTCGTCCCCGTGGCCTTTAAGTTGACCTGACCTTCTGAAACGCACGGTGCTTGGAAGTGAGCGCTCGACGTCGTGACTGTGGCTGTGGGACAGGAGCCCGCGGGGGCGTATTCCTACCTCACTCTCCTCGTGAAACACCCCGTCAGGGGAACACGTATGTCACAGAATCAAGCGGACCCTGTGAAAGAACCCATGCAGTTTCATAGCAGCGGCTCTGGATGCACACTTGCTGTGAGAACTTGCATTTGCCGGCAGAAAAGGCCAATTAAGGGGACTCTCAAGAGGACAGAGCAAGGCTTCGTGTCACTTCGAGAGAGCCTCGGCCCCGGTCCCCCAGGTTGTGACCTTCTGGACACATTTCCGTACGGGCGATGTCAGGGGTCGTGTGCTTTCTCTGGTTATTGGCCACGGCTCAATGCAACTCTTACACGCGATTTAAAACCATCCCAAGAGTTCTGATGGCTTAGACGCCACTTAAAAGTTGAGCGCATGTAGTGTCCCTTTCCATTTTTTATGGCAGAAATGAGCCCCGTTTTGACAGGCTGTATTTCTGTATCTCTCGTCCACGGTGGATTTCCACGGCGGTGCGAGTGATTGTCTGCTCCTAGGAATGACCACGTTTGGTGTAGGATATTAAAAAAAAAAAAAAAAAAAAAATGAGCTCTAGGTCTACATCCAAAGAAGAAGGAAATAAGAGATGGGATTGTGTCCTGGGAATGAAGAAGATACATTCTCCGTCCTCAGTGGTCCTGGAAAGGTCTGCTCTCCGCGTGAGGTGGTGGTCCCAGGAGAGGGGCTTGCAGTCCTCTGTCCCCTCCTCTGCGTCATTTTTCATGACCTGGGGCTTCTCTTCAGATGGTTACACCTGCTCACTCTCGTGCATCCCTTCCTTTCTTTCCACCCTATTCAGAATTGCATATTAGTACGGACTGAGTCTTTCTCGAAAGGGATTTGAAAGGACCAAAGCACAATGACTGCCATTTTGGGATGGAAAGAGGATTTCAGAGAGCATGCCGCTTCTCAATAGAAGCGTCTCTCTACCTTGCTTCCTTCTCCTCCTCTCATGGCGAACAGGGGTGCGGGCTTGGGAAGGGGGCCGAGTGTGCCTTTTGTGCTTATTTTTAACTTACAATAATAGAATATTTTCAGTCCGTAGGCTTCTGCGGAGCTCGTGATTAATAACAAGGGTTAGGGCCAGAGAAGTGCTAAGCAACGGGGGGCTGTGATTATAGGATGGGGTTTTAGGGACACCAAATATTTTAACCACACACAAAGCTCAGGGGACGCAGGGCCTCTCAAGAACGCTAACCCAAATTGTATAGCCCAGTCTGCCTTCCAGTTTCTAAAGCCCTCATAATAAGGGATGATGGGGATGGTGTTTTGAATCCGAGGAAGATAATCCTCAGGTGAAACCATCTAACTCTTTCCAAGTCGCTCTCTGTGCCTCGTTTCAATGATGGGGCCTGATGGTATCAATGACTTCTGTTGGTCTGGTGGCTGTTAATGTATGTTTCCCTCAAAATGTAGGCTTTTTTTCCTTTCTTTAAATGCCAGAGAACCTGGTTTTGCTCAATATGGTTTTGCTCAGTACAATTGCAAAGAGTACCAATTGTTTGCAGTCTGGAAAGTTCCCCTTGGTCTCCTTGCACACGCAGGCCTCGAAGACGTGTTTGCCTATGAGAACAATGCCTTCAGAGGGCATTTCATATCCTCATCAGTAGTGTTTATTCACAAATTCATTCATTCTGATGCAGACGTGTGCTTCCTCGGACGTCTACGCAATCCAAGTTGTCCCCGTGGTCTGTATTGCCTCTTTGTTGCCCAAATTATGAGACGTTCTTACTTTCCGTAGAGCTGTGCACTTTGTGGATAAAGCTTCCTCTGCGCTCAGTCAATAGGCAGCAGTTGGGTTTAGGAGGAACAGGAGGGAGCGCCGTTGAGAGCACAGATGCCCGATAATTAGCTGGGTTTACACCCCATGGGCTGGTCCCAGTCCCATGACCTCGGATAAGTCATGTACACTTTCTGGTTGAGATTTCCGCAACTCATCACCATGGGATGACAATGGTCCCAACTCATGGTGCAGGATTAAAAGAGTTCATACGAGACCAGAATTGGCCCTGCAAAGTTGCATATGGCGCCCGAGAGGGGTCAACGAGTGTTTTTTGTGTTGGTTGCTGGATTATAACTAGGTGACTCTCTCACGCTCTCATTTACTGGAAGGACCACTCAGAGGGTGGGCTGATTGAGCTCAAGCACGATGTGGCCATTTCCCAGCTGATGCCTCCCTGATTTGTCCTACAGAATCATCGATGGGCGTGACCTGATGCCGCTGCTTCAGGGAAAGACCCAACACTCCGATCACGAGTTTCTCTTCCACTACTGCAACTTCTACTTAAACGCTGTGCGCTGGCACCCTCGGAACAGTGAGTAAAACACACTTTTCCATGCTTCTAGGACGTCCGCCATCAGTGCCGTGCAAGGAGATGAGATGGCAAGAGCGCTTTGCCCTGGAAAGGCCAGGGAATGCCTGCGCGGGTCCCGGTGCTTTGCTTTGAGCTCCTCCTCCTGTCTTTTCTTGTTCCTTCTGGTCCCGCCGCTGTCTAGGCACGATGTCAGCAGACCCTGGCTCTGACTCGTGAGCGGCCCTTCCTCCCAGGCCGAGGGAGCCCTAGGTTGCAGCCGGGCATGGCAGCCCCCGTCCTTCATGGCCTACTGGCCGGCTGCCCGCCCAGCTTCAAGCTCATAGGACAAGGTCCTTCTCAGGGTGGCTTGGAGCCGAAGCAGTACCTCTGCTCTGGGGCACATGACTTCTGTTTGTGCATTGTCTGCCTGGAAGGACTTTCCTTCTCGTGCCTTTTGGGGAATGCTTAGCAGCTTCGCAGCACCCGCCTCCCAGTGCCCTCCTGGAACAGTATCCCTGTGCCTGCCCTCTAGAGCTTTGTGCCCTCCTGGAGCTTTGCGCTGTCACGTGGAATGGCTCTTAGATGTTCGTGTGGCTTTCTCTCCCAAGTCTCAGCCATGGTGGGGCAGGAGCTGCACTGAGACCTTTCACGCTCAGTCCAAATGCCTCAGTGTCCTCGTACGTCCCAAACTGGGTGTTCTTTGCGTCGTGCCCTCTGCCCTAATCGGCATGGAATTTGGGTTTTCCAATACCACTTTTGGAGTTGCATTTGTCACAGGCGTAAAGGAGCAAATGCAGCTGAGCAGTAATCCTCGGTGTGGCATGGGCTTTAGATTTTTTTTCCCCGTGTCTTTAAACTTAGAGTCGCAGTGCTGCTCAGATCGGTAAGAGGCACAGGAGCGTGTGGAAAACGGTTTCCGCCAGTGTTGTATGTGCGGCAGGTCGGTGAGCACCCAGACAGTTTGCCGCGGGCTGGTTCAAGGGCAGCCTCGCCATTCAGTTTAAAGTGGAAAAGTGGAAAATTACAGCCCTTCCATTAGCCGCAGGTATCAGAGCAGACGTACCCTTCAGAGTCTCTGCTTGAAACCTGGGCGGCTTCCTGGCAGTGTTTCCCAGAAGAGAAAGAGGAGAGAAGCGTGAGTTTAGGATTCCAGACCAGGAAGCGTTCTGTTTACTGATCTCGTGAGTGTGTCTGTCATTCCAAACGTCCCTGTGGATGTGGTTTCTCGTTCAGATTGATGGAGACATAGTAGCCATCGGATGACGGGGCGGGGCCCTCCTTCCCAGTCGTGTTTATATGGAGCCTTAAAGCACAGAAGGAAGTTTCTGTGACTCCTGGCTGGTTAAAGAAATATGATAGCATGTTCTCAACCTCACAGAATAGCATTTCCCTAAAGGCAGCAGCCCACCCCCCATCACCGCGGTCGGAGAAGCCAGAAGGAACATACTGGGTCAGGGGCTGCGGAGACGCACTCTGCGGAGGAGGAAAGACAACAGGGACAGAGAGAGACAGAAAATAGAGCAGCATGTGAGAAAAACAAGACCCACCTTCCGACAGGCAGCTGGGATAAAATGTGCTTCTCAGACACGCCCAAGTGACATTCCCTCCCCTTGTGCACTCCTTGAATGTCGGCTGCCTTGAACCGGCAGCAGGAAAGGAGCCGGGGCGGCATTTCAGAGCTGGAGGTGGGCGTGCAGCTAAGGGGTCTCGACGCGCCGTGGGGGTTTATGCTCCATCTCTGACTTGCCTTTGACGTTGCATCTGAAACGCGGGAACGGTGCTTGTCCGCGATGACCCATGGCTTTGGGGGTGTCTACCCGGTACTTCATCAATTTATTTATTCTACAAATATATTTGAGCACCTGCTATGGGCTCCCTCTGTGCTAGGATGCGTGTCTGCGAGCAAAACAGACCAAATGCCATGCCCTGGCGGTTGCTTATAACCTAGACCGTGATGCTCGGCCACCAGGGTCAAAGGCTGGGCATGGAGAGGTGCGTGGCGGGGGTGTGACTCTCGTCCGTACGGAGTTCCCTGTGCACAGTGCGGGTTGGCTAGGTCGGCTGAGATCGTCTCAGATCTACTTGGGGAGGAGACTGCTGGTGGTGGTTCTAGTCCGTGCTGGGACACTGTCCATGATTCTTAAAGATAGGAGGGTGGCCGCCTGAGCTCACAATACTTTGTTAGACAAGACAATGGTGAGAAAAGGAAAGAAAAGAAAGGATGCCTGGGTAGCTCTGTCAGTGAATTGTCTGTCTTTGGCTCAGGTCACGATCCCGGAGTGTTGGGGTCGAGTCCCGCGTCGGGCTCCCTGCTCCGTGGGAAGTCTGCGTCTCCCTCTGCCCTTGCCCCCCTGCTCATACACTTTCTCTTAAATAAATAAGTAAAATCTTAGAAAAAAAAGAAAAGAAAAGAAAAGGGAAATTGAGGATCAGGATTTCGTGGCAGGTGGGAGCCAGCTGCCACGGGATGTGAAACTTTTGCTCACATCAGGCCAGTCCGTGTTGGGAGTATTTGCACCACGGGAGTCAGCGGACACAGCCCATCGGGGCTCTGTGCCCCTCTCAGAGAGAACTGACTGACTAGCAGGCCCCCGGTTCTAGGAAATTAGAGCAGACCGTACATGTTGTTCAAGTCCCATGACCACTTGTCCTGGTTACTTGGAGGCCAGAGTATTCCACACGTAGGGAGTACTTATTTTCCAAACACTCAGAGCTACAGTTCCGTTTCCGCCCTTTCGAAACACGAATCCCCTTTAACTGCTATATACAACGTCTTCTCTATAATTTAATAATTCCATAATTATAATAATGTTATCATTTAGTTGTCTCAGCAAGTTGAATGACATAATCGAATCCTGAGCTCGTATCGTTACTCCCATTACGTTGTGGAAGAACTCAGCAATGCATTATTATAACGTGCGTTAGTTTTCTTGCATTAAAATGGGAATGTTGAGTTAAAATGGACTGTTTCATGTGCATTAAAAGCCTTGGCTTTAAGTTTGGGCCTATGAATCAGTGCTATTGAAAATTCGGTGTAATGACAACTTGATTTTATGGATAAAATTTATCTTCGAAAGCAGGTACCTGTTACCGATTTTCACGCTTGTGAATACAGCGTATAAAACAAATGCTCACGTGAATGTGGGAGAGCCCCCAGCCCAGCCAGTCACGCACAAATCCACAGGATGCGGTTATCCTGCTGCTGAACCCAAAAGGCCTCACAAATCCGAGTACGTTTTCAGTTCAAGTTTTCTGGAAACTTTTTTCTGTGATTTTTAAAAAAAAAAAAAAAGCATCTTTAAAAAAATCAGAACAAAACGCTGTAGGATAATAGAATTCCTTCTCAAGAAATGTGTTCATACCCCACTTTTTAAAAGGTGCCTTCTTTCCAAAATAGGGAATGAGGAAGGTTTATTCTTTTTCAATTATGTCATCGTGTTTATTATTAGAATTTCGGTAATGACTATGCAGGTGTTGTTAACTCCTTTCTGTTTCCCATGCCTATGCAAGAGATAAGGAAGGTTTAAAATCCAAACAGCATTACTGTGGTTAAGGAAAGAAAAATGCCTGCTTTGTGGACCATCTAAATTTTCCACACAGTTAACCAGTTAGTTTTGCCTCTAAACTGCACCTAGGAAAAGAGAACATCCTGCTTACAGCTACTCACGTCTTCCTGGGTTGATGGTTACCCAGGGCTGTGCTTGGCTTTCGTCTCCGTTACTCCTTCCGCTGGAAGCCCTTCCCTGTGTGACCTTGGATCTAAAGGGTCAGAACGTCAGGGGCCGGGGCTGTGCTGACATGGGCTGTGGCATTTCGCTGTAGGGCCTGCTATGGACGTGCTTGTCCTTCCGCTGACCTTGAGGGCAGCTCTTGCCCTCCACCGGGACTCGCGTGGCCGGTGCATAGACCACCACCACCGGAGGGATACGTGTAAGCCTCAGGCTTTCCTTCCGGGGTGGGAATGCCGCCTTCCGAGAGCTCTGCCTTCTCCAGCATTCATGCCCATGTGGCTGTAGGTGCCTTCCGAGCCCAGTCGGGACAGCACGCGCACACACAGCTGTGGCCACACGGGCCCGACAGTGTCCCACGACACAGCGGGATCCATTTTGGAAACCAGGGAGAGCCAGTGATGCAGGAGGAAGGAGGAGGCTTCCCTGAAATTGTGAGACTTTCATTTCATTTATTTTATCTCATTAGCGCTCACAGTCCCAGGAAGGGGCTGCACTTCCCGGCTGTTCATTCACTTTAATGGGATAAAAAGCTCATAAATGGATTTTTCGTTTTCTTCGATGGAGTCCGTGAAATGTATGTTTTCATATGGCACTTTGTATTCTCTTCTATTAGACGGTATTAGGCAGTTTTTAAAGTAGACATCCAGGGGCGCCTGGCTGGCTCTGTCAGCAGAGCACACGACTCTTGATCTCGGGGTCGTGAGTTCAAGCCCCACGTTGGGTGTAGCGATGACTTAAAAATAAAATCTTTAAAAAAGATTATCTGCTTTTCTACTAGAGATGTCATATGCCTGACCTAAGATTTCATTGATATCGTGGGTGGAAAAAGGGTCAGCCCGACTTTGGTGAATTTGTTCAAACACCTTCTTCGATGGAAGCTGGGAACGTGGCGTGTTCTCATCTCACCAGACGTCCTGTCTTCTGCCCTTGTCAGCCTGCGTCCGGGTTCTACCATTTTATCGATGGTCTACCCTGGTGTGCACATCTCCTCTCTGTGACTCCGACACGGGGCCTATCCCCGTTCTCTCAGGATGCCTGCTGGCATTAGGACTTCTGCCTGCTTGCCGCCGTGTGGTCTGGGACCTGCTGTTTGCTACAGGGACAGTGTCGTGCCAAGCAAGGCACGTCCTATTTAACAAGTCTCTGGGTCTTCCTTGACTCTGCATCTTCTGCGCAAAACTGTGTTGCAGGTGGTAACATGTTCTGTCCTCCAGTCATCGTTTAGTCTTGAAATTTGTCACCTTTTCCTCCTGTGGCCATTGTCTGTGTTGTGAAAACAGACTCGCTAACCGGACATCTTAGCATCTCTTCCTTATCTGCTGTCTGTCAGACCCTCTCCTGTGTGCTTCGTATCTGATACCTCTTCTGCTCCTTATAATTGAGAGAGGTTTTGATGACATTCGTGTCAGATTCATCCGTCACAGGAAAACAAAGGAACGGTAGCGTGCATTGTGGGAGGGATTCCCTTGTCCATCTCATGAGTGATGCGTACAGGTGCGTGGTCTGTGCAGTCTTGGGTTGCACGCTCCAGGCTCCCCTCCCCCACCCAGAGGGGGCAGCAGGTTCCTGTGTGCGGGGAGTGATGGTAGCGTCTGCCGAGGGGCTGCGGGTTGGAGGAATGGGTGGGAACGACGAGGGGGAAAGAGCGCAGGTCAGTTTTCTCCCAAGGAGGATAAGCAGACTCTCCCCAAGTACATCCCACAGGCCAGCAGGTGCTCCATCCACACCTAGAGTCAAAGGAGGCCTGGAGATGGAGCCTTCCTGGGTATCCATGTGCCCAGGTCACACCTGCTGCGTGTGGAAGGCTCCGAGGCCGGGTAATAGTGTCTCCCACCGGTGTTTCTCTCGTTTCTAGCTGGGGAGACCACGCAGCCGGCATCCAGTAACTGAGTCGATGGCTAAGCTGAATGCATGGCCACACCGTCTGCTTTCAGAGTCTGTTCCGCCGCAAATGGGGACTTGTTTACCTGAGGCAGTGAGCGCTTGACACACAGTTGGAAAGCAGTTCTCCATCCGATCCAGTCGCCTCCACATCTGCGGGTGTGGACTGTTTCCGGGACTCCTGCGTGCTGTCGCACTCCCTCAGTGTAGCCAGCTTGGAGGCGTGCACTCTGTTCTTCCCTCCAAGGCTCCATGCCGGACCCCCACCCTGCCAGCTGCCCTCGTGTCTGTCCTTCATGCCCCTCCGTGGACAGGCTTTCCCAAAGCCACGGGTGACTTGTGTCGGCCATGCCCATCGCTCAGGACTGCCTGGTTTTCGATGCCAAGAGACTGCAAGACAGACACGTGTCCGGAGTGGCTGCTGTCCTCGCTCCTGTATTTGCCGTTAGCAGGACGATCCTGGGAGACGCAGCAGAATGCACTGGGCTTTCTGTGTGCACGCGCCGGCTTTCACGACGGCGGCCGGCTTCTTCCCTCATTCAGTCCTGCTTCAGTCCTCATGTCATCTGTTCCTTTACCCGACGAATGTCGAGGGCCATGTCTTTCCTGCAAGGTGCTAGGTGCCGGGCAGTGAAGAGAGGTGGGGGATGCCGTTGTTGCTTCGGAGAGCGAAGGGCAGAGCGAGAGAAATGGAGGGAGTCCACAGACAGTGAAGGTGTAGTGAGAGCTGGTGAGCGGGACTGAGAGACACTCACCAGTCCGGTTGGGACTCAGACAGGCCCACGGAGATGGCGCGGTTGGAGAGCCGGGAACGACGGGGATTTCCAGAGACAGAGGCAAAGAGCAGCAGGCGAGGCGCTTAGCATGCATGGTGTACCCACTTTGTACCCACTCAGGTTCATGAGTGCTTCTGTTGCCCTGTGATGTGTTTGTTTCTGCAGCGGAGGGCTAGTCAGAGGGAGCGTTCTGTGTTCTGACAATCAGCCATCAGTTGGGGCAGCTGGGGTTGCTGGAAATCCTGCCTGGATTTGAAGCAGATGCTCTTAGCTCGAGCCCGTAGCTGCGTCCTTGTTCGTGCTCCTGTTCTCGTATGGGGCTCCAGCCAGGAAGCTGGCAGACCTGTAAGGCATTCGCCCAGGACTGGGCCGTTCAGGGTCTGGGCTGCAGCGGACAGCGGGGAGTGAGCCTGGGGTCAAGAAGAACGAGGTATGGGTCCACAGTGAGTGCGTACTGAGAAGACGCTGGTCCCTCCGGATGGCTCCAGGTGTCTCTCTGGGTCCAAGAAGGGAACGGGGGCATTGGCGTAGGGTGGCTGGCCGAGGATAGTGGAGCAGACGGCGTGCTGTTGGAGGTGTAGTGCAGAAGCAGGGAGGTCACCATGAGCTTGGGGGCCGGGGGAGGGGTTTGCAGACAGCAGTCGATGGCGTCCACGTTCCTGGGGGGGCACGCCTAGGGGCCTGTGGCGTGAGTCCCCCATGGTGCGAAAACAGAGCATTATTGAAACGGTTCTTGAAGAATTCCAAGATGGCAGTGTAGCCGGAAACCCTGCCAGACCAAAAACCCACAGTGCCTGTGTGTGCCTCACATGATACACACACGGGATCCTCCAGGCGTCCAGGATACGTCTTGCCAGCTCTAGCAGTCGGACGGCATTCATCACGGAAAGTCTGGGTCTGAGTGATGAACGAAGACCAGTGTCCCAAAGCCATTTCCATTTAATCGTCCGTGCTCTTTAGGAATCCTTAGTGGGCGAGGCGGGTTGAGGGGGTGTCTTAAGACGTGTGCGACAGTGACGGGATTGAAGAGCAGAGGGAATGCACTGTGTCTCTCGCGTAGACGGATGCGTTATGTTCCCAGTTCACTCACACGTGGTCTTTACTGGGCACCTGGCTCTGTGTAGCGATGGGGTTGTCACCCTCGAAGCAATGTCCCGAGGCAGGCACTGTTCCTATCTGGACTTTATGGAAGGGGTGAGGGGGACCCACAGAGGGTCACAGCCGTGCCCAGCATCGAGAGCTAGGACACGGCAGAGCTGGGAGCAGAACCCATGCCCTCACGGCCGGGGCTCAAGCTCCTCATACGACAGAAGCCACAAAAACAGGGAACACGGTTTGTGGGTAAGTAGGCTCTGTGCCCAGCGTGCGGCTCAGACTCGCGGCCCTGAGATCGAGAGTCCTGCGCTCTACCGACACAGCCAGCCGCGCTCCCCAGGGAACGCTTCTGAACTCAGACAAGGGCCGTCTCCCCTGCATGTGGGTCACTGCTCCGGGCCAACAGGGACCCTAACGTCAACTGAAACACACTTGGAAAAGTGCATTGACATCTGTTATGCACAATTGATTATCTTCTGAATGAAACTGAGCAAGGTGCCACTTCATTCCCCTCCATTCTTGCGGTACAATAGAATAATGGCTTCCCTGGGTCATCGGGAATGATGTTTTTTATTTTGTAAATGAGTTTAAGATCTCGCAAAATATTTACCGGTTGCCGAGGCGAGAACAGTCTTTCTTCAGGGTACAGTGGAATTTTAACAATAGAAAAAAATGTATTTAAAAAAAATAAACTAACATTTTGTCATATATGGAGAAATATTGGATGAAATACATTATCAACAGAATTTGGGGAGATAGGACAAGATATAGCGATTAGCCATATAAGGTCACACCAGATCCTACCTATTTTATCACATGCCTGGGATGTCGTGTTTTCCTTAGAAATAAGAGCTCTGAAAATGTTGATTCCCAGGTTCCTGGTGAATAATGAGAAGAATGGGGTCCGTGTCTTATGAGCCTACCTGCAATAAAATGTATTCCCTTTGCTCTGAGTGGAGCAAGTCCAAAGTGGTCCAAAGAAATAGCACAGAGAATAAGCCATCTTTTTGCAAAAATGTTTAAAATTCAGATTAGAAAACAAAAAGGCACCTATCCCATACAGCATACCAAACCAGCCAAGAATCAGAAAAACGGGTTCTTCATGCTGCACTTGTCCGAGCTGGGTAGCGATCCCCGCTGCTCCCGGGAGAGGATGTCCGAATTCCCTGGTCAGCCTTTAAGTTGGTGCTATAGTTCACAGGCGGGCAGGCCCCGGGTGAAAGCGGTCGTGATGGGAATCTGTGTGCGCGGCTTTCAGAAGCAAGTGGGAAGGACGGGCCCTTAGAATGAATTTGTTCCGGGAGCCGGCTTTCTCTGGGCTTACAGAGACTTGACTGTGATGTCAGGCTGCAAACGCCCTCCGGATCGGCAGCAATAGGGGCGGGAGCCCCAGGGGCTTCCCACAGGCCTCTGTCTGTAACAGCCTTGGCCAGGGCTGACCCCAACCGCGGATAGGTTCTCCGCAGCTGCGGCGTGTATAGCCGAAAAGAGTTCTAAGGGAAGTCGGTCATACTTGGGAGGATACGGGGAAAAGAGGAGTTGATGGAGAGAAGGTTAAGGAAAGCACGTGGTTTTTAAAAGTCTGCTGGGGAGGGTAGCCGGGCTCGAGGGCTGCTGTCTGCAGCCGGGCAGGCCTGCCTCTCTGCCGGACTTCCTCAGGAAAAGGCAGGTGTGCAGAGCACCTGTAAGGTGACACAGGTGTGATGCACAGCCTCTCCCAGCATCCACGAGGCCGAGACCGCAGGCACCTGGATATGGATTCCCCGTAACGTATTCGTGGATTCACACGGCTTGCCCTCTGCTTCCCGAGTGTCCCAGCTGTCCCCCAAAACTGCAGAGAGGCTCATGTTCCCTTGCCTGAATTTATCCGAGAGGAGGGCTTGCCTGGGGACAGTGCAGACACCTGTGACAATTGTGTTAAGTTGATCCCCTTGGTTTATTCTGTGTTGGCATTGATTGGTCACTGAATAGGCACCCGGATATATGCAGATTATGGAAATGCATTAATAAATGCGTCGGGGATGCCACACCGGGGGAACGTCTCTGGGGGTGTACGTGAAAGCGCTGTGAGGCAGATGTGAAGGAGGGCATTCTCGTTCGGCACCTGCTTGCCCGGGTCAGTGGCTGCTAATTCTGTCGCCGTCGGCCTTCTGCACACTCAGGAAACTGTTTGCAGAGCTCTGTCAGAGGCTGTTTGCTAAGCACTCAACTCCTCACAAACTCATAACATCCTGGAATAACCCAAGAATGCATTCTTTCAAAATCATTTTTTGTAAAGCAGGTTTTTCCTAAAAAAATTGAATATTCGGGAGGTATAATGGAACACAGACTTGGTTTTCCAAGAACTTAATTTTTAGGGATGCCTGGGAGGCTGTGTTGGCTAAGCATCTGACTCCTGATTTCTGCTTAGTCTTGAACTCAGTCAGGTTCATGAGTTCAAGCCCCACCTTGGGCTTTCAAAAAAAAAAAAACAAAAACTTAATTTGTAAACAATGTAATCATCCTACTCTGGGGTCAGTGACTTCTCCTCATGTGGCATTTTCAACAGCTTTCGTAAAAAATAAGTTCCCCCTAAAATTCCAGTTCCATGGTTTGTAGCAAACGTATGGAGCGCTGCACATGCAGTCCCAGTGTACGAGGAGAACATTTCCTTCTCCTTCTCGTGTGCAGTCCGTCCCCATCCTCGCGAGGAGGCTCACTGAATTCTTGATTTGCTACTTTTCAGGCTTTGTTAGGGCAGAGAAAGTAAAATGTTCACTGAAGTTTTAGCGTGTCTAAGATTGTGCGTGAGGCCGTGTGAGCGTGTGTGTGTGCATGTGTGTGTGTGTGCACTTCTCGCGGCTCTCATGCACATGTCAGCAGCAAATCCCCCTCTTCTGGAAGGTCCTCTTAGTTTTAAACGGAAGCAGAGGCCGCAGGTTGGGAACGTCGGGGAGCAGGAGGTGGTCGAGCTGGAAGCTTCTCCTCTGTTTGCCCGTGTGTGTGTCTCGATCGAGTGTGTGGTCTGCAGTTCCCAGCGGTAAAATCTACGAGCCCAAAACAACGATCCTGGCTGAGATCTCTGTGCAAACAGTTCGTAGGATTTTTCTTCTCTTGCCTGGACAGCATCGCCTAGGACCCTGGGGGTTGGGGAAGAGGAGGAGGAGGTAGAGCGAGATGGGAGGAACAAGAAAGAGGAGGATCTTCTCCATCAGCAGGAAATACCTTGGCGACCACGTGTAAATGTGCCTCAGAGAAGCTGTCGCTCTCTGCCGGCTACCGACCATTTCTTCTGTGGTGCTTACGGCTTACTGCATGCTCTTGCTTTGATTTTCTGAGCTGTGGCTCTTCTTCGGAGCGGCAAGGACGAGACCTCCGTCCGTTGCTGCGCTAACTGAGGCTTTGCTTTCCGGAAGGAAGCCCACGGCCGGCCGCGTGGCATGTGTGCATGCTTCCCTCTGCGGGGAGGCCCGGGACGCTCTCCGCACCCCGCCAACCCGTGTCCTTGTAAACTGCAGGCACGTCCGTCTGGAAGGCCTTCTTCTTCACGCCCAAGTTCAACCCCGCGGGCGCCAACGGCTGCTTCTCCACGCACGTGTGCTTCTGCCACGGGCACTTTGTGACCCAGCACCACCCGCCGCTGCTGTTCGATGTTTCCAGGGACCCCGGGGAGAGAAACCCGCTCTCGCCGGCCACCGAGCCCCGCTTCCAGGAGATCATCGACGTCATGCGGCGGGCCATGGAGCGCCACGCCGAGACCCTGCAGAAGGTCCCCAATCAGCTGTCCCTGGGCAACATTGTGTGGAAGCCGTGGCTTCAGATGTGCTGCTCGGCCTCCGGGCTGTCCTGCCGGTGTGACCGGGAGAACGCGGTCAGGAACGCGAGCCACTAGCTGCCCGTCAGGGTACGCCACGGAGGCCCGGCACCCGCTCCGCCTCCTGCCTTTTGCACGCACACGGGGGTGGCCCAGCGGAAAGCCGGCCCTGTCGGCGCCTCGGACGGGGAGCCTCTCTCCATCTCACCGCCCAAAGGCTCCATCAAGAGCCCCCTCGTTACCCCGAGGGAAGAGCAAAGTCTGCGGTATATACAGGGATCCATGCCATACTTGGGGCTTCCGTGGCCAAAGTTCTTCGAGTCCTGTAAGCGTGGCGGGGGTCAGGTGGGTAGGAAAGAGCAGAAGGAATCAGGTTGACGCCTCTGCAAATGAGAGGACCCATGGCGTAAGGTGCCATTACTCCTCGATGCCGTGTGGGGCCTGGGCCGCCATGATTCCCCTGGCGTGCTGCTAGAAAGGGGAATAGCATTTAAAAAGCATCTACTAAAACGTAATATATGCAACTTAGCATGAGTAAAGTGCCATCTTCTTCATCAATAAGAGATGACACTCAACTGCAATTTGGTTTGGAAGGCAATTATTATCGGTGTTCTTTAGAGCACATATTAAAAACTATTTGTGAGAGATCTATCCACATACACAGTTTATTTCGTTCCTCCAGAAGTCAGAGATATTTAAACTATAAAACTAGAAGCGTCACACTATGTAGGTAAACGTAAGAGAGGTTCACAGAGAGACTTTCTTCGCGCAGCACACTTTCTTGGAAAGTCCTTCGGGAGCCCTAATCCCAAGACAATCTGTCCTGAACGGATTTCCACTGCAGAATTGATAGTGTTATATTTGGGTTTTACTGTTTCTTTGGTGAATGGAATTTCTCAGATAAAGGCTACCTCGGGGATACTGTGGCACGAGGAATCCCTCCCCATGCAGTGCAGAATTACTTGCCTGGAAAGTGTATTACTTGCCAGGGGAAACTCATAAGCACAATATCGGGACACCTTCAGTTCTTGCAGAATTGGCTGATGAGACCACAGTAGTTCGTATAAGTACTTTTGTTTGGGACACTTGTATCGTGTCGCTAACAAATTCCCGGCCCTTCCGTCTTGGATGAGAGGTACGATTTTGTTTCAATCCTGCTTCTTCCCACATTGGCAGTCGAGGGGCAGGGCATCCCCCCAGGCCACGGGGGATGTGGGTAGGCCGTGGCTCTGTGGGAGGTTGGTCCTGGGTCTGCGCCCGCAGCCCCCACGGAGGAGGGGACGCACATGAGGACAGGATGCTCCTGTCCCTCGATCAGACACCAGACCTCCTCCGACAGTATCACGTGGGCCTTTCTGGACAGTGGAGAGGAGCTGCCGTTCCTGTGCCCGTCCATTCATGTCTTTAGTGCACGTGCCTGAGCATCCCCTCTTGGCCCGGTATTTGCTGCATTCCGGGAGATCGCACAATGATGGAGGCCTGGACGCCTGCCCCATGGCTGTGTGCAGAGACTGTGCTCTCAGGCGCTCAGACCATGGGCCACGCGTCTCTCCACGTGTCCCCCACCCCAGGGAGAACGTCCAAGATGCAACAGTATTTCTGCGGTTCCTCTTGAGATCCGTGATTTCACATTTTACATCTTTGTATTCTTTCTCTTACAATCTACAAGGGATGTCGTTTCCCTCCCCTCCCCGGGAAAGGTTGAAAGTTGGCGAGCAAACAGATTTCTTTTCATGTGGATTTCTAACTCCAGAAATTGCTGGGAACCTGTCCCATTGCTTTGCTGGTGTTACTATGCCGAAACTATTTAAAACCACTATTACAGACTTACGTTTTACGCTGATCATGTTTCTTCAAAGTTTAACACACTCAATGCAAGTGGACTTCTAGACAACACTTTAGGGAGTGGGGCTGTGTGTTGGAGAATTAAGTGAAAGGAAGCACTTTTATAGATTATGTGAATACATGTGTATGTAAAGAGTTGTTCAGTCTGGACAAGGTTAGCAGCAAATGAAGGATACATATACCTCTAGAAATAAAAGCAGCTTTAAAATATTTGCCTCAAGGGGCGCCTGGGTGTCTCAGTCAGTTAAGCGTCTGCCTTCAGCTCAGGTTGTGATCCTGAGGTCCTGCGTTCAAGCCTCACGTCGGGGTCCCTGCTCAGTGGAGACCCTGCTTCTCCCTCTGCCTGCCGCTCTCCCTGATTCTGTGCTCTTTCTCTCAGATAAGTAAATAAAATCTTAAAAACAATTTTGCCTCAAAATAACTTAGATGACTGTTAATGAATCAGGGTATTGGAAAATCAGGTGTGTTCATGATAAGCATGATTCTTAGGTTTCAGCCCACTTACCCTCTGGAAGTTTTGCTTGGGGTGTACAGCAGGAAATTGGAATTCTTTTTTCAGCAGACACCTAGCAAACCTTTATGACCTAGTTTGTGGTGTTTTTACAAGGTTGTCCGAGCTACTTGCTTTCAAAGCATCTCACTGCTATTACCTCTTGGTTGTATGTCCCAGCCTTCCTGGGTTTTGGTCCACGTCTGAAAGATGTGATCTATAAAGTGACACACCTGCGTAGGGTTTCTGAAAACCTCGTTGCAATGTCCATGCCAACTTAAAATTTTCCTTGGCAGCGAAACATGGTTTGCCTTGTCGTGTGACTTGATGCAGCAAGTATGTGGAGGGTCGCCTGTGTAAAGCGATGTGGCTGCAGGGTTCAGTTGGGGAAATGCTGATCCCTAAGCCGCAGGGAGGGGCCCGAAGTGCAGAGACGGACAAGAAAGAGAACAGCCCCTCCCCTGTAATCGGGCATGCACACCGCCTCGGGCCTTTTGGGGGGTTGCGTGGAAAGTTCCCTGATTCCTTTTAAAATCAGAAGGAAGAGGATGAACATTGAGGATTGAAGATCACATGCACTTGTGTACCAACATGGTCGTAAAAGAAGAATCTTGGTGTGTTTTCACATGTTTTAGGTTCGCGTGCAACATGTCATTATCTTAAAACGTATTTACTAGGTTTTCCCTTCGCGGGCGGGTCAGAGTCTCGAGTGGGCCCGTATGTGGGGGAAACGGCTCTTGCGTTCATGACGTATTTGCTGCAGGGAAGTCTGCAGCGTCGAAATGGCGAAACGGAGAACGTCGATCTGTCTGGTCGGGTCTTGAGACGGGATTCCCTCGGAACAGCGAAGCCGCATCAGCATAAAGCACGGCAGCGGTGTGATGTCAGTGCGCCCTTCAATGCAGCACCCTCTACGACACTTGCGGTGGGGGACTCTGGGATCCTGGCCATCCTTGGGGGCCCGCTACATCACTGAATACCGTTGGAGCTCGGTTTAACAGGCTCCCAAGAAAACAGTCATCGTAATCGGCCAGTATTTAACAGCGTCCAATATTATGTTAAAGGAGCCCTTTCGGCTAAGGAAATGTCAGCTCTCCTTTTTAGGATACTTACCAGCAGCTTGAAAAGTACCCACGTGTTCACCCAAGGGAAACATCCTTCTCGTAGCGATGTTTCCGTTTCCTAAGAACCAAAGAGCATCTCGGAGACGCTCAGATGTTCACCCGACAAGGGTTCTACTACTCACGAGGGTCAAGTGCTCTGAACGGGTTTGCAGGATAACGCTGTTTAGCTCACGCAGCAAATACATCCCATCCTCCTGGAGGCAGATGGCACAATGCCTCGGTTGGCTTTACCCGGTCTGCAACCCGTCGCTTTCGTCCTGAAGTCTGGGGTCTGAAACTGGCCTCACGGATCACGTGAGAGTCTCCGGTTACAAACCGGGTGCAAAATGAACTAGGTAAAGTGCCGTATTTACAAAGAAGGGCGTGTTCCCGTCTCTGTCATTACATTTGAGACAGAAACTTTCTCCTGGAGCAAAGGCCCAGTTTCATGTCGGTGGGTACGCGGCAGGGAGGTATCTCCATCTTCCCTTATTATCATGCTGGGGCCATGAGACGCTCAGGCTTGGCCGGAAAGTTCCGTGCACATCCTCTTTCCTTGAGGCCGCTGAACGCACAACATCGGGTAAGGACTCAGCAAAGATCTGAGGAATGAGGGTGCCGCGCTGGGGTTGCAAGAGCGTCGTCACCACCTGGGGCAGCCAGGGGGATCTGCCTGGTTACCGGCGCATTATAACCTAAGCAAGAGTCAGTCTTTTCTCTCTGAAGCCACTGAGATTCGGAAGTCGATGGTATCATAGCAGGTTGACTAGTTACCTTGACTAATCCAGTAGGTTGGCCACACTAGATCAGCCTGACCTGTTGTGATAGCTCTTTGGATTGCAAACGATTTTTTCTGATTTACTGGTGCTGCTTTCAGTAGAAGCTCCATGCATTAATTCTTGTGTGTCTGTGTTCTTTTATATTTTTATTTTAATTTTTTTGTCCCAGCACTTAAGCTGAGATCTAGCCTGTTTCATTATTAAGTGTGCAATGCACTACTGTTAACTTTAGACGCCAGGCTGCATGGCAGACCTCCAAAATTCATCTTTCTACTCAGTGATGCAGAGCTCCTTGTCTTTCTTTTCCCCCAGATCCCCTCCACCGGCGTGCTGCTGCTTGCTTCTGTAAGGTTGACTCTTGTAGATACCTCCTGTCAATGGAATCCTGCAGTGTTTGTCCTTCTGTGACTGACGTAATTCATGTCACGTAATGTCCCTCAGGTTCATCTGTGTCATTGCATTTTGCAGGGATTCCCTTCCTTTTTAAGATTAATGTTTAATGTAAACATTTTTTTTTTTTTTTTAAAGCCACAAGTGTTGAGAAAGATGTAGAGAAAAGAGAATCTTCATGCTTTGGGGAAATGCAAAATGGTACAGCCACTATGGACAACAGTATGGAGGGGCCTCAAAATATTAAAAATAGAATTACCATACAATCTAGCAATCCCACTTCTGGGTGGGAAAAAATTACAATCAGTTGGGGCACCTGGGTGGCTCGGTCACTTAAACGTCTGCTTCGGCTCAAGTCATGATCCCAGGGTCCTGGGATCGAGCCCTCTGTCGGGCTGTCTGCTCAGTGGGGAGCCTGCTTCTCCCTCTCCCGCTGCTCATGCTCTCTCTCTTTGTCTCTCTCACTTACTCTCTGTCTCTCAAATAAATGAGATCTTTAAAAAAAAGAAGTTGCAGTCAGGATCTTG
>CM052901.1:100012066-100029731 GCA_028534135.1 Potos flavus | reverse complement strand
CAGGACCTGCAGCCAAGACACCCATGAGGAGTCTCCTCTCGGGTGACCCTGGGAGCCACCTGCCGGCGGGAGTCATGGAGAGAAGCCCGGGAAATGGGGAGAGGGGGGTCATAGGTGGAGAGATGAGAATAGAGAGGTGGAGAAGCAGGATAGCTCAGTGTGAGACAGAGCGAACAAAAGATGCCTTTTCTGCAAAAATATGGCTCTACGTTCAGATCCCCTGGTGGCTGGCTATACTTGGTGGCCTTTCTCTATGTTCCATGAGCTTTCCGTGAATTCTTACAATAGCATTCGGTGCCTTGTGAATCAGAGCGCTCTCAAGACACACTGAATAATTCTGTAAAAGCACAAACCCCCCTTTAAATCAAAATTAGCTACTATTTATGGGAATATTTAGACTATTGCCCAGGGGCCAGGCAATATTCTAAAAGCTTTATGCATAGCGACTCTGTTATTTCTGCAAGAACATTGGTGAGGTGTTCTGTCCCCATTTTGCAGATGTGGGCGCTGAGACTTGAAAGGCGCAGCCCCTTGCCGCAAGCATGCACGCAAGGAAGGGTCGGGGTTGTAGTGAGTCCCAAGTGTCGTGCCCTTAGCGTCTTCATTAGCCGCCAGGCTGCGCGACCTGTGGGAATGCGTTCCATTGCACGTGAAGCAGAAGGAGATGTGGATTTTATTTTACTTTTTAAAGATGTATGTATATAGAGAGCATGCGTGTAGGGTCAGGAAGAGGGGCAAAGGGAGAGGGGAGGGAGAATGCCCAGCAGACTCCCCGCTGAGCGCCCTCCCGATCCCGCAACCCTGAAATCTGTTGTCCCAGGCTATTGCACACAGAGAACGAGGGCTTGCGAGCCACCAGTCCTGCCCTTAAAAGCCCTCGGTGGCCGCTGTGTGCCTGTGCGCTGACTCCCTGCCCTGCAGGGTGGGTGTGCAGACCGCTGTCACCGCGGAGGCTGTGTCGTGTGTGATGGACACACAGACTCGCACTCGTGCGTGGGCGTGCTTGCACTACATAGACCGTATGGCCGACCCTTGTTTCCCAAGTCCCCTTGGCCCTCCACAGATTCCGAGCCGTGTTGGCCGCCCTCTGTTGGACTTGGCATCCTCTCTGCAGGTTCTGCCCCGTTCCCGGCAGCAGCTGCCGACCTGCGGTCCCAGCTTCAAGTCTCCAGCCCTGTGCCCCATCCCCCCACTCTAGGCTGCCGAGCCCAGACTCCTGCGGGAGGCTCACCTGCCATGCCGGGCTCCTGAGTGCTGGGGTCCCGTCACTGCCATTTCCCTAGGACCCTGAGCCATCTGGAGGTTGTTTCTGGTAACTTCTAGCCTCTCTTGCTTTCTGCCAGATTTCCCTGCTCTCAACACTCCCTTCAGACCCCTCCTCCGCCCACTGACACGGCATCCCACTCTGTGGCCATCCCTAAACCTGTTTTTTCCACCAGTTCTCCCTTAATCTGACGCCTGCTGCCTTGCTATCCAGGGCAGGGATTTTCCTGGAGCTCTCTCCCCTCTCTCCTTAGACTCCCTGCTGGCTGTCCCTCCTTCCTCTTAGAAGTGATTTCTAACCCCCTCGAAGTTGCAGTCTGTGTTCTTACGTCCTCCTCACACACTTGGAACCCAGCACACCCCACACGAAATGGACTAATCTCCCTTTCCCCAACAATGTTTACAAAAACCCCACATAGCCCCACTCCTTCTCTTGCTTAATTGCATTCCCATCTTCCGATTCGTGTAGCCTCAAGATACCGAAGTCACTTTTCCTTCTTTGGCAACTCTTCATTTAATTTTATCGAGTTCCGTGGATTCCACTCGAGAACTCTCTCTCGAACTTTTATGCTCGTATTGATTCCAAAGGCTACTCTCTGGCTTTGGGGTCTTGTCATCTCTTATCTAGATTGTTTCTGATTGATCATCTTTCCTACTAGGGCTCCTGGTCCATTCTAATCTGTTTCGCAGTTAAATGCCGCACCTGTCTTCCTCGATGCTCCTTCCCTAACCTTATCTTCCTATCTGCGTTTGCTCGTCTCTTCATATTATCATGTTCAAGGCACGTCAGATACCTTGCCATTTCCTCCTCTTGCTCGTGGCCGTTTATCCGGGCTCATGCGAACAGACCGTGCTGCCTGCAATGATTTCTCTCCGTTCTCCCCATGGATGTCCGCCTTCGTGTTCTCTCGCTGCTGTAAGAAAATCATCACAAACATAGCAGCGTAAGACATCCCACATTTATTATCTGGCAGTTAGGGAGGTCAGAAGTTTTTGGGGGCAGGATGGTTGGTTGCTTTGGGTTTCATAAGGCTAAGATCCAGGTGGTGAGTGGCCTGAGATCTTGAGTGATCGTGGAGACTCTGACGGAGAAGCTGCTCCTAGACTCGTTCAGGTGCTTGGCAGAATTCAGTTCCTTGCAGGTCGGGACTGTGCGTTCTCTTTTCTCCTGCTGGCTGAGCCGGCGGCCATCCTCAGCTCCTCTCGGCCACCTCCATAGCTTGCCCTGCTGCCCCTATCTCTTCAGACAAGCAGCAGGTGCCTCAAGTCCTTCCAGGCTTCCGGTATCTCTCGACTTCTTTCTTGTGGCTCATCTTTCCCATTCCACCAAGAAAAACTTCTCTGCCTTTCTTAGACTGATGGGATAGGATTGGGCCAACTTGCATAATTCAGGATTATCTCTCTATCTGAGGCTCCATAAGCTTAATTGCATCTTCACGTGTAATTGCCATGTATCTTAACCTAGCCATAGATTCAGGGGGTGAGAGTGTGCACATGTTTCGGGAGAATTTCTGCTTACACCAAAGCCCACTGGAAAATGCAATCTCTGTCTGTAAACTGACCTCTGCTTCATTGCGTCCTTCAAGATAGTACCCTCGTGTTGTGCTTGCGAATGACCTCTTAATGCATTAGCTTCCTTTGTGTAATATTTTATTATACACATTTGCAAATGCGCGTCACCCCATCTATTACAAATTGCATGAGCTCAGAAAATGCACCCCGATCACCTTGATATTCATGGGCGGCATCCTTCACACTGACTTCTGTGCCTTTTTGTCAAATAAAATGAATGTGTTTGTAATAGTTTGGTGAATATTTATGAAATGCTTCACATGTGTGAGACCCTGTGGCCTCCAGAACATGAGCCGTTTGAAGGCATCAGTTAATACAAAGGTAAATGTTGGGGTGCCTGGGCGGCTCAGTCGGTTACGTGTCGGACTCTTGATCTCGGCTCAGATTATGATCTCAGGGTTGTGATATTGAGCCCCACATCGGGCTCTCTGCTCAGCGGGGAGTCTGCTTGAGATTCTCTCTCCCTCTCCCTCTACCCCAGCTCCTATTTTCTCTCTGGCTCTCAAATAAATACATAAATCTATGAAAAATGTTTTTAATTAAAAAAAATTACAAAGGTAAATGCAATACCTATTTACAATAGGTCAGTCTTCCTTAGTATTCCTTACATCAAGACACACTGTGGCTTACGTGCAAGGAGAAATATGCCCTATGCTTGGTTTTATTTTTGGTTTTTTTTTTAAGATTTTATTTAATTATTTGACAGAGAGAGAGCACACATGCAAGGGGAGCAGGAGACAGAGAATCAGGCTCCCTGGTGAGCAGGGAGCCCGATGTGGGACTTGATCCCCAGGATCATGACCTGAGCTGAAGGCAGACGCTTACCCGACAGAGCCACCCAAGAGCCCCTATGCCCCACACTTGTTGTGTCAGTTGTGTGTTGCTGCATAAGCAAGTATCGCACACTCAGAGGCTTAGAACGACATGGGTTCACGACCTCACACTCCCTGTGGGTCAGGCGTGCAGGCAGACCTGAAGTGGGTCCACGGCTCCGGCTGTCTCCCGTGAGTGCCGTCCGTGTGCCAACCCAGGCTGGGGTCTCTCCGGAAGGTCTGACGGGGGAAGGGGTCCCCTGTAAGCACATGCGGCTGTTGGCAGAGTCCGCTCCTTCCCAGCTGTGTGTGGAGGCTGTCTCTGTCCCTTCCCACATGGGCATCCCCAGCTGGATATCTTGCTCCTTAGAAGAGTTCCAGCCGAGAAGGCAAGAGAGACCCGAAGCACGGTGAAGTTCTAATCTTTTGCAAGCTGATGATGGAAGCAATGTCCCACCTCTGCTAGAAGCGGGTCTCTAGGTCAGCACCCGTACCAGGGTAGGCGGTAACACAAGGGTGTGCATTTTCAGGAGGCGGGCTCATTGGCGGTCAGTGATGGGTGTGCCTGCTCCATGGGTCTTCCCAGACACAGGATGTTGGACCACAGGAAGTCACTTAGCGGGTTACAGAGCAGGTGCACTAGGGGGACAGAGCCAGAGTGTTGGTAGAGCTTGGCGATGGGCGGGCTGGTCCTTTGAGGAGACTGACCTGGTGGAGGGAGAGGTGGTGAATGGAAGACTCAGACCAGAGTTCCTAGCCTTGAAATAAAGAATCAAGATGTAGTCTAGCAGGTAACAACCGTGCGTGCCCACGAGCAAGCATGGGGCAGCTCCGTGGGGCACCGGGTTGAGTGTCGAAAGCAGGATGCGTCTAGGACAGCCCTTCTCAGATGCTCTGGTCTCAGAACCCCGAGCCAGTGTTGAACATCACCGAGGACCCCACAGACAGACTCACACGGGTTACAGCTATCGCCGTGTGCTGGATTAGAAGTGAAAACGAAGCTACTTAAACATATTTGCACATTCATTTAAAAGTAGCCATCGTAAACCTATTTCGTGTGAACATAAAAATATTTATAAAAGTAACTATATTTTCAGGGCGCCTGGGTGGCTCCGTCGGTGAAGCGTCTGTCTTCAGCCCAGGTCATGGGATTGAGGGTCGTGGGATTGAGCCCTGCTTATGCTCTCTCTCTCTCTCTCTCTCTCTTTCTCTGTCATATAAATAAATAAACTCTTAAAAAACAACTATATATTCTAAGATAAGATAAAACGGTGAACTATGTAGCAGTACATTTTTGTACATTTTTGCCAATCTTTTTTTATGTCTCGATTTTAACAACAGACAGCTGGATTCTCATCGCTGATAATGCACTCAGTCTGTTGAAATGTGTTGTGTTGGTTGGTGTGTACTCAGAAAATCTGGCTTCCCACAGTTACATAGTCGGAAAAAAACAGGATAATTAATAGCTGTGGATATTTTTCTCTATTACTACAGCAAAACTGAACACCGCTAGCTTCTTATAAGTTAAAAAGTGTCCTATGAACCTGTATCCATACACATTTTCTTCTCTATAACATTAAAATTCCTTGTTTTATCTTGCACTTGAAGTGCATATTTCACCCGTGCACCATTTTGTAACATTGTGCATTAGTTCTTTCACAAAATAGCAGTTTGATGAGTTATGTAGGTCTTCCAAATATTCACCCATCTCATTATACAAATGGGAACCTCCCATTTATTAACATTGCCACCGGTTTTCTTAGGAGCGAATTTAGGAGTTTGGGGAGGCCATCAAGTGTATGGTGGCAGATACAACATTTCCAGAACACGAATTTTTCCTGAAATCTTGAATTTTGTCATTGGCAGCAAAGACTCGTCAGTTGTTCTCCATCAAGTGACAGACTTGCTTTGTTCATTTTTGAGAAAACGTCTGCCAAATAGCCAAGTCTGAATTACCACAATCATCTGCCAGGCATCGTATCACATAAAAATGGTCCCGACTGAGTCACGTCACAAACTCAAACAGTGGCATCCTCTTTTTCCTCCCATGGAGACAGCCATCAAATGTCCTCATGCAGGAGAACAATGCTATGTGTACCCCCCATTTTATCGTGCAGTTTATCTTTTTTAAAGATTTTATTTATTTATTTGACAGAGAGAGAGAGAATGTGTGAGCCGCAGAGGGAGAGGGAGAGACAGACTGAGGGAGAGGCAGACTCCCCGCTGAGCAGGGAGCCCAAGCTGGGACTCGATCCCAGGACCCTGGGATCATGACCTGAGCCCGAAGGCAGATGCGTAACTGGCTGAGCCACCCAGGAACCCTATTGTGCAGAATCTTAAAAAGATGTATTCAGTCCACGGCATTTCCGTATTATTAGGAAGACAGATGTGTTCCCAGGGACCCTGTAAAAATGTTTCCCAGACTTGCGAGGGACCAAGGTTCACACTCTGAAAACCGCTCAACTAGAATCTAGCGGGAGGTATCGTTGAGTGAGGCTGTAGGAGGTCACGAAAGTCAAGATCGAGCATGCTCTCCCATCAGCTCCGTGACTGAGCCTCCACTGGGCCTTGTCTCTGTCTGCCATCACGTTGCTGGTCACCAAAACAACAAAGCTTCTCAACCGAGAAAGAAACTCATTACTGGCTGTTTCGACAGTAGCCCCAGCCGGGTCTTTGTGCCTCTTGGGCTCTCCTTGTAGTGCTTGTTAATTAATTTAATTGTTGTGTATGCACTTGTAGCTGTTACTCATTTACTTAAAACGTCACTCGTGTGTGTTTATTTACTCATTTGCTTGTGTTTGCAAACGTCTGTCCAGCAGGATTCAGGAGGTCTCTGCAGATTCTTTTCCTTTGCTAGTCTATTACACGACCCTTTGAAATATGAAACCCTTCACAGATCTTTGTTAAATAAAGATAAAGAAATGGACACCGTCTAATCATACGATAAAGATATAGTTCAGCATTATCAACCCTGTGGAGAATGCAGCTGTCCTTGTTTTTGTAATAACAAAAGAACGGATTGGAAAGAAAAAGAAATTGAATCAATCGTTTAATTCTGTTCTACTTAAAGGGCGCCTTGAAAAGCTCCTGGAAACCTATCCCACAGGTAACACCAGCCATTCCAAATAAAGCCAAGCTTGAAAGAGATAAATAAGAGTTAAAATGAATATTGATTGAGCAACAACGCACCTCTAAAAGCAAGCGATTTTTAATTGCCCTTTTTTATCAGTCAAGCTTGCATGAGGAAATGATCTTAAAATTTAGTTGTCACTCTCAACGTTTAGGACCCAGCAGCATTTCCATTGTAAGGCTCGCTGCTTTGCATGCTGCAGGGAGGAGATTTGTATAAACTCCTGATGAAGGAGTATGTGCTATTCCCAGTGTTTCCACGGGCGTCGGATTCCCCGCATGGAACCCGGAGTGACTTTTGGCCATAAAGCACCGGCCTGTTTATCTTCTTCTGAGCATGGCAGCATTGGGGGAATACGAGTCACGGGAGTGACGGGTCACGGGAGAGTACCTTGACATCTCACTGAGACTCGGCTCCCTTTTCTGCGAAATGGAGTAAAGACGTCTACTGTTCAATCGCGTTGTCGAAGTCAGGAATCGTACCATGTGCAATGAGTGTAATTTGTGTTCCTAAGGCCCACTCTGTATGCTCACATAACAATTTTCCCGATCCACTGCTCCTTGAGAAATGGGTTTTATAAATAGTCAAGGATCCCCATAACTCACTTCCTGTAAGACACACTCGCAGGGGAATTTCTCTTATCGCTAATGAGGCTAAGTGACCCCTTCTCTCTGCCATTCCTGCCTGTGTCCGGAGTTCATTGGCTCACATGCCCTGGATTTCCATCTGTCACGTGGGCTTCATGTTCTTGAAAAACGTTTTCCTGGGAAAAGGTTCTACATGGCTGCTTTCGTTTTGCTGACTTTCTGTCGTGAGCTGGTCTGGAACCCTCGGAAAAACAGAGACCGAAAAAAGTAGCTAATGTGGCTACTGTAATTGATTCCTCTGTACCATTAGTGAGAGATCTCAAGCTCCAAGATAAATGGGCCACGACTGGGCGATGCTGTTGGGAATGTGTCTTGACTCTTCATTACTAAGGTCTGCCTCAAAAATATCAGCCCCTCCTTGCCCTTCCTTTGTGCACTGCGCTCAAGACGACATAAAAGAGATAGCAGGGAGACAGCTTGCATCCGTTTCTATAATTCTGATGCATTATTAACTTTCTTAACCCAAAAAAAATGTGCATGTCAAGATTGATTACAATCCTTAATGGATATGTAGTTTAAGGATTGTTTCAGCATCATTTCCACCCACTACAACTGATGGTGAGAAGGAATGAGTCACTGTCTAGTAGTTGTACTAGTAGTTACGCATGGATATCGCATCTAATGATCTCAGACAAGCTGCCTGGTGACTCTGTGTCTACACAGCCATTTACACTTGCTTTTCCTAATTGAAATTAATTGGGATAAATATATGTCAAATCGTGAAACTCGGGAACCTAATTTTAATGGAATGATTGAGCTCTTTTTCATACTCATGAGCCTGACCGTATTTTCTCTTCTTACAGAGGTCTTCTTTGATGCGCCTTTTAATGACAATGTGTTTTTCCTATGCCAACTTCTCAGATTTCTCAGAAGTAGGGTAAGGTAGCCTCCCGGATCTGTCTGCAGATGGGAAAAGAGGTGGTCAAGTCCTTTGTGTCACCAGAGTAGCTAAGGCAGTGAGGAATCCAATCCTTCAAAGTAATTGGCAAAACATAGCTATTACTTGGAGTAATTCTTCCATAGATGCTAAATAAATATATCTGAAATGCACAAATGTGTTAGATTAGAATTTTATGACCCTGGCATTCAGCACTCATATGAACAAAGCCGAGGATATTTCGAGTACTTATTGGGCATAAAAGATGTATTTGTAGGCACGATTGTATCACTGTATCATTGCAAAATCTGTAATTGGCAATGACTTTCAGAATAGTACATAGGTTCCCTAAGTACTGCACTCGTGTCATGTGGGATGAGTCCCTGGTCACCCAGAAGTTTTCCGTGCAGAATTAGGGATGCATTACGTGGGATAGGATCAGATTCCTTGTCTGTGCTGAGGGACCTTCCTGAAACCAACACGTTTGCCACCGAATGAAGTCCCGTTGGTTAATTCCAAGAATATCGTGTGCCTCTTGATAGTCGTGTCTTAATTTCGTGAATTATCATTTTTGCTCTCTGCCATATGGGTATATATGTGGTTCTTAACATGTGTCTTGTCGTGCGTGGATACACACGCGGTTGATGGAGAGGAAGGCCGCGGCTTTCTAAAGTCATCCTGGTTTCTGGTGGGCACACAGACACACACAGGAGGTCACTCAGTGCCCGCTCTGCAAACGCAGCCTGGCATCTTGGGAGGACTGGGCGCTCCCTGGATAGGTCAGACGTCTTTGGTGCCAGGGGTCAGCAGCGGGTGCAGCCTCTGAAGCATCACACGCGGGGACCGCCGGACTTAAGGCAGTGGGGACTAAGCATTCGTGTAAGATTGGCGGAGCAATTTGCCATGAGATCAGCTTGTGGGACATTCCCAGGAACAGTCCAGGCAGAGGAGAGTATCCTCGCCAGTGAGCTGGGTTAGTGTTACAATTCTTTGTTTCTCTCTGGCTCTGGATTCAGTCCTGTTGGGTGTATCACAAAAGAACCGTCGCTCTCTTCCGGGTGGGGGGGACTGAACCTCACCTGAGCTCTTTGGGGACATTTGGAGAGCCAGAGTGTCGAGGTGTGGGGCAGGTTTGTCTGGAACTGTTTCTGGGGCTCTTTGTCCGTGTAGACAAGCCAGGCCACCGCGGCGCTCTGCTCTGCCTTCCGTCGACCTTAGACTCCCGCCTTCACCTTCACGGGCCTCTCCCCTTCTCAGGGTCTGAAGCTTCCGCGGTTCAGCCTGCCCACATCTCAACTCTCTGGCTTTGCTTCTCCCCTCCCTCTCCCCTCAGCTCCCCCTGCCATCTGCTGAGAACCCTTTTTACTTGTTAACCTGTGCAGCTGTCCATGCACTGTTGACTGTGAAATGCCAGCTTCGTCTTTCCAAGTTTTGAGTTCTTGGTCTATCACGAAAAGCTTTTGGAACTTCGAAAGCCTTTTCCTTTGTCGTCAGTGCCTGACACCATAGATGTGGGTACCTCTAAAGTTTGAAATGCATTTACGGTGCCACCTAAGATTGAGCAAGGCCTTCTTCGTTCTAGGCATGGGAGCCTCCTTCTAAAGTAACCCCACAGTGCTGTTTCCCCCGGTGCGGTGGGCACGGCCTCGGGAGTGATGGGGAATAAAAACCATTCTGGTTTAATGCTCTAAGTAGACTATTAGCTTTATGTATTAATATGTGTATTTTCTCTGCAATCGCTGATTCCCTGCCTACAGCTAGTTATTGAAATAAGCCAGTTTTGCATATTTATAGTTGGGATAAGTAGCAATTTTCAACTCTAATATTCTAAAGGGGAGAGTGACTTCAGAGGGTGAGTAGAATATAAAGACGGACGATTGTCAAGTTCTTCCTCAAAGACAATGCACAGACTGTCTTTACAGCTCCAGGCGGACTCCGGGCTTCCCGGAGAATTTGGATCTTCCTCCACGCCCTTCCTTCTTGGGGTCAGGTTATCGGGCCGGCTGGGTTTGCCAGCCTTGGAGACGAATGAGAGACATCCCTCTTTCCTCATTGCCCCACTCTGTGGCAGTGCGGGGGCGAGCAGCCTGGGACCTCTGGCTCTGGGGACTTCCAGCATTTCCCTCTTTCGGGCCTCCTTCCCCTCTTCTCTGACTCAGGCCTTGCCTCCTACTCCCTGCCTTTCTGCTCGGCTAGAATATTCTCACATTACTCCTGTGCGTTCTTGAGAGGATAAGAAGCAAGGAAGGTAGGAGCAGGGGATGCACACGGGTGTGGGGACATAGAGGACGTGACACCGTAGTCTTCTAGGCACCCCTCCACCCTCAGAACCGCCAGGACCCTAAGATGTGCGCCCACCAACCCAGCCGCTGTGGCTCAGGAAGGGCCCTCGCTCCCATGTGTGGCATAGAAAAGGTCCTGGAGCGTCACATCGATTCATAGGCTGTCCCTCGATTAGCACAAAGGGTTTCGACTTCATCGCTTGTCTCTGCTTCACGGCTGGAGAGTTCGCAGAGCAGAATATGACGTAGACACGCCAAAGGGTGGGATTACAGTCATGTGCTGGAGAATTGCACCTGTGTGGAAATGTCCATCCACCTCCCGTATTTAAATGCCTTGTGGTTTTGCCCACATCCACGAAGAAAACAGGGTTTCTGCGGGTAGAATCGTTTTTTTGCTCAGAGGCAGAAAAAAAAAAATGTACGTGTCAGAGTAGAACCTGGGAATTAGCATTTGAAAGGTGTAACCGACCGGGTCGGGCAAAGAGAAAGATTTACAGAGAACACTTGAGGGGCCCCTGGCTGGCTCGGTCGGGGACTCTGGATCTTGGGGTGGTGAGTTCAAGCCCCACGTTGGGTGTAGAGGTTACTTAAGAATAAAATCTTTAAAAAAAGAGAGAATAACTAAGAGAGAGACAGAGGCAAGCAGGGAAGCAGACAGAGGGAAGGGAAGAAGACAAACATCTAGAAGAGGTATTTTTTATAGAACAATAGAAAACAAATGGATTTAGCTGGTATATGCCCAGCCTTCAGCGTTTCCTTCAACACAGTACTGACACAAAATCCCCGATTAGCTTTGAAGAACACTTTATAATTTGCTTTATGCATTACTTGGCGTACGTGGAGGTTTCCCGGCTTCCACCAGAAGCCGAGGAAGGACCGTAGGCGCGGCTGGAAATGCTCCGTGGCAGAGTGCTCACACAGCCGACTCTGGCTGGGTCCTTCTGACTCTGGCAGCCTCTCACGGCCGCCCAGAGACAGCTCGTGCTTCAGCACGCTCCGCGGAAAGGTCATACGCGGCCCACGAAACTACCCCGTGCCGTAGCCTTCATCAGTCTGCCGGCCGCAGCAGCCTCCGCGAGGAAGGTCGGACGTGCCGCGGGAGGGGATTTGCCGGTGCTTTTCTTTTTGATCCTCGTTCCGTGAAGCTTCTAGAAAGGGCAGATACTCTCACTGAGAATGCGACCGGAGCCTTCTTCGTCGATGGTCCTCCGCCTGCACGTGCTTGCAGAGCCCATCCCCGCGGCGTCCTGACCTGACGAAGCAGCAGAGTCCTCTCCCGTGGCTTTGCAGGGCGAGCCCGGGGCTGCGGGCTCGGACATCCCTGGGCAAGTCCACGGAAGCCCTACCCCGGACAGCGGGAGCTCCGTCACGCGCTGCAGAATCAAGCTCTTACGGGTGTGCAGAGGGGACTGGACCAGCACACACGGGGACCACGGTCGCATGCCATGAGACCACTTGTAGGGGGAGTCCCGGCTTGTTCTTAGTCAGCAGCGTGTCCTTCGGTGCCCGGCCCTGGAGGTGGGAGCCGGTGCTCTGCAGAGCAGTGGTGGGAGCCAAGTGAAACTCAGGTCCTTACGGGGCAGAGACAGGGGCATATGGGCAGTGCACGTGGTCTGAGGTTGTACGCTTTGTTCTTTACGTCTCGGCTTCCTGTTGGAGTCTGCACCTCAGGGGTGCTAGAGAGATCCAGCAAAGCGGAAAGCAGGAGAAGCCGTTGGCCAATGTCCTCATCTTAGTCGACCTCCGAGACCCACTTTCTTGGACTGTCAGAGGTTCAGACACGAGCGAGCCAGGGTCATCCCTTGAAGGTCCCAGCACAGGTCCTGAGGCCCCTCCTTCCACGCTCCTAGGTGGCCTGACACCGTCTCTTCGCTTCGTGCCCAGCCCCAGGATGCACGCCTCTTCCGTGGCCATCCCCTCTGCCTCTCCTCGTGGCTTGTCAAGTACCCTGCCCCCTTCCACACTGGTTTCCAATGTAGAGCTTTCTTCGGTGGCTTACGTAAAGCAGTCTGTGTGTTCTTAAGCAGGTCGGACAGAAGCGTTCAGGACTACGGTTGGAGGGGGCTCCTCCAGACCCTCCCGTGTGTGGTGAGTGCAGACGCATAGTGTTGAGCGTCCCGGTGTGTCCCCCTGTCATCCCACAGTGGGCCTGTCTGTGCGTCCGGCCAGTGGCGCCTGAGCAGACCTGACACAGGCAGAGGCTGCAGGAAGCATCGACGTCCTTCCTGGTGGTCCAGCATCGTCCTGGTGCAGCTCCTGCCCCCTTCTCCTGCCACCCCCAGGACGAGGATGAGCCCAGGCTTGCCCACGGGTGCAGGGGAATGGGGCAGGAGCTGCGCCAGCACGGGTGTATCCCCGTCCTCCCACTTGGGGCCACTGGGCTCATCCCGCATCCAGCCGACTGCCTGACGTGAGAGCACGCCTCTCACAGGAGACGGGCACGCCTCCGCTCCAGACACAGGGACAGCACATGGGTTCTCCTAGTTGGAGGGTTTGTACGCAGCAGACTTGCAGCTAGCAGAAACCTCACAGCATGGGCCCATGCGCTGTGTGATGGGACGGCATAGATGTCCCCACGTGAGCTCGCTGGACCCTCTCCACACCCATGTGGGTCCTCCCTGGTTGACTCATGCTTTATTCTCAAAGCAAACCCAGAGCTCCTTCCTAGAATCCAGCTCAGCCTTCTTGGCTGCTCTCAACAGCCTCAAGACCTTGTATTTTCATGGCCTCTTGTCCACTCTGTGGAGTGTTTCTTGAACTTCTGTCCAATTGCGGGGTACTTGAGTGGCCTCCACTGCTCTTGTCTGGAAACCCCCTGCCTTTCTTCACACTCCTGTGTGACACTCAGACACCCACCTCCTGGCTCGGAGCCCACGGCCAGTAAATCCTTCCGATGATTGTCCCTGCATTTCCAGCACCTCTCCTGACAGGCAAGGTCTCTGATATACTACCTTGAATGCACCGAGTGTGAAATTAAACTTTTATTCACTCTCGTCCCCGGAGGATAAGGGCTCATCAATACCCTGTGGACGACTATTGTCAGCTCCCTTCCAGACCTGCGGACTGAGCCTGGGTCGTGCCTACAGAGTTAATTGTGCTGAAGCATGAAAGTGATACTACTCGTTCATTCTGCAGCACGTTTCCATCGTTTACATCCGTGGACCAACACAGGGACCGTCTCCGCCGGGGCTTGCATCCTGAGCAGGTCTTAGAGAACGCATAAGCGCAGCCAGACAGAGATGGTGGGGAGGGGACTCCAGGCTGGGGCACGAGCCACGGGAAGAGCAAGGAGATGTCTCCTGGGATCTGTGCACAAAGGAAGTTGGAGAGGCCCTGTGGGAGCAGGGACATCTAAGGAGTTGGCTTCTCATTTTAATAGAGATGTGTAGTAGGCAATTTATATTTCCATTTCATAGAGGTCACATCAGCATCGTTGATAGAACCTCCCAGCCTCACGATTTATAGGAGTGGTTCTAACGGGGTGAGTCTGCCTCTGAAGGGATATTTGCACCATGTGAAGACACAGTGAAAAGACAGTATTTTGTTACTGCGGCCTTAACAGACCAAGACCCACATGCCTCAAGTAGCTTTCTTCTGGGATTGGAGTTTCTCCTGATGATGCCCAGGAAGGGTGAAAATAGGCTGACCCTGCAGTCGTGCTGGTCTTTGTGGGAGTTGTATTTGTGACGTGCATATGCACATTGGTGTTGTGTTGTACATGTCTAGTCTAAGAGGATCCTCCCCGAGCCACAGCATGCCTGGCGAAGACCTCCCCAGTGTGCAGGGGGATGGTGATTCCAGCTCGAGCACCCATGAGAAGATGGGTTGATCTCACTGCCTACTCTAACTACAGAAGTCCCTGCAACCCCCACACCCTCCTTTCCCAAGACTGTCTTCTCAAGACACACGGTACCCCGGCTCAGCAGGTCCCATGGGGTATCTCTTCAAAAAAAAAAAAAGACTGCAGTGTCCCATCCATCTGGGAAATGCTGGTTCTTCTAAATAGGTTTCTTTCCTGGATTTTTCTTGGGCCTCTTTATTTTTGAAAATGTGAAAATTCAAGTGGGACATGTATTACGAGTCATTTCTGAAACATACTTCGATAAGGAACACGTCTTCCATGCTCTCTATTAATTTCATGTTTCATTTTCCTGTCATCCCATTTCTTATTTTGTGCATGGCTTCCTTCCATTCTCGAACAACACCAACCTGAGTAGTGATTTCCGTGTCTTCTCTTACTCCTTCTCAAGAAAAATTAATCACACCCGTCCTTGTAAATATCTCAGTCACAGACCCAAGCATGCTGTATTAATGTCATTTGTCCATATCTCTGTCTCTTTCAGTAGAGACATTTTCTTAATCACTCTCTGAGCCGGAAAGAGACCTTATTCTAACTCAGCTTATCATCCTCTGTATCCTCCCTCTCCTCGTTGGATGCCTTGAACCAGCTCAGTGGTAGTGTTTCTTAAAGTCGGATTCGGGATGTAATGGCATTGGTTCCACACATGTTTTGAGTCTGGGCAGCCATCACTATGGCCAGGAAAGTGAAAGCAGTAGGCACGTTGCTTAGAATGAACACAGAGGCAGAAACAGAGGGAAAGAGAAGGGCAGCCTACACCCGTGGCCATCCACAGCCCTTTCGAGGTTTCCAGGCTGGGCTAGGGTGGGGCACGGAGTCACATCACAGCTCCCCGACCTGTCATTCCTGGGCAGGCAGGCCCCAAGGCGAGCAGGTGTTTGGGACGTACCCAGCATGTCCCTTCATGTCCGAGATACAGGTTTCACTATGCTTTCCATGCAAGGGTGAGTTGAGTCAACATGAGTGAGCACCTGTCTTCTCCCTCTAAGACCTTGTTCTTATGATGACAGTGGCAGAGAATTATTTTTATCGTATGGTGAACCCGGCAGGGAGGGATTCAAAGGCATTTCCTAGCAAGAGCGATCGTTGATCTCAAACATAAAATCAGTCAAGCGATCTTATGTTGAGATGGATTTTTCTTGAGCATGACTCCTTAGTATGGCATAGGAAGTGGCGAGGCTGGTAGGCGTCTGAGGGCCTCCTTCTCTCTGCTGAGAGCCTTCAGAGGTAGGACGTACAGTGAGATGATACAGGCAAGCATTCTGTCTTACAGGGGCCCTCCGTCCTTTTTTCCCAATCTCCTTACAGGCCTCTTCAATCTTGGGTAATCGCAAACCGCCATCCACCAGTTTTTAAAGACAACTCATGAAAAACAAGAGATTTTGATTTTTTGTCACTGCTTTTTAAGGTCCAGCCAGTGGAAATCTACTTTTTCCAGCATCTACAGAGAGACTGGGGTGGTGGGGAGAGAAGCAGAATGAGAAAGTACATTGTAATTGTGTTCATCAGTTTCAAGCATTACTGGTTTGTTTCCATGTTGGGAATCCAAAGCCTTTCTAAAATGAAATAAGAAAGTACCATATTGGGATGCCTGGGTGGCTCAGTCTAAGTTCGACTTAGGTCATGATCCCAGGGTCCCATGTCCGGCTCCCTGCTCAGAGGGGAGTCTTGCTTCTCCCTCTCCCTCTGTGCTCTTCTTCTCTCAAATAAATAAATAAAATATTTTAAAAAAAGGATGCATTGTATTGAGAAAACCCATAGAAGGTCCATGTGAGCATGTTGATAAAGGTCTACGAGGAGAGGGATTGCTTGTTGTGAATAGGGGTTCTGCCTTTTGCTAACACAAAATCATGAGATAATAAAACAAGAAAGAGGAAGAAAAGGGAATGAAATCGTGGTTGGAATAATAGATCAAGGAATCCATTTCTCTATATTTTATGTGTCTCGAGTATAATTTCTTTGCATTTAGTCCTTCTATTATCTCAGGCATGCAGAGTCGATGAAGTCTATTAGAGATACTTATTAAAGGTCTGTGTTCTAATCAATGTAAAATTCATTTTCTGTTTAAAATAGAGAGGCGATTTTTTTTTTTCAAGGACCTCTCCTAAGAGTCTGGCACAAAACAACACCCTTTACAAGTACAGTAAATGCGCTACAAGCCAACCAGGGATTTGTTTGCTCACATCTTCCCAAAGGTTTTGGATAGGCCGTTCAAAAATAAATGCAATTCTCAGTGGGACTTCAACTGCCTAAAAACTTGAGAAGCGAAATGAATAAGAGTGCCACTAAGAGGGAAAAAAATGTTTCTTACAGTGGAGAAGCAGTACGCAAACACACACATACACGGTTTGTACTAAGAAGGCATATTGGCCTTGCCCTGCCATTATCTCAGAGTATCGCAAAAATAAATTAATTCTACACATTCCATGCCACCATGTAGCTTACACTTTGCTAGTGGGAGAAGTGGGCATGGCTCTCGAAAAATCCCTCCTCTGACACAACCCTGATGACACGACGATGATATTTGACGTTCCTCATGAAGAGCTCCGCACACAGCAATTTACATAGACTGTGTAAAGTTTTCCTAACGGCGTAAATTGTTGTTTTCCATATTCGTCACATTAGAATATTTATCAAACTAGTTTCTAGAGACAGGATTCCAAAGGAAGCAAGAAGGCTTTATGCTGGGAACCTGTTTTTTTAGAATTATTTTAAAGATTTTTATTTATGTCTTTGAGGGAAAAAGAGAGCAGGAGTCGGGGAGCCCAACACAGGGCTTGATCCCAGGATCCCCGAGATCGTGACCTGAGCTGAAGTGAGATGCTTAACAGACTGAGCCACCCGGGTGCCCCATCATTTTTTTTTTTTTTTTTTTAAGTAAGCTCCACAGCCAGCATGGAGCCCAATGTGGGGATTGAACTCATGGCCTTGAGATCAAGGTCTGAGCCAAGATCAAGAATCAGATGCGTAACTAACCGAGCCACGCAGGCACCCCATGGTCATCAGTTTTACAAGACTGTTAAGCAATGATTCCACTTACTTATTTGTTGATTTCTGAGTACCTAAAAGAGTGCCTGGTGCCACATGTACCCCAATGTTCATAGCAGCAATGGCCATAATTGCCAAACTGTGGAAAGAGCCAAGATGCCCTTCAACAGATGAATGGATAAAGAAGATATGGTCCATATATTCGATGGAATATTATGCCTCCATCAGAAAGGAC
>CM052901.1:99983103-100011566 GCA_028534135.1 Potos flavus | reverse complement strand
GCTGGCCGTGATGCTCATGGTTGAACCGAGAGTTCTGACGTCTGGTGGGGAATGGTCTCCCAGCACAGAGGGGAGCTGCAAGTTGTCCTGTGGATGCCGTCTGGTGCAGCTAGTGAGGTCTCCTCACTGCGCTGAATGCTCGGTTTGCTTTCTAGAGATGCCCGAAATCCTCTCCCTCTTCTTGCTCGCTGGCCTGGGAGGCTGAGCGGGGTGGACCGTATGTGGGGATTCTGGGTCTCGGGCTTGAGGATGGTTTGACCAATGGTGAATGCCGGTGGGAAAGCAGAGTGAGGGAGGGGGACGGAGGTCAGGAGCACCCCTTCCTGTGCCTGTTAACACCCCATATCACACCCACTCTCCAGATGATGGATGCTTGGGTCAAAGAATGTGCGTCTGTGAATGCCAGCTTCAGGATAAACTGCCCCGCGCTCCAAGGCTTTGGAATGTAAAAGCGCTGCTAAAGGTTAAGGTCTGGTCGTAGGATCATTTTACCGAGCTGGGTTGCAAGGTGATCCATTTAAGTCCACTCTCTGTGGGTGTGGGTTTTGAACTCAGACTTTATCCACAAGTGCTAACATTAAATGCACAGTAAGCATGTATTAGCAGGCCTGACGCTGTGTGTAAGTGTGTGACTATTTTTAGCATATATCCCTTTTTTTATTTGCATAGATTCGTCACACTTAATTTTACCCGTAATTGCAATTTGTGCTGGTAATTTGTGAGTCTGGCCATATTGATCTAGCAAATGCACTATTATATACATATATATTTTATTTGGTACTTTGGGTTCAGAAACCTCTGGAAATTGTACTTTTAAAATTTGACACAAATGCAATAGGGAAAGAGGTTCTTTAATCTCTCCCGGCAACTGTAGGGAATTCCTGCCACATTATTTCCCTGGTTTTCAAAGACCCTTTCAACCAAAGTCTTTCTGTCCACCATGTAGGCTTATACTTGCTTCTAGCCCTTCTGGTTAAGATAAAAGTTCTCTTCTTAATATTTCATAATAACCCTCGCTGCTAGACTTCAGTGGGCGTGCAGGAATGAATTGGCAGATGCGAGCGGCATTCGGGAACACTGGCCATGCATCCCAAGCTTGCTACGTGTCTCGGCGGTTTACATGATCCCTGGTGGTGTCCAGTGTTTACTAAGGCTGCCCGAGGGCTGAGAAATGCTTTAGGGATTGTAGCTTTCATGGTCTTCGATTGTATTTAAAAATAATGGTTTCCATAGTAAAAATTCATCTTCAGTTTTAGAGGAGAGCTTATCAGAAAATGTTAAATGTGGGGCACATGGGTGGCTCCGTTGGTTAAGCGTCTGCCTTCGGCTCAGGTCAGGATCCCAGGGTCTTGGGGTCAAGCCCCACATTGGGCTCCCTGCTCCATGGAGAGCCTGTTCCTCTCCCTGCTTGTGATCTCCGTCTCTCTCTCTCTCTCTCAAATAAATAAATATAATCTTTAAAAAAAGAAAATGTTAAATGCAGAAGACTTCGGATGCATGATGTCTGTGTGGGTAACAGCTCCTTGGTTAGCTCTTCATGACGCATATGGATAAATTCCACCCAAATCCATGCTTTTGATGGTTCTCTTCCCTTTCTACCAAGAGGTAAATTATGAGCAAAGTCTTGGTAACCAGGCCCCCAGACTGTTCTTGGTTGAGGGTCATAGCCAATGCTCTATATTAGTATTCAGAAGAAGAGCTAGGTCTGCACACTTTCTCTTGTCATTAACGTAGCATGGAGGTTTCCATTCCTAATGAGGCTCTCTGTCATTCCAGCCTGAGTTTCAGCCTCTGGACTTGAGTACACATTAGTGCCTTGTCCGATGACTAATCCAGTGAGGGTTGACTTTGGGGAGTCTGATTTCTAAAGAGAAGGTGTTTGTAAAGGGATTGGGGTAGTGGGTAGTGTATCCGTTATCTGGTGCTGTGTAACAAATAGCCACCAAGTTAGCAGTTTCAGTTAACACCCATCTATTATCTCACACATTCCTTGCGTTGGGAAATCTGGGAACTTCCTTGAGTCCTCTGCTCAGAAGATTGTAGTCAGGATGTCGGCTGACCTACGTTCTCATCTGAAGGCTCAATGGAGGGAGAATCTGATTCTGTGCTCCCTTAACATGTTGGGGGAAATTCTTTCCTTGTGATGGCGGCATTCATGGCAATGTGTTCCTTCAAAGCCAGCAACTGAGTGGCTTCGGGAGGGGGGTTTTGCAGCTTTGTCCAGAGGTCTTCTTTTAAAACACTCCCCTGATTAGGTTAGGCCCACCCAAGATAATCTCCCCTTTGATGACCCCAAAGCCAGTCGATGATGTAGACTTTAACTGTATTTATGAAACCACTTCACTCCCATTCCCTCTGCCATGCTGAGAAGAAAGCCAGAAGGAAATCCAGAGCCTATGAGAAATATTGTGCAACGGACAGGACAGCCCCCTGCAGCAAAGAAATAATTGGTTTAAAATGTCAATAGTGCCAATGTCAATAGAGGTTGGGACACCCTGTACTACATTTTGACTTAATAAACTGTTTCTCAGGCATTGCTTTTAGAGGGAAAAACAAAAACAAAAACCACGCCCCTTTGCTATTGTGGAGTTATTTTTTGGACGTAAATATTCACTGCTGTTGGCCATAGCATTTAATCTAGTTCATTTTTATGATTCGTGCCTCTTACTTCTTTTCAAGTCTTTCTGATTTTCCCTGTGGGTGTTTTGCTGTTACAAATCTGTTTGTTATTTCTCTGTGTCTTGCTGTGTCTTCTGCAGCTCTGGGATCCTTCAGAGGGGTGTTATATAAAATAAATAACAGTAATGATGATGTGTATAGTACTTATCCCCAGCAATTTCAGGGGCATCATGAAAGCAGACACAGAGAAGCAAGTGACAAAGGACTGAGTTTGCATCTTGGCGTTTTGTCTATAAATAAGTACAGAGCAGCTCTTCTCTTCTCATAGATTTTTTTTTCCCCTGCATAACCATGCATTTAGTGGTTGAATGTATTTTATCCTTGGATACATTCAATTTGTCTTCATTTTACAGTTTATTCTGTTAATTAGAAAAGGTTATAAGATTAATAACTAGTCACTGCTAATACATCCGATGGACTTCAGGTGCAGCTCGATAAGGGCTCCCCGCCCCCCCTCCCCCCACAAAGAGACATAAATGGTCCGTCTGTGAGCACCATATCAGGCGTTTGATAAAATGCACTGCGCAGAAAGTCCTCAAGACTCCAGTGGTCTTTAATGATTTCCAAAATTATCCAAACATCAAAGATGCCGTTATATTCCATGTGCATTGTAAGCTGACTGTCTTGTGAGAATTGAGATATTATTAATTGAGATGTTGGAAACCACATGGGGCGATTCTAGCTGAACATCTATAATAACAGCAGAAGTATTAATAGGGAGAACAACAGAAGTTTATATTCAAATCAGGTTCACAATTGCCAGCGGATTTCACATAGAAACACAGATACACGTGAATTTTCGCAGCCAGATCATGCATGTTTTTCCCCCATAGTAGTTAAAAAGTGATTGAAGATCATGTATTAGGTGGAAACTTGGAGCTAAGCCCATTTCTACCGACTTTGGGTTTGTTTGTCTTTATATGATAAACCATGCTATGTTGTGGGAGGGGGGAAAGAGATAATATTTACAAAATACTGTAGAGTCTGGGGATAGCATATTAAATCAGTTAGTACAGAAGGAAATAGTTGCGTATGTACAGGTTTGGGGATACTCCTCTGACTTTTGCATGGCTGTGTTCTCACTGTGGCCTCACACGGCTGAGACAGGGAGAGAAAGTGGGGAAAGAGGCTTTGGGGTCTCTTCTCATGGGGGCGTGAATCCCATCCTGCGCTCCTCCTCTCATGACCACCTCTGACACTCGTTACTCCCCAAAGCCCGCCCCCCAGCGCCTTTCCAAAGGCCATCACATTGGGGGTTCAAGGGCTTTAATGTGTGAATTTTGGAGGGACAGAGTTCTGTCTGCAGCCGTGCCTCTGATTACCGATTTGGAGGCAACCACTGTGCAGTGCGTGATTTCAAAAAACAGAGCCGACAGACTTGCTGCGAGCTAGTGGTAAGATTTCAGGATTATTCTGGGTGATGTTTAGGGACATCTGATTTGCCCTTCAGCATTACCTGCATTCAAGTCATCCCCAATCATATTCTATGTTCACCCCACAATAACGTCATACCTACTGGACTATTAAAAATTTGGGGGGTGCCTGGGTGGCTCTGTAAGTTGAACGTCTAGCACGTGATCTCTCCTCAGGTCTCGATCTCAGGGTCGTGAGTTCAAATGTGAGCCCCCTGCGTTGGGCTGTGGACTCGGTGTGGAGCCTACTTAAAAAAAAATTTTTTTTAAAGAACCCTATGTTTAAATGGAAAAGGTACAACATTTTGAAAGGTGGGAGTGTGGCTGCCACTTTCTGATCACTAGTATAATATAGGCAAGAACTGTTTTTCCAAAAGAAATGCTACAATGATTTTAGAAATAGTGTTTTAGCATTCTGAAATTTTATTTTATTTTTTATTTTTTTAAAGATCTTATTTATTTATTTGACAGAGAAAGAGAGACCACAAGTAGGCAGAGAGGCAGGCGGAGAGAGAGGGGAAGCAGGCTCCCCGCAGAGCAGAGAGCCCGATGCGGGACTCGATCCCAGGACCCTGAGATCATGACCTGAGCCGAAGGCAGAGGCTTTAACCCACTGAGTCACCCAGGCGCCCTAGCGTCCTGACATTTTAAAAGTTTCCACTTAATAGATGATAATACTATCACCTTAATTGAATGTTTTCTTTTAAAATTTTAACCCATTTATTTGAACACCTTTGTCTCAACTTTTTAAAAAAAAATTATTTTTTCATTCCAGTGTAATGAACATACAGTGTTATATTAGTTTCAGGTGTACAATATAGGGATTCAACACTTGCATACAATACCCCTTGCTCATGACAAGTACCCTCCTTCACCCCCATCACCTGTTTCATCCATCCACCCACCTCCCCTCTGGTAATGATCATTTTGTTCTGTGTAGTTAAGACTCTTAAGTCTGTTTCTCCATGTCTTCTGCTAATTTTCAGTTGTATTGTTTGTTTGCTTGGCCTTGAATTATATAAGTTCTTTCTGTTTTTAAAGATTTTATGGTTAAGAAATGTCTACACAGAATGTGGGGCTGAACTCGGGAGCCCAATATCAAGAATTGCATGCTCTACTAAGTGAGCCAGGTGCCTCTGTGTAAGTTCTTTATATATGCTTTATATATTTGGGGGGCACCTGGGTGGCTCAGTTTTAAGCCTCTGCCTTCAGCTCAGGTCGTTCCCAGCGTCCTGACATCCAGCCCTGCGGCGGGCTCCCTTTCTCCCTCTTCCTCCCTCTCCCTCTGCTCCTCTCCCTGCTGATGCTCTCTCGCTCTCTCTCAAAAAAATAAAATCTTAAAAAAAAAAGTTCTTTATATATTTTTAGGTAGTAGTCCTTTATCGGATATATCATTTGCAAATATCTTCTCCCATTTGATGGGTTGTCTTTTTGTTTTGTTGACACTTTCCCTCACTGTGCAAGAGCTTTTTATTTTGATGAAGTCCCAGTAGTATAATTTTGCTTTTGTTTCCCTTGCCTCAGGAGACATATCTAGAAAGATGTTGCTACAGCTGATGTCAAAGAGATTAGCACGTATGTTTTCTTCTAGGAGTTTTATGGTTTCGGGTCTCACACTTCGGTCTTTGATCCATTTTGAGTTTATTTTTGTGTGTGGTATGAAAAAGTGGTCCAGTTTCATACATTTTCATGTAGCTGTGCAGTTTTCCCAAAACCATTTGTTGAACAGACTTTTCCCCATTGTATATTTTTACCTTCCTTGTCATAGATTAATTGACCGTGAAAACATGGCTTTATTTCTGGACTCTCTATTCTGTTTCATTGATCTTTGTGTCTATTATTTGTGCCGTTACTATACTGTTTTGATTAGTACAGCTTTGTAGTCTGTCTTGAAATCAGGGATTGTGAGACCTACAGTTTTGTTCTAACTGAATATTACTTTTTTCTAATTATTTCAGACTTTATACATCAGGGTAAGATTTAGAAACCAGGCATTGCTGTATCTTTTCTTTGTTAATTATTAATAAAGTCATTATTAATGGGCCATTGGCTTAGCAAAACCAAACCACAGTTTTTCATGGTCTCTAGATTATGGACACTCATTGAATAGGATTCATTGGTGAGGTCCTCTTGAATGATTAGAAAATACTACTTAGTTGCTGGTACTAAAATTGGAGAAGGCAGATTTTAGTTGAGAAAAAAAATGACAGAATAAGGGGCACTGGACTGGCTCAGTTAGTAGAACATGTAATTCTTGATCTCAGAATCATGAGTTCGAGTCCCATGTTGAGGGTAGAGTTTATTTATTTATTTATTTATTTAAAGATTTTATTTATTTATTTAACAGAGAGAGACACAGCGAGAGAGGGGAGCACAAGCAGGGGGAATGGGAGAGGGAGAACAGGCTTCCCGCTGAGCAGGGAGCCCGATGCGGGGCTCCATCCCAGGACCCCGGGACCATGACCAGAGCCGAAGGCAGACGCTTAACGACTGAGCCACCCAGGCGCCCCAAGGGGGTGGAGTTTAGTTTAAAAAAATTTAAAAATTGACAGAATAATACAAAACATAGGAATCTGTCATGAAAACATGACAGGTAGATGAATGATATTTAATATTTCTGGATTTTAAATGGGGGTTTTTTGAGTACAGTTCTACATTCACGACCATTCCTCCCAGTGGTGTGACAGGGAGAAAGTCTCCTCATAACTTTAATCACTGTTTCTGTGATAGTGACAATAATAATACCCATCCACTGCCGTGAAGTGTTGGGATCGAGTATCAAATGAAAAACAAAAACAAAATGAAACAAAACAAAAAAAAAAACCCAAAACCTCTGAGAAATAAAAACAATACAAATGAACAAAAAGGATCAGTAAACAATTATAAAGTAATAGTCAAGCAGAATTTCCGTTTTGTCATGCATCTCCTCATCTAGAAGGAAAAAAAAAAATGACTGCCAGTTGCTTTGGTTGTTAGATCTTCATGGAATATTTGTTAACGACTTGGCAAATTACAAAATTAAGCTTGTGAATGATCACTGTTGGATGAGAGATGATATCATCATAGCATCACAGATCTCGTGACTTGAAGACCATTTCATTACTTCCCACAAAGTAAAAATAAAAGTAAATCCCCCCCCACCCCGATACACAAGGTAGGTCTATAACTTCTGAAATAGAAAGGCTTCATTGAAATTGTGTTGTAGTTCCAATTCTGTGTATTATTCATAGTAAATCCTGAAAAATATGGTACGTTATCCAGGATGTTGATGCAGTAGGTAATGTGATCTTGACTTGTATGTAAACCCTTTCCTGAAAACATATTATTTCTACTTTCATTTTTAGGAGTTAAAGATATTTGGGGGGAAAAATACTAGTAGATTGCTAGAAATACACTGGATTTGTCAGCTTAGATTTTTATTTTATTTTATTTTATTTTAAGATATTTATTTATTTGAGAGAGAGAGAGCCCAAGCAAGGGGCAGAAGGAGAGGCAGAAGCAGACTCCACACTGAGCAGGGAGCCTGACACACGGGGCTTGACCCCTGGACCCTGAGATCATGACCTGAGCTAAAAGCAGACACTTAACTAACTGACTGAGCCACCCAGGCACCCCCTTGTCAGCCTAGATTTTTGGAGAAACCTAGCAGCTTAAAACAATACACATTTATCACGTCACAGTTTTTGTGGGACAGGAGTCCACGCGGGGCTTTGCTGGGCCCTGAAGCTTGGCCTCTCTTATAAGATTACAATGAAGGAGATGACTTGAGCTGCACTCCCATCTCAAGGTTTGCCGGGGGGTGGGGGGGGAGGGGAAGACCTGCTTTCAGGGTCGCCCAGTGGTTATTGGCAGGATCCCATTTCTTATGAGCTGTGAGAGGGAGGTCATCCCAGTTCCTTGCCATGGAACAGCCAACAAGGAGTTGGGTCTCTCCAACATGGCATCTTGTGCCGTCAATGCCAGGAAGAGATTCTGCCAGCGAGATGAAGTCACGGTCTTTGGTTAGCTAGTCATGGAAGCAACATCCATTACTCGTGCAGTACTGTGTTCTGCGCAAGTGAGTCTCTAGGTCCCAGCCTTCACCCGAGAGGATCACAGAAGGACTTGAAGAACAGGAGGCAGGGGTCATTGTGGAAGTCTGCCCTCTACAGATGTCTGCCCCCTCACTCACTAAATCCCAGAGTGAAACAATTAAGAAGAGCAAGATGAGAGAATTGGCCAGTTCACGAGAATTGGCATTGATCAGGAAGGCACAGACTGGAATGGATCCCTTCTCCTTCACAGTTTGTCCAAGACCCACCGACAGTCTTCCTCGTTTTCATCGATGTGGGTCCAGCCAGCATGGCCTGATGCTGACTACCAAGCAGAGATTCATCCTTGGACTTGTCTCCTCTGGCCGCCAACGTCATGGTCACAGTATGTAGAGGAAAGCACGTGGGTTGCCCACGTGCTCATAGAGCGTTCTTCTTTGCTATTGGTAGATACAGCCTACCTGCATTCATGACCTTCCAAGACCAGTGGCCGCCAGGATGTGACAATTTTCTTTTAAAATATGCTTCTATGTCAATTTTACCAACAACAGACTATCAATGCCTGGAGTGATAACCTTGAAATCTGAGCCCCAGATCTGCAAACGTGTTCAGCTACATGGTTTCCAGGTAGTCTGAAATTACAATGCTTGTAGCTCTTTTTTTCCTCTTTCTTCTTCCTGACACTAGAAGACTCTTTTTATGATTGCTTTTAAAGTCAAATAGTGACAGCGTCCTGTGTTTGGAGGATATGCCCTCCTTGCTTTTCTCTAAGAGGACTATGATCCCCCTGCTTTAAAGATGATTGTCTTTAGGAGACTGACAAGTCCCCAGATGCCCTGTGCACTGAGCATTGACATGGCCATGTCCCCAGTCCTGCCATAGTTTCAATGCGCGATTTCTTTTTCGTAGGTGAGAATTCCGTAGCAAGGAAGATTTAGCTCCATTTTGTGGAAGACTGTCCAGTTAAGCTTTGTGTCAACTGATGAGGGGTGTTTGAGTCTCCGAGCTCAATGGCGGAAGATGCCAAGAAGAAGGACAGTGTTGATTCTCTTGGGAATTTCACGTGGTTTCACTTTCTACACCATTTCTTTTGAAGGGAGCTCTACAAATTGGTGGCTGCCGTGTCAACTGTAGTCAGATTAAAAAATTAATAGAAATAAAGTCTTATTCTCTACACACACACAAAGATGGCTATGGGGTTATCAAGAATTTTTACTATCAGTTGGCAGTATTTGTTATTTTTCTTCCTGACCTGTTCCCTGACTGGCCCCCCACTCTGCCTCCCAGCCATTCGCATATCCCACTGAGCAGACACATTACTGTGTCTAGTTCAGATACGTGCTAAGTACCAGGTCTGGGCTAAAGTCTGGAGACGCTAAGTCAAATTAGATCTGTGCTACCCCTCAACGAGCTTATAGCCAAGGGAGGGTCTGATGAGAAAATTGACAAATAAAATGTAATTTGAGATGTTGTAGGAAATGGGAGCTTCTTGCCCCAGGGGTATGTTTGCATTAGGTAGACAGAGAAGGGGAAAATTCTTCCTGGCAGAGGAGAACGCTGTGCTGTGAACCATTATGAAATGTTTAAGGGATTCATGTTATTTGTTCTCTGTCAGATAACATGTCTGTCAGATAACATGTCTGTAGTTTTTGTTTTTGTTTTTTTTACATAGTTTTTTTTTTTTTTAAGATTTTATTTATTTGAGAAAGCAAGAAAGAGCATGAGTGGGGAGAGAAGCAGAGGGAGAGGGGAAGCAGGCTCCCCACTGAGCAAGGAGCCTGACCCAGGCTCGATCCCAGGACCCCGGGATCATGACCTGAGCCAAAGGCAGATCCTTAACCCACTAAGCTACCCAGGCGCCCCCATAGTTGTTTTTTTTTTTTTTTTTTAATTTGTGTTCAAGGGTAACGTGAGAATCAGGCAATACTTAACCACAATCAGTTTACACATGACCCACATTCAGCCTTACGTTCCAAAGAATTGGCTCCTTCTCAACAAACCGTATCTTTCATTTCACATCGTTTTGATTCAAGTAGCCCAATAAAGTTATTAATTTCAGGTTGAAACGCAAATGCGTGCAACCAACACGTAGTCTCTGGGGGATGGTTTCCAGAACGATACTAATATTTTAAACCAGCACCTCCAATCCCAGGAGAAAGCCCCTTTGGTTATGATGCATTATCATTTGTAACACACTCCTGGTGGTATGTGCTAAAATTTTCTCTCTCTCTCTTTTTTGGTGTGTTGCCGGAGATTGGCCCCTAAGCATTCTTTCTCATGCTGCCTTGTCAGTATTGGAATGAAGATTATGTCAGCATCCTAAAATGATGTATTGAGCCTTCCCTTCCCTGTTCTCCATAAGAGTTTGAATAAAATTTGAATTACTTGTTCTTTGAGAGCTTTATACCAGTCACTGATGAAGCTGTGTGAGTCTAACATTTTCGTTCTGGGAATATTTGACTAGGAATTTAATTTTCTTAAGGCATATATGACTTGAGGCTTTCTATTTATTCTCTTGGTTTTTAAGTGACATCTTTTTGGGGATTTATTGCCTTAATGTTTTTCCTATTATCTCTTTAATGCCGTAAGATCTTAAGGTACCTCCATTTTCCTTGCAATATTGGTTACTTCTACCTCTGTCTCTCCCTTCCTATTGAATGATCAGACTTGCTAATTTGTTCATTTTATTAGACCTTTTGAAGAACCAATTTTTATTTTCATCTATGTGCCCTATTACATATTTGCTTTCTAGTTAATTAAATTCCGCTCTTCTCTTTCTATTTCCTTCTGCCTCCTTCCTGATTATTTACCAATTTTTAACATTTTAGGATGGTGATGAGTTTGTGAATGTTCAGTCTGTCTTCTTGGCTAATGCACACTGTTTCCAGGAATACTGCTCTAGGTGCACCCAAAGGATTCGATACATAATTTTCAGATCATTTGTTAAAAAATATTTTTCAATTTCCATTATGCTTTCTGCATTTGCTGGTGGATAATGCAGCCTTTAAGAAACATTTCCAAATACCTGGGGATGTCAAAGTTAATTGCATAGTGGTCAGAGAGCTGCAGTATGTGTTTTCAGTCTTTGGGAACACATCGAGGCTTGTTTTCTTTCAACAAAGCAACAATTTACATGGACGTTTTCTGTATGCTTGCAGAGAACCCATACTTTTTAATTTTTAGTGCACCATACATATGTCTATTAAGTGTGCTAATTGAAACATTTTATTTTTTTAAAAGATTTTATTTATTTATTTGTATGTCAGAGAGACAAAGCACAAGCAGGGGGAGCAGCAGGCAGAGGGAGAAGCAGGAGAAAGGAGCCCGATGCGGGACTCGATCCCAGGACTCCAGGATCGTGACCTGAGCAAAGGCAGGTGCTTAACTGACTGAGCCACCCAGGCACCCCTAATTGAAACATTTTCATCTCTATGTTTACTAATGTTTATCTGCTGTCTTTACCAGTCACTGTAAAAGATATGTTTAATCCCCCCATTATAAATACAGATGTGTTAACAACTCCTTTTAGTTCTTTCAGTTTTTCCTTTATATAATATTTTAAGGCTTTGTTATATTCTTTCTCACTGTGTATTTTGTTTATCTAGCAGTGATTCCTTCATAGGATATATTTTGTCTGATAAGACAGCTGTGCTGTTTTTTTGTTTATTTGGTTTTTACAAGATTTATGTTCTTCCATCTATTTGCTTCAACCTCCTTGTATATTTTTGTTTCAGATATAAAAGTAACAAAATGCGTGTATTCATTCATCCGTTGATGGACTTTAGGACTGTTTCTTGTTTTGGGCTTTTTTGCATCGAGCTGCTATGAACATTATTGTACATGTCTTTATGTGGACATATTCTTTGATTTCTTTTGGGTAAATATCCAGGAGTAGGATGGCTAGGTCATGTTTAACTTTATAAGAAATGGCCACAGTGTTCCCCAGAGGGATCATTTCATATTGATCAGTGTATCGTGGTCGTAGAAGAGAAATATTTTGATTTCCAACACCACCAACTCATGTTACAGTAAGGGAAATAGAGAACTGAAGCCATTAGAACATCCTTACCCGTTTCTGATGGACAAGCGCTGGGGCAGAGGACCCAGGGAGACTCAGCTCAGCTTTGTAGTTGTGAGCTCAGAGCCTGGGAAGAACAGAGAAATCGGGCTGAATCATAATCAACCTCCAGTTGATGGGCTGCCGCCCATCTTACTTGATGATGCTCGGAGGCTTGGCGAGGTCCTAAAGACATCTCTTAAATGAAGAAGCTAAGCATCTAAATTAGTGGTCCAGCTGTAGATGAATCGCAATGATTCATAACATCACATCCTTCTGTAACTACTTCTGGTTACTGAAGTTACTGTTCACGTGCTACCTTGGGAGACATGAGGGAAGAACCCGTTTCATAATTAACTTTTACTTTCAAAAAATTTTCTTCCCTTCTTCCTCCCTCCCTTCCTTCCCTCCTTCTTTCTTTCCTTCCTTCCTTCCTTAGTAATCTTTACACCCAACGTGGGACTCACCTCCCTGAGATCAAGGCACATGCCCCACTGACTGAGCCAGCTGGGCACCCCAATTACCATTTCCTTTTGGTTCATTATCTGACCTGTCTTTTAAAAAAACACACCTTTCCATTTTAATGGCTGGTGTCCAAGAGGGTTTAAGTGAGTTTGAATGTTATTAAACACATACATGTTTTTAATGAATAGATTTTCGTTGGGGGCACCTGGGTGGCTCAGTCGGTGAAGCATCTGCCTTTGGCTCAGGTCATGATCCCGGGGTTCTGGGATTGAGCCCCACATCAGACTGCCTGCTCAGTGGGGAGCCTGCCACTCCTTTTCCCTCTGCCCCTCCCCCCGGTTCTTGTTTACTCTCTCTGTCTCTGTCTCTCTCAAATAAATAAAAGCTTTTTAAAAAAAGATTTTCTTCTTAAGAATCATTTTATATTTGTGGAAAAAATGAGCAGGAAGTATAAAGCGTTCCTCTGTCCACTGCTTTTCCTCCTTCCTTAGTTTCTGTTAGGAGTTACACCTTGCATTAGCTAGCTCCTGAGCTAGCATGGGCCCATTCTCTTTTTTTTTTTTTTTTTTTTTTTAGCACGGGTCCATTCTTACTCACTGACGTTCAGGGTTGACATTGGTGTTCAGTCTTTGTGTTGTACCATTGTCGGGGTTTTGAAAACTGCCTAATATCGTATATCTGCCATTGCAGAATACAAATATTTTTAAACATCAGTTAACTAAGGACACCCAGAAGAAACTATTAGCTAAGTCAAGTCTAGAAATGATGCTGCAAAAAAAAAAAAAAAAAAAAAAAATAGAAATGATGCTGCAAGGAAAAATACTTGGATAGAAAATCCCATTATCACAAAATCCTATTTTTGTTTTTAGTGTTCTAAGTCAGTGCATCAGATTCAGAGAGAAAGGTGTACTTTTGGTTACACACAGCAAAATTTCAGATATAAAATATGCTTATCTTTGGGAAAATTACAGGAAGTGGAGGAATTTATGATCTAGGGACAGGGCTTACAATGTTTGCGAAACGGATTTCATGGTGGAACAGGATTAGATTTCTCATGCCCTTAATTTTAGGACAGTGAGCACCATTAACTTTGAAGGTTACCCACGGCTGAACTATGGTTTGATCGTGGAACACTGAAAGAAATTGGGAGAATTTTTATTTTTGCATTGGAGAAGAAGCGAGAGTGCCTCATGTTTAATCTGCATTTCTTTTTTCATATCCTATTAGGAGAATACATTACCAGTATTTCCATACACCTGTTTTTCTACTAATACTAATCATTTGTCTTCTGACTTTAAATATTTCCTGAAATTTGTAATATAGTCTTTGAGTTTTTATATCTTACGGTCTTATGCATTCCAAGTATCTTTTGCATCCAAAAATTATTCTTCTGATTCCTGAATGTTGCTTTCCCTTTTATGGGGGAGAAAGATATATCTTTGTCATAATGGTTCTCAGTCGCCTCTGCTCCCCACCAGAGGGGCATCCAGCAGAGTCTGGATGCTGTTTTGGTTGTCCTAAGTGGGAAGGGGTTGTTCTTGGCGTTCAGTGGGTAGAGGCCCGCGATGCTGCTGCATCAAGCCGCCTCCCACATCAACAGTGCTGGTCTCCAGAAACACACCTGCTTTAGCCTTGGCTCTTTCGGAAAATTGCAAGGGACGTTTACTCCCGAGCCCATGGTGGCTGCCATCTTGTGCCGCTGTCGCTCCCTGAGTCCCACTTCTTACGTATGGACTCTAGACGCTCCTCCTAGTCACCTTCCTTTATTGCTTATCTAATTTCTGAATTCCTCTTTCCTGGTGCTACTGTCCTCATCTTAGAATCATACGATCATTTTGTCATTATTATCCAATGTAGACACGTCATTCTTTTCAGATATTTTAGGCGGTCTTTAAGTTTCCACATCCACCTCTGCAATTGCCCACAGGAAAACTCTCCATCGGTTCCAGTGACTTGTTTGTACCTCTGCGATGCCTTTATATTCCCAGGCCTCCTGGCTTGTACAAGTTCCTTTGTCACTGTCTTGAAATTTTTTTTTTTTTTCTGTCTTGAAATTCTTAACAATTTTGGAGAAGGGCCCCTGCATTTCTCTTTCTCATGGCCTCGCTGGTGCTGTGGAGAGCTCAGCCTTCAGTCTGCGGACTTCACCGACAGTCCAGACGATGTAAACCTATGGTGTTGCATGCTTGCATGTGACTTTTTTCTCTCCGCTCTCTCTTAATACATCTCCAAAACTTTCTCTCAATTCCCCCTTTATTCCACCATGAATCAGAGGTTTTCCCCCAGTTAGTGTTCCTATTTCAATTGTACAATTTATAGATGGTTAAGTAACCTGCAGCTAATTCACAGTATAACTAAGGGTATTTTTAGAATAAATTTGGGTATGGTGTGCTTATCAGTAGTTAATGACTTTTGGTATATATATTTAAAACTCCTGAATCTTTTATGTAACTTTTATAGCTAGACCAATCTGCTTTTTCCTTAGAACTTTTTCTTCCATGAAGTCATTACCTATTTTATGCTTAGATACTTTTGTATATAAAATTAATTTGCTCTAGCCCCTAATGTTTCAATTTTGATGAAGAATAGCACTCCACCCCCACCAAGTTGTCCAAGTCAGAACCCCACAGTCACCTTGACTCATGCCTGTGTTCCTTTCTCAGCCACCACAGTTGACAGAATCTACTAGAAAGATCTCTTTAATCTCCCGCTTTGGTGCTAGTGTCTTAGTTGGGGTTCATCCATTACAACAAGTTTTCTCTCTTGACTTTCTCTATTGCTGTCTTGGGCTGATATTCTATGCCAGAGCCAGAGGATCTTTATAAAACCTCAACCTTATCATGTGCCTGTTTAAAATCCAGTAGGGGTCATTCCTGATTTCCATTGAGATAAAACTCCCAAGTTCTTTACCGTGGTGCTGAGGCCCTTGGTGATCTCCCTGTCGATGGGTTGTGATAGAATTTCTATATAGTTATCTACCTATGTCCATTTTCACTTGCTGCTCTGACTGGAAGAGACATTTTTTTCCCTGTACTAATTACGTTTTTCCTGTGCTAATTCTTCCTCATCTTCAAAGACTTCCCCCTAGACCTTTGGGGAGCAGTAGCTCTTAACGCTCTCCTGGACTGATTTCCTGCCTCTCATGTGTCCCCATGCTATCTTGACTTTACCGTTCCTGCTATATATTTGAGCTTATGTTGCAGTTCTCTTCGTGGGGCTGTTGTATGTGTGAGGCCAGTGTGATTCAGTTGTGCAGAAACCATCTCTTGTTCAGTCCTGAATCTTCATAAGTGTTGGCTGCTACTCAGATAGAGAGGGCGGGAGAGTGAACACATGTTTACTAGAACACTGACTTGGTCTCTCTCGAATGTCTTTGCAGCCTGCTACCATAATCACCCTCGATTCAATTTATTCAGATCTCAGTGCTTTCTATTTGAAAACCAATAAAAAATCCTCTTTGTCTACATAAACATTGACAGAGAGTGTAAGGATTAAGAACCTTCCCTTCCACCAAAAATGCATGAGAATCATCTACTCTACTTTAAAAATACCTAGAGATTTCCCTACTGTGGCAGGTCCTTTAGAAAATACCATCTTTTTTTTTTTTTTTTTTTTTTTTTGGAAAATACCATTCTTTACCAATGAATATACTTCCCCAGATGGAAGACAATCAAGAAGCTGTCACATTAATAATAAGTAATATATTTTCATTATTTACATCTAAATCCTTGAGTTTCAAATTAACAACACTTGAAGGAGACCTGTTCACACAAATGAAATTTGAATTGTAGATAAAGTGACACTTCGGAAGGGTTAGGTCACGTTACAGCTTTTCAACACCACCAAGATTTAATTTATGTAGTGTCGTTGTGAAGAGAGAACTCTAATGGCTTTTTAATTATTCTCAACTTCAAAGAATAAATGGGAGGGAGACCAGTTCTCAGACAAAGCAAGGAAATATTGGAAGCTGAGTAGAGATAATTATGCAGCAATGCCCTAGTAAAAGCGTCGTAGGACAAGGGAGTGGAGAATACTTTTCTGCACATGAACCTGGGAAGTAAAACCCAGGCACACCCTTTATTCACTTCCCTACCATCATGCCTCGCTCGCAAAGGCGGGTGATCATGGCGAGGCATGAAGAATTTGTGGAATGCTCTGGTTACTTTTTTAGGGGAGCATCTTGGGCTCTGAGTTACAGAGAAATAACAGAAGGCATTTGTCATGTTCGTTTCTAGAAGTCAGAGATAGAGTGACTTTGATACAATAGCTTTAGAAAAACGCCCAATAAACATTGTCCAAAATAAAACGTTGTAAACACTGTATGATAAGAGAAAACCGTTTTAAGATTCTGTCTCTTTGAGCCCATCATGGGAAGAGAATTTTGGCCATAAGTGGGAACTGATGGCCTTCTGCTCTAAAAGTGGATGTTGAGTAAAAAGTGAGTTTCAAAGGTAAGTGTACTTGATACAGGATTATTTTTAGTTATAAAATATAAAACTTGTATGAGAGCTCATTCCCTTAGAGAATATGGAACTTGTATGTTCACACAGCAAATACGTGCTCTTTCTTAATCATAATATTTACCATTTATTGAAGTGTTGTAGCATGCCAGGGACTAGAGATTTACTCTCCTCAGAGGAGGAACCTTTAGATGGAGAGATCCAGTTTTGTTCCTGTGAAAGTAAGGATGAAAAGAATGGATGGAGGGACAGAGAGACAGTTTAGAGAAGCAATAAAAACTAAGGAAAACAAAGATGTTGGTGCCATTCTGATGAACACAGGGCATGGCGATGATAAGTAGCCTCTCCTCCAGCAGGCCTCTCATCCTAGTAAAAATTTTATAAGGAGGATCTTGGGAAAATTCAGGCATGTGTGTGTTTTCGTTAAATAAAATGGCATAAACCAAGACATAAAGTGTTAGCTTGATAGGAGAGAAAACTAGTTCCACCAGCCCCAGTGTGATAAAGTTTATTGTTTTGGTGAAGTCTTTCTTATGGCTCCTGGGTTCCTATTCAAGTGTAAAAATTCTCCTCAACACTAGCTTCGAATGAAGTTACACACATCTTTGCAGAGCCTTCCTGAACTATCTGAAAATGTCGATTTTGTGACGAGAAGCATTAAGAGTTACTCCCTGCAAACTTCAACTTCCTATCAGCGGTGTAGGGAAGGTTTACGGTTTCTCGGGTTTTAGAACTTGAGTTACAGGCTTAAGGGAACGGTGAACGATGCATATGAAAATAAGTGTTTCTAGATAAGGGGGAAATGGTAACAGGTTTAGTTAGCAGGTTTTTCTCCCAACATGCAGTAGTTATCTTATTGAGCCCTCTTCCAACACTTAAGATGTGTTTTGTTTTGTGTGTTTGTAGTTTCTGTCCCAATTTCTGAGCAGCAATTTCTTCTAGTTCAAAAGTTTAATATCAAAAGCTTAATATCCCATTTGTAAGCCATTGAGCAGGACTCACTGAGTTCAGATGTAGTGAAGGAAACTGCCCAAACTGGAAAATGTCCACATCAGTGTGGCCATCAAGTTACACACGGAACCCATCTTGAAAACCAAAGTTCATAGATGCTATATACAGAGACGCCATGTATAGATGCTGTGTTTACTGCTTCCTAACATGTTCCATGGTGAGAACATGGAAACCCCGTGTGGGATAAGGTTGGAAATATTTGTTTTACAGTGTTTCTTGACTCCATGTGCCTTTGATCTCTTTCTGCTTGGACACCATTACAGTCCCTCTTCTCTTTTTTTTTTTTTTTTCCGACAGTTGCTCCCACCTCCTTCCCAAGCAACACGCACCTGCCATATTAAGGTGGTAAGTGATGCAGAATTGGGGAAGACCTCAGGAACGCTACCACTTAGTGAAAGAAGCAGACACGTGCAAAATCTACCAACCCCACCATTGTTAGGTAGATGCTCAGAAAAGCCATAAGAAGAGGTGAAAAGGCAAGAAGCCTTAGCAACTTTGAGTATAAAACTCATTCAGTAGGCCATGAAATAAATAATCTCTAAAGCCAATTAAAACAAAATAAGACCCTTCCATATTGCAACTCACTGGGGCCTGATCTCTTCCTACACCTTTGTAAATTGCATGTCATCATAGCCACTGCACAATCCAAAAATGGGCCAATTTTGTAGATGGGCCAGTTTGTAGAATGCAAGAAATAGTGAATGGTGATACATTTGCAGGCCATCTGAATTGTGGGAGAATCTCTCAAGGATCCAAGAGGACATTGCCCTCTTGCAACAAAACTTGAAAATTGATACTACACATCATTTGTTCCCTAGCAAACTTCTCCTATCACTGAAAGTTCAGAATTTGAATTTTCCATGATTTTCCCCCAAGAATTCCAAGATATTAAAGAATGAATACAACGGAAGGGGAAATAGTCCATCTTTCCCCTCATTCCCTCTCCCTATCACCACCGCCATTTTGGTTCTCTAGACTTAAAACCACATTGGTACATGCGTATCTCACATAATTAGGATTTTAGAGTATATGGCTTTCTTCTGCACAACCACACATGTTTCCATTACTGAGTTTTTGTGTTTTTTTTTCCAAATTCCCTCTGCCCTTCGTTTATTCAAAATCTAGCTACACTTTAAGGCCATTCTTGTCTACTGTGATTTCTCTCACGTGTGCTAAAGGAGTACTTTCTCTTTTCATTAGTGTGTTTGGCAGTTATACTATAAGATCTTAAGATGGCTCTGTGTCTTCCTTATTTTTTTTATCATAGTGCTCAATAAAATGTATAATGTTGACTGAATTATAATAGTTCCCAACCAAGTGGCACATAGCTGCTTGAAAGGCCTAGAATAACAATGAAATCTGCCCATTTATTTATTCATTTTTGTCCTTTTACAGTTGCTTTCTATATTTGGAAATTATATGATAATTATACATTTTAACAATAGGATTGCAGTATGCATCTTACATTAAAAGTGACCTGTAGGGGAGCCTGGGTGGCTCAGTGGGTTAAGCCTTTGCCTTCAGCTCAGGTCATGGTCTCAGGGTCCTGAGATCAATACCCGCATCGGGCTCTCTGCTCAGCAGGGAGCCTGCTTCTCCCTCTCTTTCTGCCTGCCTCTCTGCCTACTTGTGATCTCTCTCTCTCTCTGTCAAATAAATAAATAAAATATTAAAAAAAAAAAAAAAAGAAAGCAACATCAAAAACTTAAAAAAAAAAAAGTGACCTTTAGTTAATGGTTGTAAGAATGTGTATCACTGGAGGGCCTGGGGGGCTCAGTCAGTTAAGTGTCCTTCTCTTGATCTCAGCTCAGGTCTTGATCTCAGGGTCATGAGTTCAAGCCCTGTGTTGGGCTTTATGCCCACCATGTTCACTTAAAAAAAAAAAAAGGAATGTGCATCGTTTAAGGAATTTAAGATTTGAAATCATTCTAATTTCTAAAAGTAGAAAAAATGTGAATCATCTAAAAATCCTGATCACTTAAAGGACACTGCTAGGAAACAATCTATAACATAATTTTAGACACTTGCAATTAAATCCCATTTTTTAAATGTACAAGGAACATGGTGCCTGTTGAGTGATATACTATTTATCACCATAAACAACTTAAGTCTCAGATTCATGTTCTCCTACAGATGTAACAGACTGGAAGATATATTACCAAGATTAAAATTCAGTCTCTTCCTTGCCTTATGAAAATGAAGAAGAAATCAAACTCTATTGTACCTTGAACGTTTAAGAACAAATAGCAATAACAGATATTTATTTTAACCGAGCAGTAATCCATCTGTGAACATGAGTATGAACACTGATAACAATATGAATTATGGAAACAAAAGAAAAAAAGACCACATAGACATACATCATTTGGCATGATTTATGTATACTTGCTGTTCCAATAAAGTAGACAGCTATTCAGAACTCACAAAGCATATCTAGGGGAAGTGCATATGTGAGAAACTCTCCAGACATGTGTGATTATCCCCCAAGATTAAGTATGCTATCAGTAGTGTTCAAAGAACCTTCAGGAAGGATCATTTTTAGGTGGTGTTTGTGATGGACAGTAAATCAGTGTGGGAGAATTCAGGATAAGATGGACTGAAAGGGTCAGGGATGGCAAGGATGCTCATATCTCAAGGAGGTAAGAGATAAGATGTCAAAACCCAGAAAGAGAGATAAGGAATCTACATGTTCATTCATTCTATTTTGGCCTGAAAAACTTTCTTCCAACAGTCTGAAGGTGAGGGAGGAAATTCCCAGACTTCAGGCATAAGGTCTCTTTCTTTAGCTCTGGCTTAGTATCAGCTGGGGATTATGTTGGATTTGGATTGAGTCAATCAGGGATGGGCGTGAGGCTCTTCATCTCTAACAAGCTCCAAGGTGGTGTTAATGGTGGTGGTCTGCAGAGCATGAGAACATGGTCATATAAGAGGTGATGTTGAGATACTGATCCACTCCAACTTGGAATGGTTGAACAGAGCCAGGAGTGGTTGGAGTTCTCGGCCGCCATGTTTATTGATACCAGTATGGCATAAAGATGTGCTCACTTTCTGTATTCGCTGGGACAAGAAAAGGGTTGGCATGTAGGCTGTCACACCGTATTAGGGGTGTGATTCCGAGAACTTTACAAGCAGAGGGAGAAACCAGAAGGGGCAAAAATGGTGAAAAGTGGTGCCATTACAGATATTTCGAAGATCAGAGGACAGAGGAGTTTGGGACATGTTGAGCTTGAGGAACAACGTAGATGCTCATATGGAGATGTTCAGTGGGTGTGCGAGGCAGCATTCTGGCCCCCATGACCTCCAACCTTTAGCGTAACTCCCACTCCCATAGTTATGTTACATGGCAAAAGGTCTCTACTGATATAATTAAGGTTACTCATCTGCTGACCTTATGTCGGGAAATAATGCTGGTTTATCAGGGTGGGTGTGGAATAACATAAACTGTTAAAAGCAGGGAATTTTGCTGACTGGGAGAGGAATAGATGTGGCAGGAGGGGGGAGTCCTGGGGAGCTGAAGCCTCAGAAGGACATAATGTGCTGTTGCTGGTGTAAAGATGGAGGGACCAATGTGATAAAGAATTCCAGCAGCTTCAGGGCACCTGGGTGGCTCAGTGAGATCTCAGGACCCAGGGTCTCAGGGTCCTGGGATCTAGTCCCACGTCTGGCTCCCTGCTCAGTGGGGAGCCTGCTTCTCCCTCTGCCCCTTCCTCTGCTTATGCTCGCTTTCTCTCTCTCAAATAAATAAATAAAATCTTTTAAAACAAAAGAATTCAAGGAGCTTCTAGAAGCTGAGAACAACTCTGGGGGAGAGCCAGTGAGGAAGGTGAGACCTCAGTGCTTGAATCCCATGGAACTAGATTCCACCAACCACCTGAGTGAACCTTGAAGTGATTCTTTCTCAGAGTCTCCAAATGAGAGTTCGTAGTGGCCCACGTGTTGATTTTGGCCTGTGAGACCATGAGCAGAAGAACCCGCTGAGCCCAGCTGGACTTGCGAATGACACAGCTAGCTGTGAGAGGCCGCTGACTTCGGTCCAGTTTGTTACAGCAGCGATAGAATACTCACACAGCAGAGGTGTACGATTCCTGATAGAGGGACAGTTATCTGCATGGTTTAATAAAATATTCCTGAGACAGAAGGTCAAGTGGAGGGAGGGCACTGAGGATGGAGGGGCTGCAAAAATGGCCATGTACTGTAGGAATACGCTCTTGTTCCCATTAGAGGGGCATAAGAAACCAGATAAAGAGTGAAAAGCACGTCTGAGGGAACAAGGTGAAGAGGTTGTTCTAATGAGCATTACAGAAACGTTGGTCTGGACTTAGATGGCAGGGAAAGAATCCGACAAAATGGGCCCCGAGGATGCGTGAGAGAGTGGTCTGAGCCTGGTGGGGAGAGCAGCTCTGGACGAGCGGGAGGGAGCCTGGGCTTTCTGGGATCCAACGGTCTGGGTTCCTTTGCTCTGGGTGAATCCATCATCCAGAGCCTTGCCTGCCTCCACGTTGGAAGACTGGTTTCACATTTGTCCTTTAAGTCTTGAATAACTGACCTTAAGCAATGAAATTCCACGATTCCTTTGCTTGAGACTGTCTAGACCAAAAGTCTCAGTCCCTCTTCTTCAGAATCCCATCTCGTTGGCCATCTCCTGAAGTATATAAAACGGCAGTATATAATGGCATTCTGTATAAGTGCCAATCCCAAATTCTAGCTTGGCACTCATTCTGTCCCTTTCGTTACACATATGCGTGTATCTATGTTGATTGTCTGTTTCCTTGGCCAGGAGATTAAAGAAACGAATACATGAGGGCAGGCCATTGTTTTCTATTCCCAATGGCTAGAATCATGCTTAGCACATGCCAGCCCTTCAGACCTATTTATTGTATAATGAGTGAATATATATTGTATATGAATTAAGTAAAAATAAACATTTAAATCTATTGTGAGCCACATTTGAAGATTAGTCTACAAGATGAAGAGGGGAGAGGCTGGAAGATCTAAGAAGACCAGTATCCCCATTTCCATCTGCCCGTAGTCATTCCCGAATACAGACCATTAAAGGAAATATGGTAGCTTACTTTTTCCTTGAATGTATTTTTTTTTTTTTTTTTATTGTTTCCCTGTCATATCGGCAGAGCCACCTGCTGGGTACTCACCGCCCCCTGCCATTACATACGTGGAAAACCTGCATAATGAGGCTGGGAATTTAGGCATTTTGGGGCATTCGTGCTGCCCACTGTAAATTTGTAACTCACCACCCCGAAACACCGCCTTGGACACTCAGCATCAGACGGCACAGCAGAAGGTGTTGGCCGTTTGGACTAAAGGATTTTAAGTAGCTGTAGGATGAATTTAGATGATCTAACTGCCATTGTCTGCTCACATTGTCACAATCCATGCAAAGTGGCTGTGTGTGAATGTGAACATTTTCATCTCAAAATACTAACATTTAGAGTATAGTGAAACCAAACCTTGCTTAACATCCTTTGCTAGTAAAAAAAAAAAAAAAAAAAAATCCTTTGGTAGTTTTTTGTTTTTTGTTTTTTTGGTAACAATGCTAAGATTAATGGTGTCAGAAAAGGAATGTAATTTCTATTGTAATTTTAAAAGTTCTGGAAATATTTGGTGCTGCCCTTTGGAAAGAGGATTGTATGACATTGTGCAAAGATGGTCAAGGCAGTTTATTCTTTGGAAACAGATCCTGTAATCTGTGTCCAGTGGCTCTCCATTTTCCCCTGGAGGGATCTTGTCTATGTGTGTATCCCGTAAGAATAATTTCCAGCCACCCTAATAGCTGGTCGGCACATCACTGGGCAGGACAAGCATCCTGCTGGGATGAGGTTTTCCATGTGAAACAAAGCAGATTGCATGAGCTCTCCAGGTTAGTTGTGAAGGGCAAATACAGGGAAAGGAGAGGGAACCAAAACTGGAGATGGGAAAGCATAGGGGAGTAAGATATCAGCATGCTTCTAGAGTTTTCTCCTCTCTCTTCTCACTTTCCTGTGGTCGTACAATGTGCTTTTCATAAGATAAATATAAAGAAATCCCCAGTGCCTCGAAGACACTGGAAACAAACATGATTAGTCTCAACTTCTCCTGGTGTCTCCCTTATAAATTTGCTACTGTCACACCAGAGCCTGATGTCCCCTTCCCCTCGCCCTGGCCCAAATGCAGACATGATCAGAGTCATGTACTTCATAGAGTCTTATTTCAGACACATTTACACCATTCCACAAATATTAATATGTACAAGGGTCTAAAACAGGCAATATTCAGTCATGGCAATTTTGTATGTTCATAATAAATCTCGGCAAGTGCATTGAAGTAATTCAGACATATGCATGGATGTTCTTTCAGAAAATGGCCTGGAGAAGTTCCGGGGAGTTGGGTTTTGCTTTGCGCCATGGTTTAAGCATGCTCAGTCCTCCTTGCCCTTGTGGTGCTCCCGTAGACTTCTGCATTTGGTCCTCCTCTATGGCTGGTCACATGGAGGAACGTCCCTGTGCTGCAGGCTCTGCATGGGGAGGCACCACTAGCAATGATGGGTGTCACTTCTGGGTTGAGGCAGCTGCCTTTACTTGCCTCTCCAGGGGTCTGTTCCCTGCTGCCGGAAAGCCTGACAGCTCGCATGGACACGGTGGCACCATAAGATGGCGAAGCCTCCGTTGGCCAGTCTGTGAGTGACAAGGATGAGCAGAGTCTCTCTGCTTATCACCTTGGGGTTGAAGGGTAGGCAAGGCATCCAGCGTTGTGTTCTATACCGGAGAGGTTGTAGAGTAGTTAGGTGCGGTCCTAGAACCTGGCTTATTCTCGCTAAAAGTCTGCAGGGGGGTAAGTAGTGAGAGCAGGCAGTACTCACTCCTGCTTGCTGTTGATGATAAGTTTGTAGTCAGCATATTTTTATAACATTCAGAGGGGATAAATGGCCATTGTGAAAGCTCTGGCTGGTCCTACAGATTACAACCCACTAGAAATCCTGTCTGGAAACATCTTTTTCCTGGGAGGTTATCAAAACTCTTGACATTGTGAGTTCTGAAGTGGCCGGACCCTTGCCAGCGTCCTCTGTGGCTCTGACAAACTTCATTAAGTCAGAAACCCCGAGAGGGTAGTATATAGGTCTTTGGAGTGGCACACAGTTCCTAGTTTTGCCTGAGAGGTAGAGAACTGCAGTAAAAACATCTTGAGCATTCACAAACACTGCTAATATCACTAGCAATTAATAATAAATGACACTCAGAACTGCCTATCCAGAGTCAATAGACAGAAATGTCATCCTTTTGGAGGGGAGCTATTTCGACATGTTAAACTGCAATAATATTAAACTCAGCTGTCATTTCAGTGTTACGCAGTTGAGGACTCGAGGAAAATTAAGATCATGGCCATGGGGAGAAATTAGAAGGTAGGCTTGACAGAAAGAGGGAAGAGTTGATCTTAGTAGAAAACATGAATTTATGCAGAGCGTATCCTCTAAATCTTCCTTTTATCCCTACGGGAAGAGAGAAACTTTCCACCTTTATGTTTATAGATAAAATTATAAATGCAGTCTAATCCTCTTTTCAATTATAAGAAACTCAGCAGACAAAATCTGACAACAAATACAATAGAAACACACCCAATCTGCATAGTTTGGGGCGGATAAAACCCTTTTCCACAAAACATCCAAAAATGAACAAAGTAAGCGTTGCCACGGTTTTTTGCTGCTCTGTGGAAGCAGGCTGGAGATTTCACAATCCACTTCTGCTTAAGTTCTCATTTGGTGATAATAAAGTTTATTGACAACATTTATTTTACAGTAAAATGCTATCCTGATCTAATATGGAATTAAAATAATAGTAATTAAAAGGGAACATGAGACAAAGAAGGCATAGAATGAGTCAGAATTATTCATTGTGGACAATGAGCCTGACTTTCTTGTTCAAGAAACCTGATTTTGCACAAAGAGAATTCATCACTTCTTTGAACAGAAATAATGGTTGGAAATGCTTGAGTCATTTGTGTCAGATTTAGAAAAAAAAAAAAGTTTAGCTGATTCAAAACTTTCACTGATGAAAATTAAGTGATTGCATAGCATTGGAGAGAGCAGTAAGTTTATAATACCTTACAGAAGATCGAGGTTATGATGCTGGCAGATTTTCTCTTTTCTATCACCCTCCCCTTCAGTGTGTTCCCCATTGTCTGTGCCCTAAACAACCCAGGGGTCCTCAAATGCCGCATTTCCATGTCCCGCAGCCTTGCTGCTTCTCCGCTCTCTCCCTTTCATAGGTCCCCTCCTGCTAGCTGCTGCAAATAGGATGACGTTAGGGTGAGATTAGAAATTAACGCTCTAATGAATGGTCTGCTGATTCCCGGGCATTGAGGCTTCTCCCTGATGGACCCGGCTAGTCTTCAGAGCTCTGAGGTCTAACAGGGGCTGTGGCTGGTGCCCAGGAACTTGGACCCACCTGTGTCCTCATTGCTAGGAAATAGATCTTGGAGGGAAGTGGTGAAATGATCCTGGAAGGTCTCCTCCTTGATGGTACTTAGAAGAATGTCTCTCTTGACTTAGGTGCTGCTCTGTGGGACCCTGAAGGTAGAGAGATGAACAAAGAGATGAGAAATTAGAGGAGAACAAGGGATAGGATGTGGATACTGAGGCTGTGAGCAAGAATAAAGGCCATATTTGGTAGCGCGTTGCTTTGACGTTCCAGTGCCCGCCAGTGGGGGCCACCTGCGCCGAGTCACGGGAGGGCCCTGGCACCGGGGGGCTGGAAGGTGGGCTCCCTGCAAACAGAGGCACCAGTGGGATCCTGAAGCCATCTTGAGTATCACCCATGGAGTCTTGCCTGTGCCTAGATGTCACTGTCAAGTGCTTTACTTAGCCAATATGGGCAGAACGTGGGACTCATTTCGACACCAAGCTATCTCCAATGGCCTTCCTCCTCCATCTGGCTCGGTTTCTTCAAAATACCATTGCCTTACACAACAACTTTTTTCTTTGTGCATTTATTGAGACGGTCTCTCTTGTCACCATCCAGTCAGCGGTCTTCGTTTAGCCTTCCTAAAGAAAGACAAACAGTATGGTGTCACAGACACAGTGGTCAAGAGTATTTTGCTAGCCGTGGCCAGGTCTGGGTTCTGAGTGACTTTGGCTGTCTCTGCTTTGAACAGCTGGGCAGAGCTGTCTTCTGAAGTAGCAACGTTGAGGGCAGAAGAGCTTCCAGTGCTGGCTGGAGTCCTTGCCCACAGTCCAAACCCTGACCCCGGAAGCTGTGTTTCAACACATAGTGGGCCTCGCTAAATGGCCCAGGGTGTCCATATATGTGGAATAAGGCCAGTTTGGAGCTCTGCCCCTCAGGAACCAGCTCAGAGCCCTTGCCTTGGCCGTGCTGGGCAAACAAAGCCAGCCTGGAGAGTGGAATCTAAAGTTCTCGTATATCATTATGCAGGTCTGCTTACTGTTGACAGAGACACAAACTATAGATTGTTGCAGCTGGAGGTTGCCTTTGAATACTGGAGACTGAATTCTCTCTCTTTACCTCTGTTCCTGGGCTTTCTCCTGAACCCTTTCAAGTTAATTGCTTTGCTTGTACTGTAATCTGACATCAGAGAATACCTCAAGTACAAATAACTTAAGAAACACACACTACCATATAATTGAAACCATTTCGAGTCTTTCACAAAGCCATTATGAAGAATTCTGTTTTAGTCTGTTTTTATTTATTGCTCAGACAAGCTGTTCTGTTTAAGTGCCTCCCTGTGCCCCCAACAGGAAGGGGGTCCATTTGCAAGAGCAGCAAAGAGTTGAGATACCTGGACTGTAGGTGAGAGGGGGAAATAGAAGCCGTACCCCAGAGACAGTTCCATTAGTGCCTAGAGTGGCTCAGAAGCAGTCAGAAATGAGGGTTGGGGACAGGATCGGTGACTAGGCCCTTTGTATGTGTTACGGCCGAATTGTGTGCCCCCAAAATCCATGCATTGAAGCTCTAGGCCCCGGGACCTCAGACTTTGCAGACAAGCGTCTTTACAGAGGTAATTAATATAAAACGACATCCTACGGGTCGTGTCCTCCTGAGAAGAGGATATTTGCGTGTAGATGTTCACACAGTGTTGAAAAAAAAAACGTGGGTCAGAAAATGAAATCCTGCTGGTCAAGCTCTTTAGTGTGTGTGGTACTTAGTTATGGCAGACAGAGCAGATGAAAGCACTCTGAAACGACACTGGGTGTGTGTGTGTGTGTGTGTGTGTGTGTGTGTGTGTACGCACACACAGGTGTTTGGGTGTAGCTGTCTTTCAAAGATAAATCCAGAAGTCGTCTGGGTGGCTCAGTTGGTTAAGCATCTGTGTCTAGTTTTGGTCATGGTCCCGGAGTCCCAGG
>CM052901.1:99953419-99982603 GCA_028534135.1 Potos flavus | reverse complement strand
TATACAAAAAAATAAGGTGAAATACAATGAGGGGATAAAATATGTAGCAGTGAAAATTAGAAAAGATTTTAAAAAGGTGTTGATTAGATACTAGTTAAAAAACATTAAAATAAGAAAGAGGAAAAATAAAATAAAAATATAAAAAAATAAAAAAATACAGTAAGAAAAAAATAAAATTTAACGAATTTAACTCTGAAAGACTAAAGGGTCGTGGGAAAAAAAAGCCATGAATACTATGTGTTGCTTTTTCCTATCTCAGGAGTTCTGCCGTTTTTTTGATCGGTGAACTTGGTCTTGGCTGGATATTCTTGGGGATCTTCTGGGAGAGGGGCCTGTTGCAGTGATTCTCAAGTGTCTTTGCCCCGGGCGGAATCGCACCGCCCTTGCCAGGGGCCGGGCTAGGTAATCTGCTCGGGTTCGCGCTGGGAGCTTTTGTTCCCTGACCGCGCTCCGTACCGCTTTGGACGCCGGGAATGAAGATGGCGGCCTCCCAGAATCGGGCCGGAGGAGCCGAGAGCTCGGGGCCCGCTCCTCAGCGCGGCCTCGGAGAAAAGCCGTCAGTCCCTCCCGTCTCCCTGGTCTCCGGCCGCGCTCCGAGCTCACCCGGCCTGTGACCGAGCGTTTCTGTCTCTGGCGCGCGGCCCCGTCTGGAGTCTCCAAACCCAGCAGATTCCCGCCGCCGCTCCCGCGCCGCTCCTCCCCGAGGAGGAAGGAGGGGGTCTCTCCGGATCTGCCCTCCGTGGGGTCCCTGCTCGAAGAGACGTGGCCTGACTGTGCGGGGATCACAGTGTAAGGTAAGCCCGAGCTGAGACCCACTGCTCGGCTCCGTCTCTGCTGCCGGCTTCCCACCCTGATACCCGGGAGCTCTGCCCCCCTCAGACACCCCCGGTCTCTCTGGGACCCCACGGGTCCTGAGACCACACTGTCTCCGCGAGGGCTCCACCCCCGCTTAGCCTCTGGAGCGACGTCCCTCAGTGGAGCGGACTCTAAAAGTTCCGATTTTGTGCTCCCTGCTCTGCGGCTGCCGGGAGCCGGCCTCTCCCCCCGCGGTCTCTCTTCCCATCGCTTTGGATTCACTTTTCTGCACGTCCTACCTTCTGGAAAGTGGTCGATTTTCTGTTCCTAGAGGTGCTGTTCGTCTTCTCTTCTATTTCCTGCTATGTTTGTAGTTGTTTAGAGTGGTTTGATAGCTATCTAGCTGAACTTCTGGGATCAGACACTATCTCTGCCTCTTACTCCTCCGCCATCTTGCTCCTCCCAATGATATTAATTTCTTAATATCTCCTTGCATAACGCACCCTTCCAGGGGCTCTGCCTGATTTGGGCCCTTAGATGCCACTTAACTGAGACCATCCATGGCCCGTTTCTTCTGTGAGGCTCTGCTTGGCAGGTGCTTGTGGGGCCCACCATGCATAAGTGTGCAGCAGGAAGCTTTGAGGCTGCGGTGAGTGGGTGGGTGGAGGGGGACACCGCAGTAATTATCACATTAACTCACGTCACTTTATTCAAATACTTTCAACCTTTTAACTGCTGAATCTACGCTTCAGAACTTATCCTCTCTCCCGAATCCTGATGCTTATGTAGAGTAAATTTGGTGAAGAGCAAACTCATTTGGAGGTTATTATTTGAAAGACCAGTTGACACTCCTGCAAACTAGGACTCTATTCACAGATTAACCTTCTTTTATTGCCTGCCTTTAAAAAGCCAGGCCGTTGTATCCCATTAGCGATTGCTATTGTTATTTTGCACCGCTAATAATTAGATTCAGCTCATTAACATGGGTCCCTTAGACTTTTTAAAATTTTAGACTATGAATTTTGCATTCATTGATCACAGAAAAGAAAATGCAAACCTGAACTACTCTCAAACAGGGCCCTGGGTTTTAATTTTCTTTCCTGACTTCATTTGTTGGGGAAGAAAAGTTTCTCCTCTCGCCTCTCAGGTTCATTATGTGGGCATGTGAGAATTAGTGTATGTGCTCCTGGAGCGAGCACTGGGCATGTGAGAGTTAAAATAACAAAAGAAAGATGAACAGGACAAAAGGCACAGTCTTTATAAATTTCTGCATGCACAGAAAGGTAGGAAAACACAAATGATTTTGCTCAGGGGATTATATACCCTTTTAACAAAGATTATATGCCCTTTGGGCTTCAAGGGGTGATAAACTGTGTGAAAGGGACTAGGAAATGGATGGGAAACTACCAGTATAAGATACAGGCTATTTTAGTACGGTCTGTTTGTGCAAATTCACTGTGTTGTCCACTCCCCTCTGTGCTGATGAGAAATGTTACCCTTCAGGGCACCTGGGTGGCTCAGTTGGTTAAGTGTCTGCCTTTGGCTCAGGTCATGATCCTGGGGTCCTGGAATCAAGCCTCATGTCGGCTCCCTCCTCACTGGGGAGTCTGCTCCTCCCTCTCCCTCTGCTACTTTCTCTCTGTCAAAGAAATAAATAAAATCTTAAAAATAAAATAAAAAGAGAAAGGATTGTTCATTTAAAATAAATAAATACATCAAGTGTGGGTCTCTTTCGGACTCTGTCCAGTTCTGTCTGCTCTTGAGCCATGACCATACCATGTTAATGAGTAGGTTCATATCGAGAGATTGTAGATCACATGGACAATGTCCAGATCCAATATGAAAATAGAACTTGGACCAGCCCAGAACCCAAACTCCCGTCTCTGCAGCAGTTGGCCTGGGATGCTCAGGACCTGGTCACTGTCTACCGGTTGCCCTAATTTTTCCCTTTCCTCGCAACCGCAAACCAAACTGAGAAAGACAACCGTGCTCCCTAAACCAATCCCCTAAGATGTCCTGCTTCTCCCTAGCATGCCTCCAGTTTCTTCCACCGACTGAAGAGTCTTGGCTGGTTCTCATTTAGAGTGAGAGATATCTGTGTTTATTTCCACAATTCTGAGTCTCCAAATGTGGTAGGGTACGTCTTCCAACTTTGCTCTTCTTCAAGAATGTCTTGGCTCTGCTAGGTCCTTTGAATTTGCATATACATTTTAGAACCAGCTTCTCACTTTCTATGAAAGTCTGCTTGTTTTTGTTTTTGTTTTTGTTTTGATCAGGATTCAGTTAAATTGATATACCAGTTTGGGGACAGGACAAAGCTTGGTAACCCTGAGTCTTCTCATCCATGCAAGAGTTTCAAACAGTGCTTCCATTTTGCAGACCAAAGCTTTAGACTGCTGTCTTCAGCACGTAGACCCCTTCAATGACAGGCTTGGTGGCCAGTGACTGGAAACCATCCTTAGAGCTAGCACTCCTCCATGCTAGCTCACCTCAGGCTCTTGTATTTCATGGTAACTGATTGTCAGTCATCAGCACCTATCTGCTTAAAAAAAAAAAAAAAGTTTACATTTTATCTGGCGTTTTCTAGTTTCTGTACTGTATGGGGTTGCTGCAACAACCAGTTGGCTGTAATGCTGGAAATGGAGCTTCTCAGGTTTAAAAAATGTTCTTTAACTAATGTTAGTAAGTTTTCTAATCAATTAGGTAACAGTATACCATGTAGTTATTGGATTTTTTCCCCCTATAATTTCTTCTTTTTTCTTTAACACTAAAGCTTTAAATGCAAAGAAGTAGTTAAACTCCAAGCTACAGAAGAATATTTCTAAAACTGGAGAAAAATTAATAACCAGAATTTTCTTCTCAGAGGAAGTTTGCTTGGATTTAAATTTACTGATGTATATAATGAAAAGAAAATCATTTTTTCTTAACCTGTATAACTAGAGGTAAGCAGAAAATATTTCATACAATTTTTCATGTAGAAAGGGCTATGCATCTCTCACAAATTAAAATTATAGAACCCACTGACTTTAAAATTACATTGCAAATACATAGAGATACACATAAGTTATTTTTAATTTAATGTTTTGCAAAAATTTAGCAGCATTATTCTTCATAGACAAAGATATCTTTATAGCCCACTGATTCTCTCTCTGGGTTCCAGTAATAGTGGTGATTAATCCGATAGCTCAGAACATTACCTCTTCAATGAGTAATATCGCTGTTATAAATCATATTTTCATATTTTTATTTTCCATTCACTAACTCTTCAAATATTTCTGGTTTAGAATAAGGTCTTTCTCCGTGTTTCTTACACAGGTTCTCTGTTAACTGGTGGCCATGGTTAGTAAGACCAAAAACCGTTGGAGAAGTCAGTTTCGCCTGTGTCGGCATTGTTAGCAAGGTGTACAGTCAAGCCTTCATGTTATTCTGTTTCCTTCCTTCTTCCTTCCTTCCTCTTTCCCTCCCTTCCTTCCATCATCAGAACATGATGGGTAGCTCTAAATTCATTGTGGTTCTGGTACCATGTTAAGTAGCCCAAGGTTCCCACCCAGCTTTGTCAAGGTGGTTCATTCTGCTTCATTTCATGGGTAAAACCTACATCTGAATCTTGTTTTGCTATCTCGATGTCTGTGTAATTGGCTGTAAATGGTTCTTGTACTATGCATGCACAGTGAGTATAAAGAAATCCTTGCTATGTCATGTGCCAAGGAGACTCACATACTCCAGTGAGTATGAACATAGGGGTGCATTCATGCGCGGGAGCATGGTGGGTCTTGGAACAAATATCTATGTGATAGATGTCGTATCGAGTACCATGGATTTCACGTTCTCACATAAATAATTTTCTTCCTCCTATTTTGAGGAAAGAAGGGATGCTTCTTGATGCCTGGTGTGTCCTTGCAATGGTGATTGAAGATCTTGCAATGTTTCCTGCCTTTCCCTCACTCCCTGCCCCCACCCCGTCCCCAAGGGAAGTGGAATGCCTTGTCTGAGTTGTCAGAGGCATGCTTCCACCAGCTGCATCTTTGTCCCTTTCTTCTGGGAGTCAGCAGCCTATGGGACAATGCATCCTGTCTCCTCTTCCGTATTGGGAGTACTAAGGAAGCAGTCTTAAGGGAAGCGCAGTTCCATCCAGTGCTGGCTGGAACCAAACACGTGAGTGTGATTTTGGGGTCAGCACTAAGATTCCTGACTAAAGCAAGTTCTGCAATCTCTGCTGTATTGATGTCGATAAGGGGGACAGATTTGTCTCCATAAATCATTTTTTCCTAATTACTTTAGAGCTTCGATGGGGCAGAGAAATGCTATGAATTGGGCTCCTTGACCCAATTCAAGGTTATTTGAATATATTGTTATACTTTCATATATTTATTATTGCTCTGGTTTTATGACCATTTCTTAGAATCTTCTAGTGAGTGCACTAGAAGCAGAACAGCAGTGAGGTTTTGGTCCACAAAACAATATAGATGTCTGCACATATGACCTGTATTGTGCATGGGGACTGAGTATATACGTGTGTTCTCTTCCTACTATTCCATGCTCATATGATAGATGATATTCAACTAAACGATTATGGATGCTGGTGCCAGACACAAAGCTCTCATTTATGTCTCATTTGGAATGTTCTTTTTTCTTCCATGTAATATGGTCCACCAAACCATGACCTGGATGTTGTATTCTTTGTTTTCATTTTCCTCCATCTATTCTGCATGAGTCACGTCTTGAAAATTCAATAAGCCTTAGAATTAAGAGTAAATGGTATCAACCTTCAGGAGTGACACAAAGCATTGTGTATGTCAGTCAGAATGTCGGTCATCTAAATAGGACATGACACTCAAATTATGTGTACATAGAGGGTCATAGGCCAGTAGCTCAGGATGGAAACACCATTTCTTTAATAGAATCGGCTGTGATTATGAATCAACTATAATCTGCCGCTCTGTGCTGTTTCAGTTGGAGTAAGTTTTTGGAGCTGTTTAAAATCAGGCGAGTGTGGAAAAAAAAAAATAATAAATAAAATAAAATCAGGCAAGTGTGAGTTCAAAAATATCAACTTGTTATAACTTGGGGATATTTACTACCAGATTAATAATTCCATGACTGTTGATGAGATTCATAGAAGTTAAACATTACAGGTTTGAATTCTCTTAGTACCTGAGACTTAACTGACCTTCTTATTACAATTCCTGAAAATAATTTGCAAAGACTTTCTTACAGAGCAGGAAGTTAATTGCTTCTCTTTTGAGAACCGCTCTTCCACATACTTCTCTCTATGTATGTTCTTCAAGTTGTATTTACTTTAATAGAAACCTGATAGGACTTCAGTTTCTTGAAATGACCTTGTGAATCCAAACAGAAAACAGAATACTGACATGCGATCCTCTCCACACTCCAAATCATGTGTACGAAAATAAATCCCGGAACCTGAGTTCTCAGTGAAACCCTTATGTGAGGCTCTCACGTCCACACTAATGATGTGACTCAGAGCTCTCAAGGATTCAGAAGAAAATGCTGGCTTTAGTTTCATTGGGATTTCGTTTTTAACTTTAGCGTCAGAGTCAAATTTCTAGTCGTGTCCACCTTAAAGGGACCTAAAATGAATGTTTATCTACTTAGAACACATTTAACTGGATAGAAGTGGCGCAAAATCTGGGGGTTGGTGGACAGTCATTGCCAATCCATGGCTTGGGTAGTTTAGATACATATCATTTGCCTTGAGAAAATAATGTGGCTTTCTTGTTTTCACTAAATAAATCGTGTCTGACATAAAGTTATACATAATGACTGATATATGTTGGATAGCTTATCTCAGAGAATTATTGGTAACCTCATGTCAGTTGTCTGTCATCTAATCTATGTATCCATCCATCAATCCATCCATCCACACATCCATCCATCCATTCATTGCATATCCATCCATCCATCCATCCACACATTCATCCATCCATCCATCCATCCATCCATCCACACATCCATCCACACATCCATCCATCTATCCTTCCATCCATCCATCCATCCATCCATCCACACATCCATCCATCCATCCATCCATCCACCCACACAACCATCCATCCATCCATCCACACATCCATCCATCCATACATACATCCATACATCCATCCACACATCCATCCGTCCGTCCACACATCCATCCATCCATCTATCCACACATCCATCCATCCATCCATACATCCATCCACACATCCATCCACACATCCATCCATCCATCCATCCATCCATCCATCCATCCATCCATCCATCCACACATCCATCCAAACATCCATCCATCCATCCATTGATCAGTGAATGTCTATCATCTTTAATAATAGAAATTTACAGACAGAGTTGACAGATTCTTTGTACACTTTCCCTATTCATTCCCATCCTGCCTTCCCCCCAGAAAAATTTGAATCCTAAATTTGGCATTTATTTTTCATTATTAGTCTTTAAAATGTTGCTCTGGGTGACATCTTTGCAGAAATAATATGTCGACTTGTTTTGCAGGATTTAAAGCTTTACATAAATGATATCATATTGTGCACATCCTTCTGGTACTTATGATCTGTGCTCCCCCCATTTGTGTTAGAGATTTTTGCATGTTGGCATATCTCCGGTTGATTCATTTGATCTGCTAGACAATTCTTTCATTGCTTGAATATCCAACATAGGACTCTGTTTCTCTATTGATGGAAAGTTAAGTTGTTTCCAGTTTTCTGCTGTTCTAAGAAATGCCTAAAGGAAGCTGCCCATGCATGTTGTTCTGAAAACAGATATGAGTTTTTCTTTAAAATATGTAATTAGGAGCGGGGTGCCTGGGTGGCTCAGTGGGTTAAAGCCTCTGCCTTCGGCTCAGGTCATGATCTCAGGGTCCTGGGATCGAGCCCCGCATCGGGCTCTCTGCTCAGCAGGGAGCCTGCTTCCCCCTCTCTCTCTGCCTGCCTCTCTGCCTACTTGTGATCTCTCTCTGTCAAATAAATAAATAAAATCTTTAAAAGAAAAACAAAAAACAATAAAATATGTAATTAGGAATGGAATTCCTGGCTCCAAGGGTAGGTACATCTTTGTATTGTTCTACAATGTAGAGTTTGAACCAACTTTCTAACAACTTCTTACTATTTGTTGATCTTGTGAAATAATACCTCATTGGTGTTTTATTTACATTCCTGTGATTACTGGTGCACTCAAGTATCTTTTCATATATTTATTAGCCATTTAAATACCCTTTTCTGAGAATTTCCTGCTTATACTCTTTGACCGTTTTTCTTCTTTGGTTTTTGTTTTTTCTTGATGCTTACACACATATATAGATATATGCATGTGTTATTGATACAAAAATCTTATATATATTTATATAATAGGCATCTTAAAATATATGATATATATTTATGTAATATGTATCCTAATTATATATTATAGATATAAAACTGTCATCAGTTTTATGCACCAAAAAACAATATCAGCTGTGTTTTATGAGTTTTGTTTATTGGTCATTAAAGTTAAGGCTACAGAATTTATTGTATAATTTTGAGGTTATCAACACATCAGTCATTTCCTTCTTGATTTGTATTCTTTGTACCAGTTAAGAAAACTTTTATTACTCAAAGTCATAACTGCATTTTAATATATTTTCTTCTTGAAGTTTTAAAGTGTTGGTTTTTTTTTGTTCTGTTTTGTTTTTTTTCACATTCAGGTACAGGGGATTACATTTCCTTTCAAAATAGCACTCCTTCCCAACCATCTGGCTTCTGAAGTATTTAATACCCATCCTGTCAGATAATTAGTATGCAAGATGTGTCATCAGAGTTGAAGGAGGGAAAATAAAATGTACATAACAGGCTCCGGCTTAATGGCTAATAAAAATGAAGATAATCAGTGTAACTCTAAAGTTTCATTAACAACCTGAGCAGGAGCCCACATAGATGTGCAACAAAGGCTAATACGAGGAGAGCATTTTGATATCAGCCACTTCCCATTATGCAGGCAATTAGTGCTCCACACCAGTGAGCTAGGAGGGGGGAGAGCTTCCAGCTAATTCCACGTGCAAATCCCCCCTGTTGAAGGGTTTAGGACGTTTATGCAGAAGCCTAGCTGGGACCGGTCTCAAATCACGTTTCTCTAATTCCGGCAGAAATGACCGTGCGATAATAATGCCTTGTTTCCCAGGCGCATCCTGAGCGGCGGCGATGGTGTTGAGCTGAAGCGTGTGACTTGCTTTCTCGTGGCTGTCATGGACGCTGACATTTGGTTTCATAAGTTATTCTGTATCATTCTGAATCAATTTACCAGGGTCTGATCGATGCCGGGTAAATAGATAAAAATCGTATTTTGGAGCCAGTTCAGACTGTATTGATCTGAGAGCAGAGGTGGTCGGATTAATCAATGGAGGCCCTGCTCTTATTTGCTGTCTCAATCACTGGATGGAATCAGAAAGAAATACCCTGTGCTTAAGGAATACTTTGGTTAGTTTGGGTGTCAGGCACTTCTTTGGATGCCTTGTGGAAGACCCACATTACCCCAAACGGGAGATAGCCTATAGCCAGTTGGGAAGATCAGAGAGAATGTAAATGACTGCAGACCTAGTTTTTCCGTGCATGTATTTTTTTTAATTCTCTTACTGCAGAAGTTTGGTGCATTGGCTTAAGATACTTGTGCAAGGTAGTGGTATCCAACAAGGTGAGCACGGGCCCTTAGTAGTTAGGGGTGAAAAAACGTTCCTGATAACTAGCATAGTGCCTATGATAGCCTGAGACTCTGGTCACAGTCGCCCACAGGCAGACCCTGGGCTAGGATTCTTCGGGTCCACCGAGGGAAAGCCAGCCAAGGAGTGAGAACGCAGGACAGGAAAGAAGAGAAGTCCCCAAAGAGGGAGATTTCTGCAAAATCTCAGCCTCAGCCTGATTTCTGGAGGGCCCTGGGACATAAACAGTGCCTCAGAGGTTTTGTTTTTGTTTTGCCTGAAGGTCTGGGAGCTGGGCATTCACGTTTACCCCGTAGGCAAGTGCTGGCTACAATTTGGGATGTGGGGGTGGATATGATGGAGATGCAAAGTGAGGAGGGGATCTGGGCTCTGAGTCCTTTTCTGTCCCATTAGTTCACAGTCGGTCCCCTGAGGCAGGTGCTGGAGGAAAGCATCCCCAGAGTGAGTGCTGGGCACAGAGAACCGGCAAAAGAATGTGCTGGGAACATGGCCAAATCACAACAGCATGGGCTAGAGGAGACATTCAGTATTTATCGAATTGAAAATCTGCCTGTAGATTCTGGAGCAATTCAGTCTGTGGCCAATTGAAGACTTCATTGGAAAAAAAGAAAGGAGGAAGGAGGAAAGGAAGGAAGGCGGGAGGGTGAGAGGGAAGGAAAGAAAGGAGGAAAGAAACCCACCACCATCTCAGAGATTTCTTGTCTGGAAAATAGTATTACTGTTGATGGTTTTCTCAGCAATCATCCTGGAAGAAAATTGCCTAATCACAGAATGTCCTTTTACAAACAGGTTCCGTCAGCCCTGTGGGGCTGATCGACTCTGGAGTTTGTAGGAGGGAAATTGGTTGATCAGAATAGACAGAGGGGACTTAATTTGGGGGAAATTATCGAGGAGATTTATGTAGTGGCAGAAATGGTTATAACTTGGGAAGCAGCCAGAAAATGCTGAATCGGAGGGATTATAATGTAATCAATACTCCAGTGAACAGGTTGCCTGAGAATAAAACAACATTCTGTGAAGCGTGGTCCAAAAGCAATGACAGACCTTCGATTTGAAAAGAATTCAGAGGTGCTCTATTTTTCCCTGATAAAAAGTTTTAACAAATGATTATGTCGTCCCATACTTGCATGGAGTTTTACCTTGGCACTGTTTTTTTGTTTGTTTTTTGTTTTTTTCCTATCATAGAACAGGAACTTTTTCAGCAGTTAGATACAAGTGCTGTTTTATTTTTCTGAAGTTCTGTTACTTGTTTGTTCCTTATCCACATTTGACCCTGTAGGACAAGTGGTGGCAAATTACAGCTGAGGGGCGAAATCCTGTCCAGCACCTGCTTTTGTAAATAAAGTTTTATTGGAATAGAAGGTTGGTCATCTTTGGTGCTGCAAGAGCAGAGATGTGTAGTGACCACAGAGACCGTGTGGCCCACAAAACCTAAAATATTTACCGTCTGGTCCTTTATAGAAGAAGATTGCTGATCCCTGCATTAGGGGATGGGAATTTGCAAAATACCCAGCACCCCTTTCCTTCCTCAACTATTTGTTTCAATATCCTGGGAGAGTGCGAAAGGTCAGAATTGATCTTGAGAAAAACAACACGTTCTAAAGTCTAATTTTTTGTTTAACAATCTCCAAATTATATAGTGAGAAAGACAGGACACATCCAACTCTAAACAATGGTTTACCTCTGACTACTAAAATGATAGATGAATCTTATTCTTTGTACATATATATATATATATATATATATTATGCATTTTAACAATAAACATGCAAGTGTATGTTCTATAATAGAAAACACCGTTTTTTCAAGGTTTTTACTTTAATTTCAGAATAGTTAGCATACGTTGCCATGTTAGTTTCACCTGCAAGAAAACAAATTTCTTGTGGCAAAGCTACATACAGACTTGTAAAAGCTCTCAGAGAATTCTTTTCTCCCTGGTCAGGAAATGGTGGGTTTGGGTCTTGGATATAGATCAACATTGAATGAGCATTTTTCAGCGTTTGGATAATTTTACATATCCTCTGTAAGCATGGTGTGATATTGTGATTTATAATAAGAAATACGTATTTGGTCTTTGTTATGGTTTCTGGCCCAGAGCTCCTAAAACCCTTGGCATTTCCTGTAAGGAGAGCTGCAGAGGGGTCTTTTGTAATGATAATAAGGTGACTTTTGGAATGCACCTGAGGAAGAGGGGTGTTTGCCCGGGAAAACAGCCTGGACTGAAAGGACAGAACTTTCAGCTTCACTTCCAGGGAAGGGGGAGGGGTTGAGGTTGAGTTTCTTGCCGCTGGCCAATGAATTAATCAGTCCTGCTTGGGTCAAGAAGCCTCAGTAAGGCCTGGGTTTGGAGAGTTTCTGGGTTGGTGAGCACATGGAGATTTGGGGAGACAGGAGCACCGGCACGGACCAGGAATGCTCTGTGCCCTTTCCCCCACACCTGGTCCCACGCGTCTTTTCCAGCTGGCTGTTCCTGAGTTACATCCTTTCGTAATAAGCCGGAGATCTAGTAAGTAACGTGTTTCTCTTGAGTTCTGGGAGCTGCTCAAGCAGATGAATGAAACTCAAGGAAGTGGGCGCGGGGGCCTTCGCTCAGAAGCACAGGGAAGAGTGTGGACTTGCAATTGTCATCTCAAGTCTGAGCGTGTGTGGGGGGGGGTGGGGGGAAGGGCAGTCTTGTAGGTCTTGTAGGACGGAGACCTGACCCTCCGAATCTGACTCTCCCTCCGGGTAGAGCGAGTTGAACGGTAGGGCACCCGGCTGGTGTGCGACAATTGGCTTAGTGTGTGAGCAAGAAAACTCCACACATTGAAGGTGGTGACCAGAATTCACACAATGTGAGTTCTCTGGATTAAATATTCCCATTCTTAGTTCAGAAGACTTTAGTTTTCCCAGTAAAGCTGTGTGTGCCAGGGAGTTGGGTTCGAAGCAGACTTTACTGCTCCTGGTGTTTTCAGCATTTCACCTGTAAAAATGAGCAACTACTAACTGCATTTGAAGCATGAGGGGTGTACAAATAAATAATGCATCACCAATGCAACAAGAGTACGACCGAGTGCTCCTCTTGGGACACTATATATTGGTAAAAATACATATATTTCTAAATAAATATGCTCGCGAATAATAAATCATATAATAATTAAATGATCTTAGAGTGATCGTCTCCATTCCAAATGTGTCTGTTAGGTGGGCATTCATATTCATAAGGGAATAATTAGAGGTTTTAAGTAGACATGTGATTATGGGGCATATTTTCACAAGTGCCTAAATTAGGTCAGGTATATTTGCCTCGTGTGGTTAAAATAGGGTTAATAAGAATATTTTCAAGAACAGTAATTCCAAAATTTTCTTCTGTTCAAGGCTGGCTCTTGTGAGATAAAATCGTGTGTCCTCCAGCAGATGGCTAAGTACATTGGAAAATGCTGTCGATCGGATTTTTTTTTGTACCACAGGACTTTTCAGAGCCTTTACCAAGTGGTTGTTCTTTGTGAATGTTCAGGAGAGAGTAGTGATGTACAGCTTTTTGGGGGGATGCTGTTTGGCAAGACGTTTTTGGTTACAACAGGAGGGGAGTATAGCATATTGTCGACAACCCAGTAGGTAGAGGCCAGGGATGCTGCTAAATATTGTGATGTGCCCAGGATGGCCTCCAGGGGCAAATAGCGATCTGGGAGCAAATATCAATAGTGCCACGGTTGAGAAACCCTGGTTTGGGGATTTGCAGAAGCTCTGGGTTTGTCCGATGCTCCGACAATGGTGTGGAAGCATTTCACTGAACTCCGGGACTCTAAGAAGTGAGGCCGAGGAGGGATCGGCAGCGGGGTGGGGCTCTGAGGCCGCAAACTCCAGGAGTATCGGGGTCTTTGTGACGAATCACAGTGAGACAGGTATGCCTGAGAGTTGAAAGACACCCTGTGAAATAACATTAGACAACTGCCTGGAATCATGCATTTCTACGAACATCTGGTCAACCAGGCCAAGTGGTCCCAACGCCAATCTGTTGGATTGGACTAGAAGACTCCTGGTGAATATATATGCTCTAAGTAGAGGGTGCCCAAAAAAGCACTCACCCTATTCATGTGGATTGTAGGAGAGAAACAGCATTCTGAGTGATTCATATCCGAAGTTGTTTTTAGGTCAAGGACATGAGTGTCAAATTTAGGAGACAGGATCTGGATGGTATTATCTGCCCCAAGGGAAGATAGTAAAGGTTATGAAGGCTAAAGAAAGGGATGTTCAAGTTTTTGGGTTTTTTTTTTTTTTTGTTTCCTAGTGCTCAGTGACTGAAATATATGTGGCGAAAAGAGGAAGTACATGGGGGAACAGAGCAAAGCGGCATTGGGATCCAGTGACTATATGGCACACCAAGATAGGAAACCCCTTCTGCCACCTCCCTGCTGCTCTGGGCTGCGGTACCGCAAAGCCAAGATACCGGTTGTGCTCTGCCCTGCGGAGACATCCCTGGGGAGCCGGGGAGTGGACGTGGCAATGCTTCGGTCTGGTGTAGGTGAGGCATACCCTTAGCACTGTGCTGGCTGGAGGGATTTGAGTTTGCATGAGGTCAATGGGCTTGACTTTCTAGCACGGCTGTGACTACATTTAAATAATAGGAATTGTTAGTAGAAAGAGTATGTGTGCAGTTCCTTTCTCATATGGCCCACATCCTCTGGTCTGTCCTTCCCATCATCCCGTGTATATTAATTGGACATCTGCCGTGTCCTGGGTACTGTGCTTGAATTTGGGAGCATAAACATGAATGAAGCCCATTCTCTACCCTCTAAGAGTTCACAGTGCATAGTGAAAGGCAGATATGCTCAGTGAAGGGCAACATAATGTCATTTTGTCGTGCTGGACCCTGCTTTGATGGTCAGAGATGGGATGATTTTTAATTACACTGGGGGAATGCATTGTGGGCTTGGTAGGAGTTTATCTGACAGTGGGGGTTGATAGAAATATCCAACTCAAAGGAAATCAAGGAAGCCCATTCTCTCTGCACTGTAATTTCCAGTAGGGAGCAAGGCAGTCCTTGAGAGGGATCTAAGTTGCTGGCAGCTGCCCTTTATTTGGATCAAGCAGTCCCCTAGCTCAGAGTGCAAATCCGCTTGTCTTCCACAGGGAGCCCACAAAGAAATGGTGGGTCTCGGGACCCCTGGGTGGTCCCACAGCACTCCGATCCTTTCATAGGTTAGTTATGCTTCTCCACATGTGAGCAAGGGGTGCTCGGGTTCGCATCTCCCCCAATTGGAGGATGAAGAAATAAACAAGCTGAAAAGACTTTTCAAAGTCAAAAAGTCAATGCCATCTTCAGGTAAACAGCTTAACTAAATCTCAAGATTTCAGGCTTCTGTCTCGAATTCCTGAGGTGTGTTATCTCTCTCAGCAGACACGGCGCTGGAATTTGCTAATTATTGATTTCACGCTAAACGGGAAGAAAAATGAAATGGTGTTTCATATGAACACAGTGTTTTCAGAAAACCCATAGCCTGTTGTGTTGCATTTATAGGAAAGTGATTGACTTTCTATATCCAGTGGGATTCGAGGATAGGTCAAAGGTTAGGTCAAGTGCACAAGGGAGAAAAAGTAAGTTTCTGTCACTTTTCTGAACCCCCAAGGCACTAGGTCCGGGAGATAGTGGGAAGGTTGTTCTGGATGGATTGGGGAGAATAATCCATCCTGGAATGGTACCTATAATCTGGAAAAGAAAGGGAGCTTATGTTCATGGAACTAATCCATTTGAATAGTTTGGTAAACAGCAACATCAGCTTGATTCAGAAATAGTATGACAACCAAAGACATTTCTTGATATATTTATCAATAATTCCAGCTTCCAAGGGGAGCCTGGGTGGCTCAGTGGGTTAAAGCCTCTGCCTTCAGCTCAGGTCATGATCTCAGGGTCCTGGGATCGAGCCCCGCATCGGGCTCTCTGCTCAGCAGGGAGCCTGCTTCCCTCTCTCTCTGCCTGCTTCTCTGCCTACTTGTGATCTCTCTCTCTCTGTCAAATAAATAAATAAATAAATAAATAAAATAATAATAATAATTCCAGCTTCCAGGGTATGTGGAGCCTGACCGAAATATTTCTTGAGATATTGGTATCTGATATATTGGATTTTCTTTCTCAAATGCAAAAATCTCTTAACTTAAAAAAAAAAAAAAGTTAATTATTTTGGGGAAAATGATTTTAAAACCTTTGGTTCATAGCTAAACACTCCAAGTATTTTTTTTTTTTCAAATTTTGATGGTATTTGTAAAAGTCACATTTAGTTTATTGATATGCAAATACTTTACTTCATAGCATTTTCTATTCTACTTAACATTCTCCGGGGTGGAACCCTAGGGCAGAGCTGTGGAAATAACTTGCTCATGTCTCCATGTAAGGGCTGATTATTCTGTACCCCTCCTCCGTGTTTCTCCCCATGACCTGCCTTACGTAACAGCTCCTCCCCATGGGAGAATCACCTGAACCCTGGGCAGGATTACTGGGTCTTACGGAGTTTGGGAACCAGTATCGTCTTGCTCACTTTCTGTCTCCTTCTGTAAGCACACGCAACGGAGGTTCTCAAGCACCTTGGTTTGGTGGCACGGCTTGGCCCTCATCAAGTCTAGGGGCCCCTGTGAGGAACCCCACTGGTCTTTCATTCAGCCTTTACTAGAAAGCTGGGGGTTTTGTTCTAACTGGCACTGCAAGAGTATTGGAACAAAGCTTAGGTATTCCCTGGGGCATTTTTTGAAGGCTTGTGATGAGCTTCCTCATTTTTTATCCAAAAAGAACAAGGCTTATCCTCATTCAGTTAATCAACAGTCCGTTAAAATAAGGAATTGTATAAAACGATGCATGAATGTTTTAGACAGTACGAATAAATGAATATGTATAGATTTCCAACTCCGAGTGCAGGAAAATGATGTAAGTTTTTAAATTCTACATTTTGTGGAGCATCTCATGAGCTCGGGTCTTCACATTGTATATGTATGTATGTATGTATGTATGTATGTATATTCACCGAACTTGGAGGCTAGGTAGTTTGCCACAGGGAGGTCAGCATGCTGGCAAATTCGCCGGAACATTTTACAGAAGGAATGGGATCTGCGTTGATTAGTTTGACCAGATGATTACATCAAGGTCATTTTAGAGAACTTTATGTGATAATAAAACTAATAAGTTCTGATTTGGGTATTCTCTTCTTGCTTGTACTTCTTCTAAGTTAGGAGTTGTGGAACAGAAGGATTTTGGGAATGAAGACCTCCTCAACCTTTAATTAATATTCGTTTGATTTGAAGTTGTTGTTATTCATAATCCGTTTGTGGCAGGTATGAATTTAGAACGAGAGAAGCCCCATTTTGTTCTGTTACCGTATATCTGGTTTTACTCCAAACTCGTCTGATCAAGTTTCCCAGACAGCAAGTTTCACAAATGTCAAACACACACTATTTCATATTAGAGGGGGAAGACTCCTGTTCCTGTCCATCTCTTCAGTGACAGAAAAGAGAGGGGAAAATGACTCTAAAGTGAGGATTGAGTAAGATACTTGCAATGCACAGTGCAGAAAAATGACCTACGCTCGTCAGTTCTACATTTTACGTCCCTGCCTCGAGTCCCAGCCCTGAGGATATAAACCTCCTGAATGAAACACACCTACAGGCGCAAATAGTCCCAAGAGAGGGGAAGGATTTCTTCGCAGCTCTCCTCGGGCTTGGTGCCTGGGCTGCATTGAAGACAGGTCCCCTGAGCTGGATGCAAGCCAGGCGTGGGAGAAAAAGTAAGGGATGCTGATAGTACCTTCTCATTTCATCTAGCTCAGTCGACCTGTTGACTGAATGGAGAGTCCCATCACTGAATGGTGAATTATCAGATGTACGTATTTCCAGGGACCAATAGGAATCTGGCTTCCCCAGAGTTTCCAGGAGTGATGGATACTTCATAGCTCCAAACCCTCGTGATAATTATCAGTTGAGAAATCAGCTGATCCTGGCATTAAAAAATGTCACTCTTGGTTTCTTCCGTGATCACGGGGCTGCTCTATTAAATATAAAATATGAATTTGCTCCTTCTCTCCTGCAAGAGTAGATCAAGGAGATTGTGTCTGTCTATTATCTGTCTCTCTCTAGGATCCTTTTAAGTACCTCCCTGGTATTTTGTTGTTGTGTCCATTGTACTATAATCTGTTTCACCAACCCTATTGATGTATATTTAGAGTGTTTCTAAACTTTTTTAAACAAAAATGGGAAAAGTATGTTTGTACATGTCTTTGCACATTTGCCTGGTGATCTTCCCGGGATAAATTTCTCAGGTGGAATTGCTGAGTAGATAAAGAACGCATATTTAAGATTTTGATAATGTATTTCCAACTGTTCTTCTATACATCTATTGACATTATATACTGATACTCAGTAGTACTAAATTTTTTCATCTTTGTCGATCTGCGTGTTGAAACAAAGACATTTTTTCATCCAAATGTACGAGGTACTTTTTAAAACTCAACTCTTTTCAAGAAAGATAAAAATTAAAAAATAAATATATTTTCTTCCTTTGCCATAGCTGGACTTTTTTCTTTTCCTCATATAATAATGATTTCTGCTGATCTTGTAGTTTGTTTTTATCATGGTGAAACTAAGTTTTTTTGATAAGTTTTATTTGAAAAGAAGGGTCCATAGCTAAGGAAAGGTGAATGATTTAAGATCCATACAACTGTTTACTTGTCAGGAAACTGACTTCTGAGCTTAGGAAATTGAGCAAAATTTTTAATATAGTTCAGAAGTAGAGGTGTTTGTATTCATTATTCTATACTGAGGTCCTAATTATTATGAGAAGATATAAAAATTAGTGTGACTTAAGCATTTATAATTTTCCTAATGAAACCTATTTCATCTATTTTAGTCATTCATTTTCTTTAAAGATTTTATTTATTTATTTGACAGAGAGAGATCATAAGTAGGCAGAGAGGCAGGCAGAGAAAGAGGGGGAAGCAGGCTCCCCGCCGAGCAGAGAGCCCGATGCGGGGCTCGATCCCAGGACCCTGGGATCATGACCTGAGCCGAAGGCAGAGGCTTTAACCCACTGAGCCACCTAGGCACCCCTTAGTCATTCACTTTTAATCAAGAATGTCTATGAGAAAAGAATAAATGTAGCTAAATCATTCTTTGAAAGCAAACGAATTATTAGTATGAAGTAAAAAAAAACCCTAAAAACACTATAAAGGAATATAGAATTAATAGATGTTTAAATTTTGACATATGTGTTAAAAAGAAAAAGTTTTCTAGGCACTAGAGGGAGAAATGGAATTTTACCTGGAACTTCTATAGTGTTCTGTATATGCGGGGGGGTCAAAATATATTTAAATAATGCTTTTTTCGGGGCGCCTGGGTGGCTCAGTCTGCTAAGCGTCTGACACTTGGTTTCAGCTCAGGTCTTGATCTCAGGGTTGTGAGTTCAAGCCCCACATTGGGCTCAATGCTGGGTGTGGAGCCTGCATTAAAAAAATAAAATAAATGCCTTTATTTTTTTTCTTATTTAACCTGAATGAGTTTCTTGGAAAGATTGAGTCCGAATGGCAACGTCGCTGGGGTTTGTTGGGTATCATTAACCCACATGCGGGTACTCTTTGGGGGACCCCAGCAGCCATGGGAGTTGGCATGCAAGTACACGTTCACCCTAGGTGAACTAAAGATGAGAAATCTCTAATGGAGCCCGAAGGGGAACAGCAAATATCCCGGTGCAGTCTGTGTCTTAGGAAGGAAACATAATAAAGTAGTGAGGGTCTTCCTTCAGGCCACACCCTACGGCGGGGGTTAGACGCCAGAAAAGATAGATGTCCTCTGTCTTGATTCTGGTGCTATGACCCTTACCTCTGTTCCAAGTACACTCATCTAAGACCATTGACTTCTTTCCATGATTCATTTTATTGTCTGTCTTTCTGAACCCCAGAGCAGCATTAAGACACTCTGTAAGAAAGAATTGTAATTCGTTGAAAAACTTGGCGGTGTTGGCTCCCGTGTGGCCCTCCAGATTGCCGACTCTCAACCTGTTTGTGCTCTTTGAGCTGTGCTGAACTTCTTTCTTGTTCAAGACAGAGTTTGAACTGACCAACGCCTACCCCCTGCAAAAAAAGTTTTGCCTTGGTTTACAGTTTAGTTCCTTCGCTCCGTATGACTATGTCCTGCTTTCCCTCCCTTTGAACCAGCTCTAATGTGCGTCTGGGATTCCTCTTGATTAATGAGCAAAATAAAATCTTCAATGTGTTCATTTTTCATCTGTATAAGAGTCAAGCTTCACTTTTTTTTTTTTTTTTGAAAATCATCTCTCTTCTCTTGCTTTTACTGATTTTACACCACACACCCAGGAACGTGGCCGTTTCTTCCCATGCTGATTTTGCATGATTTCGGTTCAAAGGGACAACGTCTCTAAGTCTCAGTTACAAATTCCCAATAGAGAAGAATGTGTTTGTATGTGTTGAGCTGACATCATTCCACCCTTGGGCGGTTAGGTGAGTCGAGAGGGTGAGACCTCCCACTGCCCACATGTTTAATGGACCCAGTATTTAGCATGTTGAAAAGGAAGTTCCTAGGAGAGAAAGAGAGAGAGAGAGAGTGTGTGTGTGTGCATGTGTGTGTGCGTATGTGTGTGCGTGTGTGCACTCTTGGTGGTTGGAATGGATCTTGCCCAGGGCAGATACTCAAAGTTCACTTCTGCAGGTGTAATGGCTATAAAAGTAACTCAGACATGCCTTACAGAATTGGGGTATCCATGGGAAGGGACAGAGGACCTTAAACTGGAATGAGCAATGTCCATGCATTCATCTGACAAAACTTCATTGAATTATGTCTATTATGTAAAACCCTTGCCAAGGGCTCTGGTGTAGATCAAGGGGTTGCAAAACAGACATAGGACTCACTGTAATTGAAATTAGTGCATGATAAGTACTATAAAGAATCACAGATAAGGGTTGTTGGGAGTCTGGAAGATGTTCCCATGACATCCTGGTGGAGGGAATTAAATATGGCTTTCTGCTATTCTAGCCCTCTGTGTGGACCCTGAGTAAGAGACCAGATTGGAACTTGTGGTATGTGGTGTAGGGGTGTGGTGGGGCTGGGGGTGGGAAGAGGTAGAAAGATACCCAGGTTTTCTGCAGTAGAAATCTCTGCATTACCTAAAGCCCACTCTTCTAGGCTGTCTGCTCCGAGCACAGTTCATTGTCTCTTAGTTACTTTGCGTCTCTAAGTTGCAGCTGACTGATGGGTCTGCAGACTGTGTAGACTCAGGTAGACTTTTGTCCTCCCAGCAGAAAATAACAGTTTGCTGCCATATGCATTTCAGGTGTATTGTTGACTTGGCCTTTCCACAGTCTAACATCTGCTTGTTGGTCCCCTATCGCAAGAGTAGAATAAAATCTTTAGGACATACTCATTTTCTATCTGTATCACGGGCATGGCTTTACCTTCTGCAAATGCATCTTTGAACAAACCCACTTACTGGATTCTTGTTTTGTTGTAGTTTCTCTTCCTCCATTAAGCTCCCAGGCTTATGTCTCCTAAAAAGACATAGAAGAAACTTCAAGAAACTTCAAGAAACTCTTGCATAATCGACAGCATATTTTTTTTAAATCTGAGCTCCTACCTCTAGAAGGAGGAATCTAATTGGCCCCATTTTGGCCACAGTGTTTATCCCGGTTCTGATCTATTGGCAGGACACAGGTTCACTTCATTGTGTGAGGGACGAAGCTTTAAGACAAAGCTCATTATATGTGTTTTCTGTCTCGGCTAGCAATGCCGCTCTTAATGATGGAGTCACTTCAACCTAGTAATCTCTTGGTTAACCACGGTGTCTGCAAGATCCGATTTATTTCATAATGCAGGTGGGACTCCATAAAACAGGAGCACAAGATAAAGGCAAAACAAAACTCAATTTAAAAAGCTAGGAATTCTTTTAATTTTTGACAGTAAGACTTTTCCAGGGGAGGTTCAAACTCGTGAATCTGGTGTCTAAAATATCTTAAAGTAGAGATAAAAGTTTTAGGAGAAACCTATCTGGGACTTCTTAGTAAGATCTCCAGTCAGTCTTTAAACTGTGGAAGTTGTTTTCTTGGAGTTCGGTACGATGGAAATTCTTTCCCATTTCTCCCGGCTGCTGTGTCATCTTGGCACTACAAAACCATTTATGGTTTACTTATTCTCTAGCAATTGTGGAATTGAGGCAAGAATGTAAGAGCCTTTCTATCCAACCGCAGAGACAATTTGATTGCACTGTTCATACAGAGGCAGCTTTACATTGAATGTGAATCCTGAGGGCATGGAAGATTGGAAATTACCCTGGCAGAGGAACATCTTCTAGCAATATTTCAGTTCTTCATTGGTGAGTCAGGACACAGCCAATTGAACTCGCAGGTACATGGAACATTATCACGAAACTTTGGTAAGATAAACTGGCAAAAGCAAAGACAATGGATTTTGAATTTTAATAATTCTTAATCCAGCACTCCATGGTAAAGAGTACCATGGTAGGAGTAAAGAAAGAGGAGTAAAGAAAGAGAGCGGGCTAGAGTCAGAGATGATTCCCAAAACATGATCCATGGCTGGGAAGTCACTGGGCTGGGAGTTAGAAGAAAAGCTGACAGCATCATTTTCTGACTTTGGAAGGTTTTTATTACAAAGTGGTTATCAGTGATTGTGAAATATACGTGTTCTCCAAATCTCTATTCAATAGAAGACATGGGCACGGAAATGGGAAGGGTTTGTGAAAATTGAGAAGCCATAATTCAGAATTTTTGATTTCACAGAATCCATGCTGTGTTCCATCATTTTATTCCCTTTTTATGTAAGTGTGTGTCCTCTTCAAATGCATATTTTTTTAGTGAAAGAAAATCTTTAAGAGGTCAGTGTCCATATAAAAGAAGGAAACAATGAAGCAAACCAGGGGAGACTTTTTTGTGTTTTCTTATTCTTTTCTTTTGGATAGTGAAACCATTAAGAAGATTACTAGGGTCTTAAACAACCATAAACATACTGTAGATGCATTCTGTATGTTGAATTAATTGAAAATACATTGGGTACTGAATCTCGTAAAACTGGCAGCTGGAGATTAAAACAAATGCAATGGAAATAAATTTGTTTTTATTGCAGTCTTGCAACCTCATATGTATGGGTTTGTAGAGTCTGTTCAATATTTATGTATTCATCATTTGATCCATAGCTCATATCTTCCTTCAAAGATGGCAGCTCAACTCTTTATATGTTGGGTGTATAACCAGATTTTATGTGCCGTTCCTTGGGAGTCACCTTTTCTGAGCTGGCAAATGCTTATATGTGTCAACATCTAATACTTTGGAATATTTTTATTTTAACATTATTTTAAACTTACAGAAGAGTTGGGAAACTAGTACACAGAATATTGTGTACATTTTATGTAGAATCATCAATTGTAGGCATTTGCCTCCGTTTTATCTGTCTCTTCTCTCCTGACCCTTTGAGAGTAAGCTACAGTCTCTGTTACCCTTAAATATTTCAGTGTATGTTTCTTAAGAAACACAAAGACATCTTCTTACATAACTAGGTACAGTGGTCATAGTCAAGAAATTTGACCTTCATGCAATGCTATTATCTAATTTACTTCTGTATTCATATTTTATCAATTTCCCCCGTGTTACATCTATTTCTCAGAGTAACCCACGATCATGCATTACATTTAGTTTTACTTTTATCCGGAACAGTTCCTTAGCCAGTTGTTTCCGGAGCAGCCCTCATTGGCCTTTGGTGCCCAGCACTTAACTAGGTTATGGAGTTGATTTCCCACTCCGCTAATGGCATTAGGTGCCATAGAATACGTACTTATAGGGTCAACCTGAAGATAAACAAAAAGGCAGTAGTCTGGGTCCTCAGAGGGGGACCTCGAGGTTGGTAATATGTTGAATTGTTGGTATAGGTTGAGTATGAAGACCCTCTCGTGCAAGGGTCTTCAGCCAGGAGGTCAGAGACTAGGTTTTGTTAATGCATCTAGTACGGGCCTGTTTGACCGATAAAAAGAGCAAACAGTTAACCCCTGGGGAGACAGCTAAGTGGGGATTGGTTAAAGACCTTTTGCTTTATCCACAAATGACCTTGTTCTGATAATTCGCAATGATAATTGCAAATGAACGTCACAGCTGTTATTTAGTTTGTTTAGGTTGCCTCTGATTCTCACAGATTCTATGGCAAATCAAGTCTAAATACTAAGTACGATGACAGGGTAACAAACGGTCCATCTTTGGAGGCAGAAACATTTATCGTTTAGATTTCATTAGATGTCAAACTGTGTCATGCCAGGGCACTTGGACGAAGACTCGTTTGTCCGCAATGGACATCAACATCCAGGTAGCACCCCACCTTAGCCCTAGGCAGAAAACTCGCATGACCGGGGTCTCTGGATCGAGAACAGGGCAGAACCCAAGACCCCGGAACACCTGTGTCAAAAGGCATTGATCGTTTCCTTGAGGCCTGCCTGTAGGTTTTATCATTAACGTCTCATTGTTCAACTGCTGTACCTGGTTCATGGGTTGGTTTCTTCCCCAGGTGTTTTTAAATTTTTCTAAAAAAATTCCCATGTTTAGAGTGTACATAAATGGAGATAACCCAACCAGCCTTCCTAACTCTCCTAGGGCACAGACATTGTATGCCTGTGGCTCACAATGGACATCAACATCCAGGTAGCACCCCACCTTACGAGTTTTCGCATTGTAATGACTCTAAAATTGGCCATGTCCTCTTTGACCTTATTAGGAAAACAAAAGAACTTCCTAAGACCAGTAGAATCTGTAGGGGAGAGGTGAGGAGGAATTCCCAGTAGTGCCCCTCCTAGGTAAGGAATTAATTCAGCAGTTATGGGACGCTGCTGTAGTTGACTGGTTAACTGGAAAGCCAGTCCTCTGTCTAGAAAACAGTGGATAAAGGGGAGAGGGGCAAGAATGATGTGGTGGACGTTAGCAGGGACTGGTTTATGAGGAGCCCTAGGGGTCCTGGTGAGGAGCAAAATTTAGTACAAGTTGAAGGAGAACATGCTTATGAAACAAGGTCCACATACATTTATCCCCCTGTCAACATTTCTTTTGTATTTATCTCCTCTGTTTCTATTTTGTTCACAAAAGTGTGGAAGAAACAGACGACCAAATAAAGAGAAAGATGCTCAGACAAGGGAATTACTAGGTTATGATTCAGTTGGAAGACCAACATAAAAATTCATAGTGGAATATATCAATTTTGGCAATATCAAGGAGAAAGAAGCCAAGAAGACAAGATGATTGAGAGTGGGGTTTTAATCTTCACCTTGGGGAAGGGAAGCGAGGTCGCAACTCAAGTTAGAAATGTCCATGTTTCTTTCCGCTCTGCAAACATTTAACCGGAGGGGTTGGCCTTAGGAAAGGCAGACTTTTTGGAGAAGGGAGGTGCTTGGGCGTGAGGACGTGAACCCCAGCAGGGCTGGGGGTTTGCAGCAAAGACGAGCAGGCGAGAGCTGAGTGCCGTGATCCTTGCGAGTTGAATGTATCTCAGGTTTCAAGGTCGGGTCCGAGAAGCTTCAGTGTCAACCACAACCATTCTGTTTCTGGTTTGTTTAAAATTGTGTCTTTGATTTCTGTTGCTTCCACAACATAACAAATGACCACAATTGAGCAGCACCAAACGACTTCATTTTATCATCTCAGATTCCTGTAGGTCAGGGGTCTGGGTGGGCTTGGCTGGAACCTCTGCTTAGGGTCTCACAAATCTGAACTCAAGGTGTGAATGGGATTGGGGTCCCTCCTGCAGGCTCTGGGGGAGGGGATTTGTCCCTAATATCAGTCAGATTATTGTTCTGAAGGTGATAGCTGACCTGAAGTCCCTGGGTCTTTGCTGGCCTTCAGCCAGGGGTCATTAGCAGCTCCTGAAGGCTACCTACACGACTTGCCTTATGTCCCTTTCCTTTGAAAGCCAGCAACACCATTATTGAATCCTTCTTATACTTTGAATTTCTCCGATTTCCTCTCTGTCTCTGCTTTGAAGGGCTTATGTGATTAACACAGAACCTTCCTGGATACCTCCCAGGATGCCTACACTGATCATCTCTCCATTTTAGGGTCAACTGATTAGGAACCTTAATTATATCTGCCAGGTGCCTTTTGGCATATTCATAGCCTCAGGGGTGAAGGCGTAGAAACTTCTTGGGAGTCAGGGTCCTGGCCACAGATTTCGGTCCTAGTGTTGCATGATTGATGACAAGTCTGCCTTTCGGGTCTTCCGTGTCTCCAGCAGTGAAACGAGGAAAATGGTGCATGCGCGTCATGGGGATGTTTAAGAATGCTTGTATGGCGGACAGAATGGTGCTGGACGTGTGGTTCGTGCGCACTCGGTGTTAGTTTTGATTTTGCAGAGGGAGTGTAAATGCAGCCAGGATCGGAATGTAGAGAGGAATTGCTGGTAAGGCAAGAATGGGACTCCAACACTGAGATCACTGCTTGGCGTGAAGGTCAGACTAGATCATGGAAACCAAAGCCAATTCCTCCTGTGGGGGGAGCGGAGTTTCGCTGATAAGCAAGCACATGAGCATATATGATTATTTCAGGTACATTTGAGTGTGAAGGAAGGAATCACACAGGGGGATCCAGGGAGAATACGGTACTGAAAATGCCTGCTACTCTTTTGATTTCCCGCATGGGAGATGTGGAACCGGGTCTGATGAGGGAAGTGATGGAGATAGAGTGCCTCCCTCGTGTTGATGGAGGGACCACACTTGGGACGCAGCCTTCTAGAGTTAACTCAGTGTGAGGAAGCCATGTGACAGCCACACCCGGGCTCTGGCTCTCCACGCAAAAACTGACCCTCTAGGTATTTCCCAGGTTACAAAGGACCATGAGTCCCACTGAAGAAAGGTTTCGAGATCTGCTATGAAACTAGGAAACTGGAAGGAAAGGAATTTTCCTCCTCTACGTGCTACAGACCTTAGAAATTCACTGTGCAGTAATCCAGACTGTTAATTCACTCTGCCTGAATTTTAGCAGATATTTGCATAATTTACATAATTTTATGATTTTTGTGGCACTTCTGTTTTCTTCTCTCCTCACTTAAAAAAAATCTCTGCTTCATTTTGTCAGGAGAAGGTCTTCCTCGAGGATATATGAGTCTTTTAAAATTGTCCAGAGATTCATGGAATGTCCTTAGAACAAGGAAGATGAATAAATTGCCTTTTTTTTTTTTCTTTTTTTTCTTTTTTTGGTGCAGAATTTCAACTCTTCTTGTTCAGATCCAGAAAAGAAAGCGCTGGGGCTGGGGTGGGAAGCGGGCCGTGCGGGGGAAGGAGGTCAGCGAAGGCCACTGCAGAACATTTCTTAAGCCTCAGAGAGGATTTAAAGTTTTCTGCAGTGTAGAACTACCAAACATAAAGTAAGAAGAAGACGTTTTTATTAGATTTTCCTCTTCGTTTCTGTGACTCCCGTTAGTATAGTGTTGCGAACAAGATACCGGTGTTCTGTGTAAAGAGAATAATGGAAGGTAGACCTCTTTCAGCTACTTACAGAAATTGTCAGACTTAACTTCTGGAGGAAGGTAGTGGCACAGGTCTAACTTCACGCTGAAATGCAAATATATATTGAAATATAAATGGAAATATATAACGATCTGTCATATATTGATGTTATAATACATTGATACATGCATACATTATAATACGTGCATACACATATGCACATACACACATTTACATACATTTATATACATTATATACACATTTATATACATAATATATGTTATGCAATATATACATTTATGTTCTAAAGTATTATAATGCTATATACAATATTATACATTGTATAATTGTTATATGACATTGTGTATATGTAATGATGCTTTTTACTGTAGGGTGATATATTCTTTTTATTTTCAGATTTTATTTATTTATTTGGGATAGAGAGTGAGAGAGAGAGCACGAGCTGGGGACAGAGGGAGAGGACAAGCAGGTTCCCCACGGAGCGGGGAGCCCCATGTAGGACTTGATCCCAGGACCTCGGCATCATGACCTGAGCCGAAGGCAGATGCTTAACCGACCACCAAGGTGCCCCATTTTTGTTTTTGTTTTTTTTAAAGGTGTTTTAAATTTTTAAGTAATTTCTACATCCAACATGGGGCTTGAACTCACAGCCTTGGGATCAAAGGTCACATGCTCCACTGACTGAGCCAGGTGCCCCCTAGAGAATGCTATCTCTGTGTGTGTGCGTGTGTGATTTGGGTATATCTAGTATGACCAAAAGCAACACATTTTCCAGTTTTTATCAACTATCTGAGATAATCCAGGGTCTAGATCGATCCCTACTTATGTACCCATGATTGTAAATATGTAACTAACTTTCCAAAAAATGGACTGTTAGGGAAATTCATTTTCCCTTGTTTCGGGCTGTCTCTAAATTCTGAGTTGACGGCAAAGAGATGAGTTACCGAGTCTTCCCTGAGCACAAGTAAGGTAAAAATCAGGGGTCGTATGTGAATAGACAATAGGCATTGACACACATTTACACACTGAATGTGTCATGTACATAGGAAGAGTCTTAACAAGGGTCAGCTTCATTCTCTGTCGGGACTGCGTTCTAGCAATCTGCTTGTTCTGTGGGGCGCGCGTCCCCGGCACACAGCCCAGGGTCACCTGGGTGGACCGTTCTCTGTCAGAGGGACGAATGGACCTTACTCTGGTGGCGGGACGAGCAGCCTGTGTGTGGTCCTGATGTGGTATCTCGGGGAGAGGTGTGGCGGGCTGGCCGCAGGGCTCTCTGGGATTCGTGCTCTGGCGTGGGACCCCAGCTCCTCCTGTTTCTCTCTCTGTAGGGAATCCGGGGAAGTGGATCACCCCTTGCTCTGGGTGCCACCTTCCAGGGGTGGTTACAGCTGTGCCGGTCCCTCTTGGGGAGAAGGAGGGAGGCTCTGGCCCCTGGAACATCACAGTCCAGAAAAGAGGGAGCCTGACCGTGTCCTCCTGCAGATAATCCATTTGTCTCTGCATGTGGACTTTCAAAATAAAAGGAGACAGAGTGAATCTCTGGGATGAATTCCCTTTAAATAGTCCTTGTGCACAACGGTAATGATCTCCCAGTTACCTGCCGAAGAGCTACTGCCTAGCCTGGCTTTCCCGTGCATGGAAACACGCGCTAACCTGGGAGAATGTTATTCATTAGTTAGTGATCCTGAAGAGAATAATCTTGAGGCAAGACATAGAGGCTGTTACGCTTCTGATGATCAGTATGAGATTTACCTTCCCATTCCGACTTCAGTGTGGGCCCGTGCCGGGCAGAGTGACAGTGACAAGCAATGATGAGCAGTCCTCTACTCTTTAACTAGTTCTGCTCCTCCTCTCATTTAATTGGATATTATATCTTCTTTCCCCCTAATATCCCAAATTCTTTATTTTTCTTCCTTATGTCACTCTGAGCTGACCGGAAGGCTCTGTCATCTCTCATTTCCTTTTTCATCTCCCCTGAGACGAGGAAGTCAAAATTTGCTATACTAGAAATACGTTTTCTTCTCCCTTCTTCCTCCTCCCTGTCCTCTTCCTGTACTTCCTTCTCCTTCTCCCCTCCTTTCCTTCTACCTCCTGCTCCTCTCCCTCCTCTCATCCTACCTCCTGCTCCTCCTCCTCCCCTCCTCTCCTCTTCCTCTGCTCCTCCTCCTCCCCTCCTCTTCCTCTGCCTCTGCTCCTCCCCTCCTCTTCTTCTACC
>CM052901.1:99925600-99952919 GCA_028534135.1 Potos flavus | reverse complement strand
CTCTTCCTCCTCCTCCACTTCTCCTTCTGCTTCTCCTCCTTCACTTCCCCTTCTCCTTCTTCTCTTCCTCCTCCTCCACTTCTCCTTCTGCTTCTCCTCCTTCACTTCCCCTTCTCCTTCTTCTCTTCCTCCTCCTCCACTTCTCCTTCTGCTTCTCCTCCTTCACTTCCCCTTCTTCTTCTCTTTCTCCTTCTCCTCTTCTTTGTCTTATTGCTTCTTCTCCTCCTCTACTTCTTCCCGCTGCTCTTCCTTCTCTTCCTCCTGCTTTTTCCTCCTTGCTCCTCCTTCCCCTTCCACATCTTCTCCTCCCACACCTCCTTTTCTGTCCTGCTTCTCCTGTTCCTCCACCACCTCTTCCTCCTCCTCCGTCTTCCTCCCCTCCTCTGTCTGCTCTTCCTCCCCTCCTCTGTCTGCTCTTCCTCCTGCTTCTCTAGTTTCTCTACCTTTTCCTCTTCCTCAACTTCCTCCTCCTCCCCTTTCTCCTCTTTTTTCTTCTCCTCTACTTCCTCCTCTTGCTGCTGCTCCCTTCTGCTCTTCCTGCTTTTTCATCTCCTCCTTATTATTATTATTATTATTATTTTAAATTTTCATCTAGAGCTTTACTTTTCACTCTTTTATCCCCCAGTCTAAACCCATCCTCTCTGAAAACACAGCAGATGAGATATGTTGGCCTGATGACTGTATCCTTCCATGCTGGATCACACCATGCCCTACTTGTCTTTTAAGGTTTTGTCTCGGTGACATCGTGCATGATTAAATGCATAAATGCTGTTGCTTCTTTGTGCCTTCTACATCCGTCTGTAAGGCAGACTCCTTAAGGACACACAATTTCTGTCCACGGTGCAGATTAACAAGAGGAAATCTATTTTTAATTGTATGCATACACATGGAAGTTCACAAAAATGCACCACAAGGAGGCAGCCAGATGTTTTTGACTTATTTCCCATCTTAAGGTTAAGGGAGAAACGGATTTGGGCTTCTAGTGAGGGAGGCAAGTTATGAGAAGAGGAGGGGGAAAAAACATCCACGGTAAATAGGTGCTGTCTTGTTAGGCAGGTAAGTCTCTCCGGTGGTAAGAATTATCTCCAGGACTGGTTCTCTTCCTGGTGAGAGACATCTTTACAAATGGAAATTTCCTTTATAAACTTCCTTTACAAGGAGGAAATTCATGTACTCTATTTTGAGGTGGTTAGAGGGAGGTAAAGAGTTTTTCCTGAGTCTGCTGGCTCTGAATTGCTGTAGCTGAAAATAATCTCTGTGACAAAGAGGTATATTTTGGGGGGCACCTGGGTAGCTCAGTGGGTTAAAGCCTCTGCCTTCAGCTCAGGTCATGATCTCAGGGTCCTGGGATCGAGCCCCACATCAGGCTCTCTGCTCCGTGGGGAGCTCGCTTCCCTCTCTCTCTCTGCCTGCCTCTCTGCCTAGTTGTGATCTCTCTCTCTCTCTCTGTCAAATAAATAAATAAAATCTTTAAAAAAAAAAAAAAGAGGTATATTTTGGGGTGCCTACTCTGGGACCCTACAACTCAAACTATTATAAGGGCTTATAAGTAGAGGTTAGGAATTACTTGACGGGACATGCAGAATGTATGGAGAATCATATAGGATTCATTCCTTCAACAAACGTTTATTGAGAACTTACTACGTGACCATAACTTTGTACATGAACAGAACACGTACATTATGTGCATGGAGATAAAAATCTGTTGCAGACCTAATACTGCTCTGTGTTTATGGAGGATGGTCTTATTCACAGAGGGAGACTGTCATCACAAATTACTGTTTTTTTGTGTGCCGCTCTGCCCTGACCCGAGGGTCATCGCCACGCGTGTAGACACATGTAACAACAGCTTTGCTTTCATGTGTTAATTTTTGCTCATGCTTCAGAATCTGTATTGAATCTTCTTTTTCCTCTCTTGTTTTCTTAGCTTCAAATTTCCATATCTCCCTGGAATTAGTAAGTGGAATGTATTCCGTGTGAAAGGGAAACATGATTTCCTTGATTGAAAGCAGGATTAGGAAGTGTCTACTCAAACTTACCTCCCAACGTCCATAGCACGCGGTATCACGTTCTCGTTGATTAGCTTTCCATTGCTGAGGCTCTGGGGGTTGACTGGGACAGAAGCCTAGCACGAGGGAGCTTCATCAGAACAGGATAGGTATGGTCCCAGGACCAGAATACTCAGGCTCCGTTCCTCTGACAGGTGTTGACTTATCCTTCTGTGTCCTGCATCTGTAAGCTATTGATTAGCCTGTCCCCTGTAGAAATGACTCCTACACTTGGTTGGAAAGAGTTGGCAGCTCAAAGTAATCCTCTTTGATACTTAGTGATTCTAATGAAATAGGAAGGGACTCCCAGTGGAGGGAGTCCTTCTACCCTCCTGAGTTCTTGCCTGAGACCCTGGGACCAAGGTTAACAAGATAAAAAAAATAGAAGTGTAGTAACTAACCTACCTGTCTCGTGTGTATGTAGGGGTACCCAGGGAAAATGAGTAACTCCCTGAGGTAGCCTAAGTCACCAACGTAACCATCTTCAGCTAAAGATGACCAAAAGAGGGGTGTGTGCATTTTTGGGGGTGATGGAAAGGGGTGATAAACAAGGATTAGGTCTTTTCATGCAGATTGAAGTTGGTGTCTTTTCCACTGGTAAGATTCTCTTGCTAACTAACCTTCTTTCCTTGGTGCCGAGTTGAACACACCTCTACAAATGGAGATTCCTTTATAAATGTGAATTTCCCTTTCTGAAAAGTAACTTCTCCTGTGTTTTCAGAGCTTCTCCTGCATCTGCTGTTGCTCAAAATAATCAGCTCAAAAAATTCCTTATGCCAAAGAGGCCTATTTTGGGGTGGCATATTCTGCTTTCCTTCATCAGTCTGAGGATTACACAAAACTCTGAAGGACTCTGAGCAGACCTGCTGAGGTGACGTTTCCCCTCGGGACAGTGAACGTATCTGATGAGTGAGACGCTGGGATTGGCCAGGTCCAGCTCCTAGGAGCATCCTCACCAGGCGGAGACAGGTGGGTCCCTGTGCCTGAGGATCCCACCAGAGCTCGTGGGACACAGGTGGGTACCTGATACCTACAGCTGATGGCCTCACCTGAGCAATGTAGATTAGAGGGAGGGCCGTTCCTCGGTGGGGAGAAGAAGGGGCCACCAGCCACATGCCCCTTCCTTGTCTCTCATGCAGAGTCCGTAGATCATTACTGTTGATAGCCCTGGGCTCTGGAGTCCTCATGCCCATGGCACACACCTGTTCTCAGTCCCTCCAGCTCCAGAAAGCACCTTGTACCCACGTGAAGGGTACCGACAGCAGACCATCACATCATGCCTTTATGAAGATGAAGAGACTGTCCTCATCAAGCGACTTGAATCGGGGTCTAACTTGCAGCCCCTGTTGAGTTAATATTCAGGTGTCCACCCTCACACCGTTGATCCTCGAGGCATACTCCAGCTCTTAGGGGCGCGCTCGTGAGGTGTCTGCCTCCTAGGTACCCCACGTTCTGGAGTTTGCTAATCGCTCATGAGAAAATACAGGTCAGGGAAGTTACCTGTCCTAGCACAGGAGGACGTGGAGCTTCCTACTGTTTTTCTTGGCGTAACCCAGCCCAAGGCCCCCATGCCTTCCTGTCCCGTTTCACACAGTCTTGGTTCAATGTCTCCTCCCCGTGCTGGTCCCTGATCTCAAACCACGATCCGATCCCTTCAATTCTTGAAAGCTCATCCCTTTGTTTGCCTGGAACATGCTTATTTTCGATTTCAAGGGAGTTTTCTGTGGGGCTAATGGACCAGAGTGATGTCCACATAACTTACCATCTTACGCTGTTGGTGAACTATTGCCATATTTGCTATTAGCCTTCTGCCATCCCTACGCGGGCTTTCAATCTCTAGATTAGTGATGAGAAAAGCCGCTTCTGCGTGCCGGATCCGCCTCTTTCTTCACGCTCCGATGCTTTGTTTTCTCACTGTGAGATGAGTGTTGTGAACTCTGACAACCTTAGAGATTCTTTGGGACATAAGAGGCAATCATTTTATTTACTTCTATTGGAAGTGAAGTTTTTCTTGGAGTTGAAGACACAGACAGATGCCCGGGCAGGATGTGTCCGGCTTCGTGAATTTTCACGCCATGAACCGACGTGGGTCACCATCACCAAGGAAAGACAGCAGAATGTTGTTTGTTCAGAAGGCCCGTTCATGCTTGCTCTGAGCGACGGCAGCCCCCCGAAACACAGCACTTGCCCACGTCTCTGCCTGTTTCTTCACTCTCTGTTAGAGCGGTCTCCTGTGGGATGAGCCCTCCATGTGTCTGTGTGGCCCGCTACTTCCACTCGGCACGGCGCTGAGGAGAGCCATTCGTGGTGAATACAGCTGCAAACCATCCATTTTTATTGCTCTAAAGTACTTCATTGAATATCCATTGCATAGTCCTTTGAATGTTTTGTCTCTCCCCGTAAATTTTTTGGCAGAACATATTCTAAGAATTTGTTTTTAAAAGAAGCATGTGTGCCACAACAATTGTGAGACCTTGATTCTTGAGAAAAGCTCTCATGCTCTGCAGTCGTTGGGATGTAAGATCCTGGTGCAGGGACGCCTGGCTGGCTCAGTCGGGAGAGCATGGGACTCTTGGATCTCGGGGTCGTGAGTGCAAGCTGCACTTTATTTTAAGAAATAACGCCATTACCTCCTTCTCATTAAGTTTTTTCAATTTTTGCTTGTCATCCTGTGGTTCTGGGCATTCACGAGAGCGGGGAGCCGAATGGCTGTGGTCTCATTAGGCTGCCTTACTATCGTTCAGTCTGAAGATACAGTCATTTCTTCTACAGATGATTAACAAGATTCCATAATTTAATTTATTGCCTCTCTCTGCTCTGGGTTCCCTCGTTCTGGAAATGGTTTGCATTTATAATTTTACCTCTTTACTCTTTTCCTCTGTGCCTCTTCCATTTACTTGGCTGTTTCTCTGTATTTTTTTGCTCTGCATTCTGGAAGATTTGTTCAGCTTTATCATATGGATCATAAATTTATTCTTCAACTGTCTTCATTCTGTTCTGAGATTTTCCATGAACTTTATTTCTAGTAACGATCATTCTCTGTCCCATCCTGTTGGTAACATACTGTCATTTTCCTTATCGAACAGCCTCTTGAGTGTCCCTTAAGATACTAATTAGATTTTAAGAGGATTTTCTTTCTTCTGCTCTACCTGCCTCATATATTTGTAGTTGTCTTTGTTGGACTGTGTATAGTACTGAATACAAGACTGAGTGGATTGATGTAGGGAGCGGGACTGAATGCTTTCCAACTATGGCTCTGTTTCTAACAGACGTTCTTCATAGATGTGGAGATGAAAGGTCCTGTCCCCAGGTCCCCAGATGGGTTTTTCTGAGAGGACATGTGGAGTTCACATAGGCACTCTTAGGATCTCAATGAAATCAATACAAAGGATGCCTTCATCCTGCAAAATGAGGACCTGAGCTTTTCATTCCTTGGCAGATCTTCCTTTCATTTCATTGTCTGCCTCCAAGAATCATCTCAGATTTCCTTGGTTTTTGTCTTTACTCTCTCTTTTTGCATCCAGGGCTATATGAAGGCTGTTCCGTGAAAATCTCTCCTTATTTAGAAAGCAAGACTGAGGCGTTTGGCTGGGCAGAGATTCCGTGGCTGATCCATACCCACATTGGTGTAAGGGGCTGTCTGGTAGACCGCACTGCACACTGTCTGCAGGTCACACACACGCACCTCTATTTCTAAGCTTCCATTATCATTTATATACTTGTATAGTCTCATTTCCATCTAAAAATGTTCTGGAGGTACCCTCTCTTCTTTCTGACCCTACCGTGGAGTTGGCATTTCTCTTCTATGACTTGATTGTCATTTCAGTAGCATCCCGGGAAGGGAGGGAGGTAGGCTAATGTGTGGCTTCAGTCACCATATTGCACTAGAAATTCCATCCACAAGTTATTAGTTGACTTCCAGACTGGCCACACAGATGGTATATAGCTTCTTAAAATTCCCCTTAGAAATGTTTATCATTAACTGGATGATCAGAGCTTATTTTATATCCCAGATTTACAGAGATTGTTTTGTGATTTTTACGTTTTCTATTTAGTCAAACAGGTTTGTGTTTGTGGGCCCCCAAACACGTCTGACCATGTTGGAAGATGGCCGAGTTGCTCAATGCTTTCTTTGTCTTTAGACATTTGACCTTCATCCTATTCCATTTTGATTTGTATTTTAAAATAGATTCTTTGACCTCCTGACCCCAAGATGATGCTTTCAAATATTAAACTAATCTTTCTCTGTCACTTCTTTTTCTCTTTCTCCCCTCCACCTCCTGTTTTGTTTTTTCTTTTCTATTTGACCAGCCCAGCTATGCACAATTGGTATGAATAATTGTTATTAGCAGCGGATCGACCTTGTCTTTATCAGGAAGCCGAAGTGTTATGTTCAGGCAGATTCTGTTTCCACTAATTAAGGTGTAGTAAACATCACTTCATTTGCAAGTTCTTACCCTTCCTCGCACTTAACGAAGAACATGGTTTTGTCATATCGAGCTCTTTCTCACAGTCGGATTTCCTAGTTTTGTTAGGAAACTTTGAAATAGATAAAAGGCAGACACTTACAGTATAAGGTGGTTTTCCTATTACATTTATGAGGTGGCGTTAAGCTGGAAGCAAATTCATCTTTATAAAAATGCTTAAAAACCACAACTCATTTTATGTAAATGGCCACTTAGTAAGAGCATTTCACCAAACATAACAAAATATAGACTATATGGAAACTATGGTAGTTTCTTAGAAGAGGGACTATTTCACTAAGAGAAATACTTTATTAACTGTTCCATCACTGAAGAATATTCTAAATTAATCTAACCTAGGATGTCAGCACTTGAAGATTTACTCAGCAGTGGTTTTCAACAACTAAAAGTAGGTTTTGCCAATGGAGAGTGCTAGCAGAAAAGGCATTTCACCGAAATTATGACTTTTCTTGAATTAGTTCAGTATACCTCATCTAGCAAAGAATAGAACCAATCTACGTTGAACTGAAATAGCGTAATTTGGATCGGAAGTTCATGGGATAGGAGCTCTCCTGAATCTAAATTCAGCTCTGAGTAGAGCAGGCTTGGTGTTCAGAGCCCATGGAACAATAATACTAAAATATTTGATGCCATATGGTGGAGAGCAAAGCTCCACACCGAAACTTGGTTGAGAAAATGTTCCAAACCCTATTCTCATGACTAGTGGTTTTAATTATGGTGCCTCTTCTACCTACTTACAGTTTATTAAAAGACACACAAGTCATAAGTGAACCTGGATTTCTCATATAATTTGGATTCTCATTTAGAGTCTTCCATTCCTCATTAGAACCTCAGGCGAGGCACGATCTCTTCAGCGTCTCTCCTCATCTGTAAAATTAAGGCATTCAACATTCCAAGTGGTTTTCTGTTTCCCCTTAAACTCTGAATTGAGGAAAACTTGGCTGATAGAAACATGTGTCCATGGCTAGCTCCAGTGGAGTCATGCACCACGTTTAGGACGTGCTTCAGAGTGAATCTAGTGGCAGGTGTGTGGGGTTGGTTTCACTGTTCTAAGCAGCTCCGTAAGTAATTAAAAATCTTGTTTTGACATTTTGAAATCAGTAATTCCCTATTTTCCCAGTACATTTCCCCGTGCATTCTCAAGAGTGACTCAAAATAATTTAGCCTTATAACTGGGCCAGGCAAGCAAAGACTCAAAGTGTGCTTTCATCACCCATTTATTCATTTAAGCAGAGGACCTACAACACATTCCTAGACTAGATGTCAAGATTCATGAAGTCATCTATGCCAATACAATGGGCATTGATTCCAATGGTTTTAATGATGATAGCCATTTTTTGTTGGCAAGCCTACTGTGTTTGAGAGACTTGACCAAAACTGTTACTGAATCCTTATGGCCACCCTACCAGGTGAATCTGAACCACACACGCTTTACAAATGAGACAATGGATGCTCACGTGGCAGGGGGCGTTTGCTGGAGGGCTGACAAGTGGCAGCAGTTAAACCCAAGACCTTTTGCGCATCATCTGTGGCCATTTATATGAAACATCCCTTGTCAGGGAGATGTGGTTTAGCGAATGTAAGTTGTGAATATGGACCACACAAACCCTTAAAAGTTTATGGAAAGATTTCTAAATTTGACCAAACGTTGCCAGCGGAAGTTACCAATGCAGATACCTCTTCTTTTTGGTGAGCCATTCATTCAACTGATCTTTGTTGATCTCTTTTCCGTGTTCATCGTAGCCACTCATGCAACCCTTCATTCATTCGTCATTCAATAAATGTGCAATCTATATTTCCCAGGAGCTCTGTCTTTTTGCAGTGCACCTGAAACAAAGATTTCTATTAAAAACAGAGATTTTTCTTTGATGGCTGACCTCCCGTTCTCTGCTACAATGGTGCCCTTTGAGCACGTTTAGTTGATATTAGTGTCTGAGTTCTTCAGTCATATGCCATGTTGTTTCTGCTATGAGGTCAATTGTTCCTCTCGAGTGGGAAATATAAGTGTAGTCCTTAGAGCTAACAAAACAGTACACAGATCCTGGGTACCTTGCCATGGCCAACTTGGAATTCAGTTGAAATTATTTTTTTGAAACTCTGTGTTGCTTGTTTTTGAGAATTCTAGTTTCAGTCAGCAGACGTGAATTTTGAAAGCGAGCACGTGCTTGACTTGGAAACATTCGTATTTTGGAAAAGGTACATTTGGTGGGTGGTGGATATCAAGTGAGAGCATGGAAGGTTTTTCTCGCCACATTACAGAGCCCATTTGCCGCTTTTATGCACCTTGGTGGCCAGTAGCGCTCTGAGAGATCCTGGCTCACGATATCATAAAGGAACGAATGTATGGAGATTTATTTTAAAGTGAGGTAGGGTCGCTGCTAATTTGGGCTATATGATGTGGCAGAGTTCCAGAGGAGCAGACGGAGGGGTGGAAGGCAGTACATTTGCTGGGCTGGAAGCCGGGGCTGAGAGTCATTGTACTTGTAGATGAAATAATAATTATTTGGGATCGTTGGCTAATCAGCAAAACCTTGGAAGGGGCTGCTGACAAGCACTAGTGAGGTAATTAAGGTGAAACACTGAATTTGCATGCCTTTCCACTTTGATCGTTGTTTGCAAGATTCCCTCTCTAGAAATAGACTTCACCTCTTTCAAAATGCACACAAAATCCGAGGAAAGGGAAGAGGAAACTGCAGTGCACCAACAATGCTTCAAATAAAAACCACTGTATCTCCCCTCACGTAGACAATTATATGAAGATGCTCTTGTCTTCATTTGTAAGGCAGGCTCACCTTCATTTTTGCAAATTATGAGATATAATTAATTGATATTTTGCTTTTTGACATCTTCAATCAATATTGAAGTTGGGGGCTTTGTGGACACATTCGATATGCCTGTCACGATGTGTTATTATTGATCGTGGAGTAAGTCCTATTCTCTGTGCATGTGTGGAATAGCCTGTTCTAACAGTTAATGAAGAATTGGGCATTGCCATTTTATTTCAGGAGCGAAATAGCTTACAGGAAGTGAACACAGTGCCAGATAGAATCTTTAGGTATGGCCAGAACTCTAGTTTTAACAAACGTCATATATGGATTTCAAATTTATTTTTTATTTATTTATTTGAGAGAGAGAGAGAAGCACGAGCTGGGGGCAGAGTGAGAATCAGTCTCCCCACTGAGCAGGGAGCCCGATGTGGAGCTTGATCCCAGGACCCTGGGATCACAACGTGATCTGAAAGTAGATGCTTAACCCACTGAGCTACCCAGGCGCCCAAGGATTTCAAATTTAAAGTAAAGCTTAATTGCAGAAGGGGCATCCCTGGGAACACCCCGCATGAAAATACTTTAGAGGTCACATAGTGATTTGTGCACTGAGCATGGACACTTGGTCCAGACCATGACTTTGATCAGTCGTATGGCCTTGGATAAATCAATCTGCCATTCTGTTCTTCAGTTTCTTTATTTAGAAAATTGAAGAATGAGCCCCAATTACTCCTGGATCTCTTCCAATGCCTGTAAGCCTTGAGAAATCATGTTCGTAACTTACAGTTATTATGATCATTATGAAATTCTGTTGGTTTGGCTCGCAAATGATTTGCAATTTGTCGTTTCTTTAAATTCTGTTTTGTTCATGTAAATAAGTATTTTGTGACTAATGATAACAGGACATTTTTTAAGTGGTAGGGCTTTGCAAATGAACTGGAGAGACTGAATGTCCAAATGGACAGCGGCCAGACCATATATGGCCATAGTACTCAGACCTGTCTGTCATCTCTCTAGCAACCATGTCTGGAGTCCAAACGCCATCCTTTTCAGCCGTCATGCTAGAATGGCCTGCCTCTCTTCCAGTTCAGGACCAAATAGAGAAAGTGACATGTGCTCCCCAAGCTCAGCACGAGGTAGTTGGTGTGTTTCCAGGTCCCCAGGCCAATACCCTGCCATCACTGCACGACTGAAACCTACCTTGGAGTGTGCGTCAGGCCTCCCTGGTGGCTGCCTCCCTTTCTGTAGCAAGCTCTGAATAAACAGCCTCTGTTTGCTTGCATCTAAGGTGGGGAGGGGGGTCTTTGTTTATTTCCATCAACATGAGATGGCTTCTAATACAGGTGGACTCCATGGTGCAGGCTGAACCCATCATCATTGTAGTTCACACGTTGATTTCTGTTTTCCACTGTAGATGTTTCTTTCTCTTTGATGAAAATTGAGAATAATCAATGCTTACTTCTCAAAGAATACAAGAGTGATGTTGTGTTTTTTGTTTGCTTTTTATTAATAATTGAGCGCTAATTTCCCAGTAAGCCCAGTGCTGCTCTTTTTCTCACATGTCTGAAACTTGAGTCAACAAGGCAGAGAGTAAAAGCCAGTGCCCAACACTGGGAGTTGCAGAGAGAAGGAGGAAGTGGGTGATCAGTCATTTTAAGAGTTGATTTTGTATAAGACAAACCCCGAGAGTAATCTGTGCTAGCAGAGGAGATTTGAGCAATTGGAAGGCAATTTATCAGATGGTTTTGGAGAAAGGATGGGATTCAGGGAAAGTGGGTACAGCTGAATAGACGTTTTTCTCTGCAATTTGCTACATCTAAGTGCAGCCAATGGAAGATGCAGGGTAGTTAATGGCAGGAGTTCTTTGTGTGGGGTTATTTGATCTGGGTTTTTATCCTGCTGCATTCTGTGATCCTAGGCACAGACCTCTGAAGGCTTTCTCTGTATAATACGGTCTTCCTACCTATGAGCATCTGTAAGAAAAGGAATAGAAGATGAAGCTCTGCCATCCAGGGCTCACTGAGGACCTGTGAAGCCTTTTTGGTGTTGTCAGTTCTAAGAGACACCCTGTGGTCTCTCCAGGAATGTCACTGGAGCAGGATATGGGTGCTTTGAAGAAGCAAGGCATTGTACAGCTTAATTCTGAGGCCATTTAAGCAAAGAGACTCAAGAATAAGTTGTGAATTCGATCCCCTGGAAAGGAGGAGACAGACAATGTTTCTGAAAATAAATGTGTTTGAACATAAAACAGAGAAATTGCACGAAAGCAATCTTCTGTGTTTGATGGCAATTTCCATTTCTGTTTCAACCACTTTTTCAGACAAAATTACAGTGGAGCTGGCTTTCCCATTTAACCAGTCTCTGGATATAAAGTCACCCCAAATCTTCAGCTGTTGACTTTGAAACTCTGCTTACAGAAAAGGTACCTCTGAAACACACTAATCTTGTGTTTCTTCATGAAAAGACATCCCAGTAGGACAGTAGGTCTGTACCCGTGTAACTAAAACCATCTTACCATTTCACATTGGAAGTAGAAGTAGAAGGATACTGCTGAACCTCTCACGAAAGAAAGCTCATTGAGACATTTTCGGTAAAATTTGTCGGGAAACAAGGATATGAAGTTGAGGGTACTTTAGCCACTGATTCCCACATCCTGTAGGGTTGAGGGCGATCCCCAGGGTGTTACCTTCCTGGCTCCCAGAGCTCCTCAGAGCAGGGAGATCATGGATCTGGCTTAGGGATGTTGGTGGGTTGTGGAGCTGTCCACGACCATGGTGCTGAAACCAGGAGCAAAGAGGAATGGCTTAGGGATGCTGGTGGGTTATGGAGCTGTCCGTGACCATGGTGCTGAAATCGGGAGCAAAGAGGAATGGCTTAGGGATGTTGGTGGGTTGTGGAGCTGTCCATGACCATGGTGCTGAAACCAGGAGCAAAGAGGAATGGCTTAGGGATGCTGGTGGGTTGTGGAGCTATCCGTGACCGTGGTGCTGAAATCAGGAGCAAAGAGAAGACGCAGCATCCGTCCCAGTTGAGTGACAAGGCTCATTTGGTTCATTCTGTCCCGGAGATACATATATCTTGTATTTGAGAAAGTCATGAAGAAGGGCATTAAGGCAAGTGCACTCATGAGGGAAGTAGGTACCTGGTTTGTCCATCAGGATGCCTGACAGTAAAAACCAAGACATAAGATGGGAATATTGAGCCTGTGGTAGGCCTGGATTTCAGAGTCCTTATGTCTGGCTTTTGTAGACAAAGAGGCATAAAATAAGGGAATTCTGTATTACGAGAGAAGAAGCATTATACTAATCATCAGGACTAGGAATTAGTCACAACTGTGTCATTCTCGTGCTGTGTAATTTTTGGCATTCCAGGCAGGTAAAAGGGCAGAGTAGAATTCAATGAGTGAAGAAAGAAGAATGCTCTGTTGGTGGGAGTTCATGTTAGGGCAGACTCAGCTCTTAGAAAGGAAGAAGGACCTTAATGAGAAACTTGAAATTAACGAGTTTTAAAACCCAAATGCGAAGTGGATTTTTTTCAACTGGGTTAGATAATTTCATAAGTGACTTTGTGAGAGAAAAAAAAATGCTGATTTTTAGTTATTCACTAATAAAAAATGCATGAACCCCACTTACTTCCCGGATCAAAGGCATTTTCTACTAACTCAACCCTTTGGTCTTTCCTAGAATGACAGTATAGAGAACCACTGGCCAGGACACTTTTCAAATCCTTTTGATACCATGAATATTTTCACGTTCTGTTCATTTGAGTGACCGTCCCATTAAAATTGTCATTAATTAAGCATATGGGGTGAGAAATACAAGTCAGCTGTATACACTACAGCTACAAAATCACTAGTCATTGTCTATCCAGGGGGGATTACACATTGACCAAGGTATATCATCCTGAAGGCATTTCCACCAAGAAACCCGGAAATGGCAACAACACAGTGAAATGCATATCCATACAATAGCTCAGAAGAAAATCCAACTTTTGAGATGATAGTCCTTGTTATGGAAGGTAATGCTTTCATCCGGTCTGTTTGTATCCCGTGTTTCAAGATTTTTCTGTTAGTTGACTGTGGCTTAATTTGCCTTTTAAATGAAATCACTTACTTATTTCATATATGTTAGGTTTTTTGGTTGCTGTCAGTTTAAAGCCTTACATATCTTATACTCACTTTGTTAACACATGTAGTATTTTGCCTCTTTTCTCTTGTTTACTGATGTAGCCTATTCCCCAAATTACACAGAATATTAAAGAGGAAAGCACAACCTGGAATATACCACACGTTCATTAGTGGTTAGACTTCTCCAAGGGTCAGTTAAGTGTTAGATCACCATCAACTGTCAGCACTGACTTCCGTATTGATTTCCACTTGATGTGGTAGTTTCCGCAGCGCAGGAAGGCATTTTGGCTCTCAATCTCCAGTTCTCTTTCATGAAGTTCTCATTTGCAGTGTGTCAGTAGGATGCTTGGCACTTCTAGACCCTGTATCTCTGCTTCTCCAGCATTTTCAACAAGACTCCATTATAGCTTAACAACGTTGTTTAATGATGGTTCATCTCTGCAGCTCTCTGTTGGCTAGATAACTGTGTGTGGCGGTCAAGCATAGGGTCTTTATTTTTGTATCTTCTTGTCCATCTGTCTTCCCCGAAGCTCCCATACACAAATCTACATAGCGTTTCTTGGCTAGTAGAAGACACCCAGTAACCACTGGATAATGTCACTGACACAGAGTGTGGCCCTTCCTCCGGATGTTGATCTATGATCTGATAGAAGAGTAGGAGACAGTAGCATGTCCAGTGAGGTGCATAAATATGCCTTATCTCTTGTTCAATCTGGATGGGCCACGGAAAAGATGCAGAGAAAAGGAGCTATCTGAAACATAATTCCTTAGCCGGAAGAAAAATTCCTTGCCTTTGTGTTATAGAATATATACTGTGTTTTTCATCTTGAATTTCCTGTTGCCCTTACCAGAATGCTCGCTTTGGAAGAAATGCCAAATGCCCTTGAACGTACCAACCTAATAATCTGTAGAGCCCAGAGGGTATGCCCACACGGATGTCGGGGATGATACACAGTCTCCCCCAAAAGGACCAGACATAGAAATTAGCCAGTTACATAACTCTGTCCCCAACCATTTACCCCAGATCCAGTTTCCACAGGGGTGTGACAGGACTTGCTCAAACATCCCTTTTCCCTGAACTCTGTAGCACTTCCAGCAGATAACTCTAATCAAGTCCCTGGCTCAGGACCTGATTGCACCTAGTCTTTTCATTTTCACTAATGCCTTCTAATAGGAGCCTTGACTTTCCATTTGCATTGTGCATTCCTGGATAGTGTGCCTTGCCATGGATTGGGAGGGCCTGGCAGAGCCCTGGACGCGTGGCAGCTTTTCAATAAACAGTTGTCGACCCATAGACCTTAGGGTGTGAATTATGGGTTCTAGCAAAAGGCAAGGTTTCATTTGCATAATTATGAGCTGAAGACTGGCAGGGAAAATGAGGTGCTGAGCTACTTTAGAGTTGCTTTGGCTGCTACTTCTGCTTAAAGTATAGTCCACTTTAAGTACATTGAGTATTCCAAGTTGAAATTTCCAGAAGTCAAAAGGATATGTGTTGTCGTGTAAGGAGTTACAAGTAACATCCTTATACACTCAGGGAAGGCTGCAGTATTCCAGCATAGTCAATTAAGAATGATTCTGTTCACGATGCTTGGAAGACATTCTCGGGGCATTGAACTTTGGAATAAACATCATTCTGATAGCCCTTCTACAGGGATTAACTTGACATCATGGATAAACTTTGGAGAGTTTAAGAGTCCCTTGAAAGAACATCAGATTAGGTACACGTGGTGTACATTTAAAATTTTCAAAGGAATTTGCTTCTTTGGAGGGAAGGACCCATCACTATTCTAATGAGTTCCTTTTTCCCCTGAGTGGGTTCTAGAGGTAGAGAATTCCGGGATAGCTTGGTTAGCAGAAAGGGCCCTCAAGAGCATTTGTAATCTCACTCCTGTTGGGATGGGGAAGTAGGAAATGTTCTTTTGAGAACATTTGCCACTAGCAAAAATCTGTACTGTCCAAGTTGTTAATTGGCTGTTCTGACTTGTTATCTCACAAAAGGGTGATCATACACGTTATGAGCTTTGCATTTTTCTCTTTTCCGAGCCTCTTCTCCATTGCCTTTTGAATTCCTGTAAGAACTCTGTTCTCAGAGTTCTCCTGGCACCACCAGCCTCCCTGCAGACATCTCGTGATGGATTGGCATGAACATTGCCTCTCTTCATTCTGTGCTTTTCTTGAGCCCAACTTAATTCAGTTTCGCCAGGCAAGCAATTTTTCTACCCAGTACCTCCTTTAGATCAATCATTTTGTTATAATTCATGACTCAACGATTCACGAGAGCTTACCACTGTTCCCTCTGGAGATTGGAGGATGATTATGCATTGCAACAGGTTTGCAACTCACTCTGTTACTTTTCCAAAATTCTTCCTGGCTGGAAGGGTTTGTAGCACATTTTGCAAATACAGGTGCTTCATACGTGGGAGGAGACCAGGCATACCTCAAGACAGCTTTCCACACTTCAGACATGGACCTTTAAAAATCTGTCAAATCAGGAACAGTTATCTGATAATAATTTGAAAGAAAAAAAACACACCTTATATAGAGTAAAAAAATATTGGTGGGAATCGATGACCCCTAAGATGCTAAATTGTGGTTTCTTGAAGTGTGATTCACAGAGCCCTGGTACCTGGGAGCAAATCGATGCAGTGATACTAAGCTGTGTGAGTTGTCATTTCGTTCTTCCCTGTTATATGTTGCTACCTTATGACAACCCTGTTTCACTTAAGAATGCCCTTCACAAAGCAGGAAACAATCTTAATGTCATCAAGTCTCAATACTGGGGTATAAGTCTTATCAGTATTCACTGTGACAAAATGGAAAGTGTGTGTAAACTGATGGCAGAATGTCATGCTTTTCGTGGGGGTAAGCACTCGTCTCATTTCAGTCTTGTGCTCAGTGGGTCGCTTTTCTTGTGTAATTTTGTGGAATTTATATTCCACGTGAAAGAATGACTGCAAGATACACTTTGGACTGGATCATTTGGAAGACATTGTTTTTGAAAGTGATGAAAGCAAACTGGTCACTCCGAAAACAACCACCGAGAGTAATCTTTGAGAGGTCCCCGGGGCTTAAAGACAGTTCCGAGGATGGCAGGAGTGATTTTAACAACTGAGGTTTTGAATACTATAGAGTACGATGTACAAATATTTAGAGGATCTGGAAAACATACAGAAGCAATATTTTGTACATGAATAATGCATCATGTTTCGCCATCATGCATGGCTAAACTATCCTTTTGAAATGCAAGTTATACCCATGGATTTTAATATAACAGCATATGAAACTTTGATTAATACTGACTATAGATCCCAAATTTCAAGTAAGTATGATATTACATCCTGATATTCAAGTAGAATGTGGATGTAATATCAGGGAAGAATCCGTAGTTACCTGAAGAAGCTATTAGGATACTCCTGTTTTCCAACCACACACCTATACAAGAGTGGTTTTTGTTTTTTGTTTTTGTTTTTTTTTTTTTTCCGCCAACAACATATGACAGCAGACTGAATACAGGAGCAGATAGAAGAATTCAGTCACTTACAAAGCCGAGCATCACAGAGGTTTTCAAGAGTATAAAAGCAATGACACTCTTTTACCTTTTTGTTTTGTAAAATATGCTGATTTTCTACAAATCTGTTATTGATGTTCTCACAGCATTACTAAATAAATATTCTGGAACTGTCTCAGTTTTAATTTCCACTGTGGAAAACAATAAAGGAGATTCACTGTCTCGGAATCCTCAGAGGTCTCTTAAGACTAAAGGAATCCTGAGATCATGAGTTTGAGAAATGTCACTGAGAGGTGTTCCTGAAACACAGATTTTTATGAAAATCCGCTGGGGACTTTGACAACATGGACTCTTTGGCCACATCTGAGATTTCTAATTCTGGGCTATGGTCCTCACTCCTGTGATAGTCGCTGAGTTGAGTGGGGTTAGTGTGATAAACTCTGCAGATGAAATTGAAATCACACACTGTACCTGCATTTATTACAATCTCAAAGGAAGCAAACATTTGTTTTCTACCCCTGCGGGTTTTTTGATTGACTGGTAGAAGTAGGTATGCTTGTGTTTTGGGAGCCTGTATGTGGCTGGTCACTCACTGCTTGTGCGTGGGTCTTGGTTGCTAAGTTATGTTTTCAACTGTGGAAATCAGTCTTTTGTGTACCTCATATGTTTTCTGTGGGCTTGCAATCCTGTTGCTTGGATTGGATGCTCAGAATATAACACGCTTCTCTTTTCTATTCTTTCTCTCTCTTTTTTGTTTTGGTCCTCACTCCATTTATTCAGGGAGGCGTAAAACACAAATGTTCTTATTTACCAAACTTGTTGCAACTCAACAAGAACAGCTTGTTAAAAACTGCCATTTCAATGAAAGAAAACACGGAATACAGTTTAAAAGACATAATTTCTTTATCATTCCTATGTTATTTGTCTTTAATGTGAAATTGTAAAAATTGAGAAGTGACCTTGTACAGACAATCTGTTTCATAATCTAGAGAAAGGCTATAAAATAATGGTGAATTGTGACATGGTGAGAACTTGGTAACATGCTTTAGGTAGAATTCCAGAGGAAAAGGTTATAATGAAGGATCTTTGAGAAACAGAAACACATCCTGAAAAAAAAAATCCACCAATACTCGATTTGATTTAAAAAATGTTGAGCTGCTGCACAACTATGACAAAAAGATGTATATTATATCCGTTTTCTCCTTTTTTCAAGAATTTCAAGTCTATAATCAGAGAGCTGGACAGACTCATGCACAGTTTGAAATGTCCTATAAAATGTTGATTATAAATTAGCATTGTCTCCTGGAAATAAGGATAAAGGGTCCTAGACAAGGAGAGTTAATAGTAGAAACAAAATAAGAGGTAAAAATTGGGGGTCATAACACCTTAAGGTATTCAATAACCAAATGAAATAGCACAAGTAACATCATCTCAGCAGTGATTTGGCGGGGGGGGGGGATTTTAGGTCTGAATGGGAGAAGGAAGTGGGTCAAGATGGCATTGTAATTTTTTAAAGGATTTGTTTATTTTAGAGAGAGAAGGGTGGGTAGGGGATGAGGGGCAGAGGGAGAGAGAGAAATCCTCAAACAGACTCCCCGCTGAGCACAGAGCCTGATGCAGGGCTTGATCCCAGGACCTTGAGATCACGACCTTAGCCAGAACCAAGAGTTGGGCACTCAATGGACTGAGCCACCTGGGTACCCTGGCATATGATTTTTAAAAAAGACAACAGTTGGCATTGAACCAAAACCCATCTTGTCGACATCTCTCTAGAGACAGAAGCAAAAGCTGCAGATATCTTGGGACTTGGGGTGGATTCTGGAGGCATATTTTATTGTTCTTTAAAGCTGCAGGGTAGCAATTGTCCAACATTTCCTGAACCCACACGTTCCATACCATTTGGACCCATCGCCAATTAGAAGCAAGTAAAGCAATTATTGTCTGGTTGCTTTTCACAAACTAATCAGGAAATGCATTTGCAGGTAGTTTTAACCTGGGTGGGGTCAAGGGATGTGAATGGTGCCAGAGTCTTCTTAAAATGTACCTTGTGAAAGGCATTATATATTTATGGCGACCTTCTCATGGAAACCATCAACATAGTCCCTTGACACATTTTATCATGGAAGAGTATTTCATTGAACAGCCCAGAGTGTGGAATGCGGATAAGATCCACAAAAACAATTGTATCCAGTTCTAACCTGGAGGAATTTAATGGGATACCGTTCCTGACAATGAGGCTCCCCACAAAGTCTGGAAAATCCACCCACCGTTGTTGGGTTGAGTGGTCAATGTCAGAATCCGAGCAGAAGTGTCTCTGAGTGCTGTTGCTGTCGAGGACCGGGCCACCACAGTCCAGCTCTCTTCAAACGTTTGTTAGGTGGTGAGCTCGGCCAGTGAAGTTGCTGCAAAGATGAGTTTGCTGACTCAAGATGTGAAGGATTTCATAGTGTTCTATCATAGTATCTAGATGGGAGATTCCACACTGGACCTTCGTAGCACAGAATTCATGCCACTGGTTTTCGATTATGGTGTGCTGATTTTTACGTATCTATGTGTATGTATCGTGTGGTCTTGGGACAGAAAACATGCTTTGTGGAAATAACGGATTACCTTTTTACTAATTAACTATGAGAAATCTCTCCCTAACTGTTGCATTTGGTACATATCCAGATAATAATAATTTCTCTAGTAAGAAGGGATTTAATTGATGCGGAAATACAGCCTTTTAATCATTGAAAAAGTCAAGATGACACCAAATGAACCTCCCCAAATTTTCTTTGAACTGTCTAAAGTAGCACAGACCTTCCAAACTATTTGGAAAGTTACAGAAATGCAGAGCTGTCCCTTAATTCAAGAAAATCTTACAAGTCTCATGGAGGGGTTATAGGAGAGTATTAAGTGCCACTTACTGGATAATACAGGGGAAGTGGATGATTCCTGAGAAAACATAACCTTTCAGAATTGACATGGAAGATATAGGAAACTTAAAGCTTAAAAAAAAAACAAAAAACAAACCCACACAATCTGTGTGGCATCTGGGTGGTCCAGTCAGTGAAGTGTCTCCCTTTGGCTCAGGTCATGATCCCAGGACCCTGGGATCGAGCGCCACGTTGGGCTGCCTGCTCAGTGGGGAGTCTGCTTCTCCCTCTCCCTCTGCCCCTCTCCCCTCTCCCTGCTTGTGCTGTTTCTCTCCCTCTCAAATAAACAAACAAAATCTTTTAAAAAATGTGCTACTAAAAGTTGCAGTAGATGGTTTAATGGCCGATTTATATTTACTTATTTAATAATTCCAATGTAATTTATGGCATTTCCAAGAGTGGGGATGGGCCAGCCCTGTGGGCACCACCTGGAAGCCTGTTAGAGATAGAAATGGTCAGGATCCCCATCGGTCTTACTGAATGGAATACATTTGGTGCAGGGATGAGGCCCAGAGGAATCTATCGTTTAAGAAGCTTTCCAGGGGATCCTTAATGCAAGCTCAAGTTTGAGAGGCTCCAGTTTAAAATACTGGAGACAGCAGTGTAGGGGAGGAAAAATAATTTTCTGTCTGCCTACCCTTGTGACTTCTTGGCTCACACCCCTGTAACAAAAGGCAGATTAACAAGAGGAAAACAAAAAAGTTTATTAACCTGCACCCCACCTGTACACACCTATACACAGGCAGAAGCTTAACCAACTGAGACACCCGGGCATCCCTAATAAAATTTCTTTTAATATGAGAATATGAGACAAAATTACTTTGATCTGCAGTCCACTTGGAGCCATCTGAAATTAAGTCAATCTTAACAGGCTAAAATTACATCAATACAAGTTAAATACACAAATCAATATTTTTGCTTCTCTGCAACAGTAATAATTTCATAGAAAACAATGCAGAAAATTACCAACTCCTAATAATGCTGATAGTGATCACTTCATAGAAATAAATTGAGTGGGAAAGATTGAGAATGTATATGTACAAGTCCGTGAAATCCTAAGTACAAAATATAAACCCAGAGCATTTGTAGAGATAGTCCATTGTCCTGGATTTCAATATTTAATTTTATAAAAACGCAAATATGCAAGTTGAAGGCATCTCAATAAAATCTCAATAAAATCTCAATGACTGGGAGGAGTGGAGAAAAAGGATTAAATATTCTTCATATTCCAATAATCTTTTGTGAGAAAGGACAGTGTTTGTGCAGTGATGTCTGTGTATGCACTTTACCAGAAATCAAAACTTTCCATAAAGTTCCTGTTAATTAAAGTAGATCATATTTTAGTTATTATTAAAGCAGATACTATTTAATATTTTTAATTATTAAAATAGATACTATTTTAACACTACCGCAGCTGAAGAAGTGGACAGATTTATTAAACAAGATACTAGTGACAGATGTATGAGTATCTTGATTCATATATACATGCCAATATTAACTATGTAACAAATAATACATATTAAATATATCTGGAATGAAGCCAACAGTGGAATTCAGTAGAGAAAAATGTAAGATTAATTTATTCGATAAGTGATTCTGTCATCATTGGCTATTTGGAATAAGTAAAAAAAAAAAACTATCTTCTCACATCCAACCATATTTATAAGCAAATTGCACATGAGCTTAATAATTAGTGAAACATATATATTGTTAGAAGAAAATTGAGCAGACAAGTGTATCCTGGAGTTAACCTTATTACTAGACTTTTTGTTATATGAGCTCGTACATTTGCATTATTTTTAAGTAATTTTGGGGCCCTCCATTGTTAATGGAAAGCGCGTTTATTGCTACATTAGACTAGAGGAAACATGTACCAAGTGTCCATTGCCAAGAGATCTAATGCCTGAGTTTCAGAGTTAACAAGCTGTAAATTATATTTCAAGAGGTGACCAGTTATTTTTATATCTCATATATATATATATATATATATATATATATATATTTTATAAAATCACAGGTATGCACATTTCAGGATAAGAATGAGAGACAGTAGTACTTCGAGGTCAGCTGAGACACAAAAACCTCAGTAAAAAGAGCACTCAGCTTTTCTTGGTCTCTGAAAAGGTGTGGGCCATGCGATTTGTGCCTTTAGCAAGAAACTGTACAAAATAGAAACTTGATGGGTGAGGGATGTTAATAAAAGGATATTTGAGTCAGTGCAAAGAAAAGAAAAAGCAGGAAACATAATTTACAAGTTTACATAATGCAAGAAAAGAGTTTGCACAGCCAAATAAAGTGCAGCCGACAGGACGCTCCTCCGTCCGGGGAAGGGAAGGTGGAAAGAAGGGTGGGGAAGGTGTTCAAGAAATCAGAAGCTGGATTGCTGACAAGTAGATTAATGGCCTTGGACCAGCTCTTAGTAGCCGTGTTTCCTGAATATCCCCCACTGAGTTGAGCTCTGTGCTGATGGAGAACACGGAGTGAGCAGTTGTATAGACGTGTGTATCGGGTATCTGGGGCAGAGCAGAAGTTGTAGTTGCAGAGTTGCATCCTGAAGAGTATCCGATCATGATGCTCGCATTCATTTCAGAGCAGTCGATGTTAGCACATCTGGTGCACAGCTGAAACAAAGAGAAACACAGGGAAGGAATCTAGGACACTTTTGCTCTTTGGGGGTAAAGGGCTAAGGACTGTGCCTTCTGGCTGCAGACCCTTGGAGTGCTGGTTTTCAGGCTTTGAACACCGGGCAGCAGGGCTGCCCTGCTGAACTCGGGACGAGAAGAGTGAACACTCGGTTGGCTCCAGCTTGAGGTCAAGCCAGTTTGCACGTCTGCGCCGAGGAGGAAGCTAAAGAGCTGTGCTTGCTGCTGAATTGAGGTCTTGAGGTCACAGAGGGTGAGTTCCAAGGGCGAGGGGCTGAGTTTTGTAGGGTGTGGGAGGTGCAGTCCTGGATGGGAGCGGAACGTGGAGAGGGAGTTCCTGAGACCCAGGGTAAATGGTTGGGGCAGAGTTAGGTAACTGGCTCATTGCTGGGTCTGAGGGACACTGCGCCCCTGGCGGGGAGCCCTGCGTGCTGTGCACCGGCCGGATCCCGTCTTACAGCAGGCGGCTCTCTGCTGCAGGGGAGGCTGATGAGCGCTGCCCCCGCTCTGGCGGCTGTGGATGTTGGGAAGCCCAGGGGGCCCTCTGCTGCCGGCTGTGCTCTGCATCCTGCCAACCCGGGTTTGGGCTGCACGGGTCTACGCTCTGCGTCCTCACTACCCGTGTCCTCGGTGCTTCTGTGTCTGAGTCAGCGATCGATTCCCTAGACGGACGAAGTGGACACCTGCCCGCAGAGCCGGTGTCTTCTCTGCGGCGACTCGGCCATCCACTGGTTTTCCTGGAGTGAGGGCGGATGCTGTCATCCGGTGATCGATTGTTTCCCCTGGTCCAGCTCCGGTCCCAGAGTGTGTGCTCGACTGACTCGATGATCAACTGCTCTCCCTGGCGTGCTCGGTACTCGATAGTGCTCCCTGGAGCAACCCCGTCTTTCTGGCCTTCCCCGCGCGGAGGGAGCCCCTTCCTGTGCTGTCATCGGACTGACCCCCTTGTGATGACAGCCATTCCCTTGACTGTTTTCCCTGGGCTGAGAGAGTCTGCCCTTTCAGCATCCGTGTGCTGCCCGCAGGGACTCCGTCGTTTCCCCTGACGCCGGGGTCATCCTCTCTGTTCCCTGGGATAACTCCTTGTCCCTCGTCTTCCTGGGGGGAGGGAATCATGCTCTGTCCTCTTAGCGGTGTTTCTGGGAATGACACACTGGTTTTCTGTTCTCCTTCACTGAGAGTATTTTCATGTTATTTGCTCATCAAGGTCTTCCCTAGAATGAATCGGTTATCAGCTCTTTTCCGTGAATGACTTGGTCATCGACTATTTCTCCTAGTTTGATTCAGTCATCGACTGTGTCCCCTGTGGCTGCTCGGTCATCGCCTGTGTCCCCTGTGGCCGCTCCATCATCGACTGTGTCCCCTGAGCTGGCTCAGTCATCAATTTTTTTCCCTTAAAATGACTTGGTCCTTAACTCTTTTCCCTGGAGTCACTCACTCATCATTAATCCTCTCTCCCAGGATAAATAATTAGGTTGTTGACTGTTTCTCCTGGACTGACTCAGTTATACATTGTGCCCCTTGCACGGGCTGAGTCATTCACTGTCCCCTGGACTGGCTCGGTCATCGACTCTTTTCCCTTGAATTACTCATCAGCTCTTTTCCTTGGAGCAACTGGGTCCTCATTTATCAGCCCTCTCCCCTAGGATGACTAGGTCATCGATTATTTCTCCTGGACTCAGTCATCGACTGTGTTCCCTGGGCTGGCACCGTCATTGACTCTCTCCCCTGGAATGACTTGGTCATTGATTATTCTCCCTGGCCGAGTCAGTCATCGCTAATCAATCATTTCCCCTGGGCTGGCCTGGTCATTCACTGTTTTCCCTGAACTGGCTTGATCATAAACTGTTTTCCTTGCAGTAGGTCACTGATTCTTTACCATGACTTATCTGTTGACTGTTTTCCATGGAATCATTCAATCACTTGTTTTCCAGACTCAGGGGATCACCGTCTGCCATGTCTTCATCAATTGTTTTTCTTGCAGTGTTCTGCTAATAGGCCGGTATTTCTTGGCTGAGATTTCAGTTATGTATTATTCAGATCTTTTCCCTGGAGTGTTTCAGTCATTGACTGTTTCCCTTGGAACAACTTGATCCTCGGCCTTTTTTCCGTGGCCGGATTCGGTCATCAACTGTTTTTCCTGAAATGACTCAGTCATCGACTGTCTTCCCTGGAGTACCTTAGTCATCGACTGGTTTCCCTGGAGTGACTCAGTAATCGACTGGTTTCCCTGGATTGACTCGGTCATCGACTGATTTCCCTGGATTGACTCGGTCATCGACTGGTTTCCCTGGATTGACTCGGTCATCGACTGGTTTCCCTGGAGTAACTCGGTCATCGACTGGTTTCCCTGGGTTGACTCGGTCATCGACTGATTTCCCTGGATTGACTCGGTCATCGACTGGTTTCCCTGGATTGACTCGGTCATCGACTGTTTTCCCTGGAGTAACTCGGTCATCGACTGGTTTCCCTGGATTGACTCGGTCATCGACTGTTTTCCCTGGAGTAACTCGGGCATCGACTGGTTTCCCTGGAGAACTTGGTCATCGATTGGTTTCCCTGGAATGACTCGGTCATTGACTGTTCCTCCTGAAATGGCTCTGTCATCTACTCTTTTTCCTGGAAGAAAGAAGTCTTTGACTTTCCTGAAATGATTCAATCAGCCACTGATTCCTTGAATGATTGTGTTCTTGACTCTTTCCACTGGAGTGACTCCTTCACTGGCACTTTTCCTTGACTTAGTTCTTGACTGTTTTCCTTAGAATAACCTGATCATCATGTTTTCCAGCCTCAGGCGATCACTCACTGCCTGCCATGACGTCATCATGTGGTTTCATTGGGGCGATTTGCTCACAAACAGGTTTCCTTTTCCTTGGCTGTTTTAGTTATTTTAACGAACTTTTATCTCAACTGAGTCATCAGCTCTTTTTCGTGAGTTGACTCATATCAGCTGTTTTGTCTTTAAGGCCTCGGTCATCTGTTTATGCTGGAATGATTCGGTCATTGTTTTTCCTAAAATGACTCGGTCATTGATGAATTATTCTGAATGACTCAATCATGCACTGTTTTCCTAGAATGACTTGCTCGTCAACTTTCCAGGAATGGCTTGGTCGTCTGCATTTCCTAAAATGACTTGATCATCAATCCTGGCATGGCTTAATCGTAGGCAGGCTGTTTTTCCTAGAATGAATCAGTTATCAACTGTTTTTCCTGGAATGACTCTGTCATCCACTGCTTTTCCTGAGTGACTCTGTCATTGACTATTTTTTCCTAGAGTGACTCAGTCATCAACTATTTTCCCTAGAATGACTCTGTTATTGACTACTTTTCCTGAATTACTCTGCCATCGGCTATTTTTTTCCTGAAATGACTCGGTATTTGACTAGTTTTCCTAGAACGAGTAGGTCATCCTCTATTTTCCCTGGATTGGCTGGGTCATCGACTGTTTTCCCTGGAATGACTCTGTCATCAACTGGTTTTCCTGGAATGACTCTGTGATCTACTACTTTTCCTGGAATGACTCTGTGATCTACTACTTTTCCTGGAATGACTCTGTTATTGACTGCTTCTCCTGAATTAATCTGCCATCGACTATTTTTTCCTGGAACGACTCGGTAATTGACTAGCTTTCCTAGAATAAGTAGGTCATCGATTATTTTCCCTGCAATGACTCTGTGATCCACTATTTTTCCTGGAATGACTCTGTTATTGACTGCTTTTCCTGAATAACTCTGTCATCGACTATTTTTTCCTGGAATGACTCGGTGATTGACTAGTTTTCCTAGAATGATTAGGTCATCCATATTTTCCCTGGAATGGCTGGGTCATCGACTATTTTTCCTGGAATAACTGTCATCGACTGGTTTTCCTGGAATGACTCGGTCATGGATTGCTTTTCCTGATCCTGTCTCTGTCTTTAATTCCTTTCACTGATCTTAGTTCTTGACTATTTTCTGTGCAGTGACTCCAGTGTTCCAGGTTTTCTGTAGGTTCAGGGGATCGCCCACTACCTGCCATCTCTTTATCAGCTGTTTCCTCAGAGTAATTTTCTCATAAGCTTGTTTCTTTGAGCTAAGGAGATTTCAGTCCATCACCAGCTCTTTTTACTTGAATGACTGAGTGGCTCAGTCGTTTTTTCTCCTGGGCTAACTTGGTCAGCTATTTTTTGTCTGGGCTGACTTGGCAATCAACCAATTTTCCTGCTTTGACATGGCCCTAAGTGCTTTCTCCTGGGATGACTCGGTCATCGACTGTTTTCCCTGGAGTAGCTCGGTCATCAGCAGTTTTCCCTGGACTGACTTAGCAGACTGTTTTCCTTGGAGTGACTGGATAATCACCTGTTTTCCAGACTGGATAATCACTCGCTGTTCATAGTCTGGTCTCTTAACAACTGTTTTCCTTGAAGTGATTTGTTTCTAGGCTAGTTTCTCTTGGGCAAGGAGAGTTCAGTCCTCTTCATCATCAACTATTTTCTCCGAACTGACTCAGTCATCCACTAATGTGTCCTGGGTTGACTCGGTCATCCACTGTGTGTCCTGGATAGACTTGGTCATCCACTGTGTGTCCTGGACTGGCCCTTTCATCCTCTGTGTGTCCTGGATTGACTTGGTCATCCACTGTGTGTCCTGGATTGACCCGGTCATCCACTGTGTGTCCTGGGCTGGCCCTTTCATCCACTATATGCCCTGGATTGACTCAGTCATCCACTGTGTGTCCTGGATTGACTTGGTCATCCACTGTGTGTCCTGGATTGACCCGGTCATCCATCGTGTGTCCTGGGCTGGCCCTTTCATCCACTATATGCCCTGGATTGACTCGGTCATCCACT
>CM052901.1:99881207-99925100 GCA_028534135.1 Potos flavus | reverse complement strand
GGTCATCCACTGTGTTCTGGGCTGGTCCTTTCATCCACTGTGCTTCCTGGATTGACTCGGTCATCTGCTGAGTTTCCTGGATCGGCTCTGACATCAACTACTTTTCCTGGACTGGGGGAGATTGCTCCTCAGTATTTTGGTTCTAGTTGCTAAAACCGTGTTTGGGGGGGGGGGTGCGTGTATGCATTTATAGTCATGGACGGGCACACACACGTGTGCATGCATACACACACACACACACACACACACACACATATCCTTGAAGTATTCTTCCAGTTTGCACCCAACTAAGAAATAAGAAGGGACTTTCCAAATCGAAAGTGTTGCTAAATGCTACATTCTCCCCACCCCCCCCCCCAATTTGATCACTGAAGAATGGTGTCTGCCTGTATTTGCTGTTTGGCTCATGCTTACCATCAGGTTTTTGGGGGACTCCTCTGTTGTTTTCAACTTTGCTTCGCACTGGGTTTCAGAGTTCCATTCCCTGATGTCTCATGAGTTTCTGGCATTTTTGGATGCTGCAAATGATTCTTCAACGTTACCAGTCTTTGGTTGCATTTGGATTTTGAGCGATACTCAGAAACCGTTTCCCTCACAGCTCCCAGCAAGGGTGTAGAAGGATAAATTCATTTCTCCCCAAGAATTGGTGCGGTTGAGCTGAGGAAGGAAGCGATGTATGCAGGTGCATGTAAATGTGCCTGTGTTTAGGTACTGGGTTCATTTGAGGTTTGCCCTTGGGTAGGAAGGAGATAGGGATTTAAATGTACCATTTTCCAAATGGCTACCCATTTGTACCACTGCCATTGATTTAAAATAAAATATGGGCACCTGGATGGCTCAGCTGGTTAAGCTTCGTACTCTTGGTTTTGGGTTAGGTCAAGATCCTGTGTGAGGTCGTGAGATCAAGCCCTGCATTGGGCTCTGTGCTGGGCGTGGGGTCTGCTTGACTTCCTTTTCCTCTGTTCTTCCCGCTTGTGCTCGCTCTCTCTGTAAAATAAATAAATATTTAAAAATGAAGTAAAAGACAGTAAATCTCCATCTTCTCCCAGTGGTTTGAGATGCGCCTCTGGTCATGTACTAAACTTCCTTATGTACCTGTGTCTGTCCGTGGATGTTTAGGTCCCTTCCTCCAGCCTCGTCGTCTGTTCTTCTGTTCGTGCGTCTGTAACTCATTTCGTTATAGATGCTTCCTGTTGTGTCTCAAATTTCAAAGGGCTTCCCCTCACCAAGGGTTTTTCTGCGTCTTCTAGCAAGCTGGCTATCCTACATGAACTTCCATGTCAACTAATCTAACTCTCCACGATGGTTTGTGATTTTTTTTTTTTTTTTTATTGTGGTAACATTAATTTTAGAAATTAAGTCACTAACGTGGACATCTTTATGATTTCGAATCTTCCCATTCAAGGGTGTTTTTCCATTTCTTCAGTCTACTTTTCAGAGATTTGTAAAGTTTTTCGTTTATGGATTTGTTTTTGTACATCTTTTTTAAGGTTATTCTTAAATATATTATTTTTATTGGTTCTTTTGGGCATAGAGTTTACTCCTACATTAGATTTGGGATATATTGATTACTTTTGTATGTTAATTCGTAGAGCTAATTTACTGAATTATTCTATAGTTTAAGTTAGTTGTATCATTGATTCTCTGTTTTCCAGGTATCATTTGCAAAACAACTGGGATTTATTTTTTTCTAATCCTTATGCCTCTAATTGGCTTATTTTTTTCTCCTTACATTAGCAAACACCTCTAACGTAATGGTGAATATCAGTAGAGGTGTTTTGGGTCCTTGCATGTTTTGAATGAATCCCTCTTGGTCATGGCATGTTTTTCAATATGGTCATAGATTCTGTTTGACAATATTTTGTTTAGTATTCATAGCTCATAGGAGTCTGACATTTTTTCATTAGTTACTGACATGCATTTTTAGTTAGAATGTAAACTCTTTCATTATGAATTTCAATATCAGAAAATAATATAGCTTTCAGTTGTGTATAAAGTTGACATTAAAGTAAAAATCTTATATTGCTCTTATAAATGTTTTCAATTACATCTCATTGTTGTAGTTTGACAACTATTATCCTTTCAAAAGTATATAAGTAAACACTTCAACGACTGAAAAATGTACATTATTATTTTTTCTTCCTTGAATGAATATTTATATTTCATCTGTGCCAAGACTTTTATCCTCAAAATAATAGATTTTTTTTGAAAATATTGATTGTGTCAGTATCCTTCTCTATGACCACATTTCTGTATAAACTGAAAGGTGACTTTTACTCCTAATTCCTAGAACAGTAGTTACTCGTATCTTAGCACCTTTTTCTGAGTCACTATATTTTTATTACAATGTATCAAAACATAAATATATACCATATTTTATAACGTACGTTTTTATGAGGGATACATGGGGACAATAAAATAATAGGTTAGTATGAATAGGTTCCACTATTCTCCTGGCCCCATCATCTCACTTTGAACTAATCATTTAGGCACCAAACAATTCCATCACTCCTGGAATAAATGCTAATATTCCAGCCAATCATTAGACCTAAAACTTTGACAAGTGTTCGTTAACCTGGGGTAATCACTACCCAGTGTGAGTGAACCACAGTCAGGAGGGGTATGGTTATCAATTCTTTTGTTAAAGCCTGGCTTACAGGCCTCTCACACTTGCCTGAGTCATATCTGACGTTTAACTTGTAGACACATGTTTTTTACCTGATTGCATTATACTTGGGTTTTGCCATCATAAATAACTATAAACAAAACTATTACAAAAATATAGATTATTAGAATGAAATTTAGAACGTAGCACATTTTGTGTGTGTGTGTATGCGTGTGGGCATATGATACATGTCTAAGATTAGACTATAAAGCTGAAATAATGGGGGCGCCCGGGTGGCTCAGTGGGTTAAAGCCTCTGCTTTCGGCTCAGGTCATGATCTCAGGGTCCTGGGATCAAGCCCCGCTTCGGGCTCTCTGCTCAGCGGGGAGCCTGCTTCCCCCTTTCTCTCTCTGCCTGCCTCTCTGCCTACTTGTGATCTCTCTGTCAAATAAATAAATAACATCTTTAAAAAAAAAAGCTGAAATAATGGAAACATTCTAGATGGTCATTATTACTGTTATAGAAAAGAGTTCATAAGACAAATATGATTAACAGAGACAAAGGACACTGTATAACACAAAACAAGATATTCAACAAGAAAATACTCAAAAATCTTAAACTTGTATGCAACTAACAATATTACTAAAAAGAAGAAAATCAGAGCCCCTGGGTGGCTCAGTCATTGAGATGTCTGACTTCGGTTTGGGTCGTGATCTCCAGGTCCTGGGATCAGGGGTTGCATCGGGCTTCCTGCTCAGCGGGGAACCTGCTTCCCTCTCCTCCCTTTGCCCCTCCCATCGCTCATTCACTTTCTTTCTCTCTCTTAAATAAATAAAACTTAAAAAAAATGAATACAAAGAAATCAAAGGTACAGGAAGATAGTCACAGCTCCACAGTAACTAATAGAACAAGAAAAAGTAAAAAAATTGAAAAAAAAGAAAGAGAAAGGGAGATTAAAGCAAAATATATCGATAATTTAAACAGCACAATTAACACGTGATAGAATAGGAACATAGTAAAACTTTGCCCCCTCGATTGGAGAGCGCATATCATATTCAAATAAAAAACATGGACAAAAGTATCCCCGTGCCATGACGTGTCTTGATACAATAAGAAGCATATGCCAGTCTTGTTCTCTGAACATGATGAAATTAAATTTGAAATCAAGTTAAAATATAACTGGAATCCCATATTTTTCACAATTAAAATGTGATTCTTTTTTAAAAAGATTTATCTTGGGGCGCCTGGGTGGCTCAGTGGGTTGGGCGTCTGTCTTGGCTCAGATCATAATCCCAGGGTCCTGGGATTGAGCCCCATGTCGGGCTCTCTGCTCGGCGGGAGTCTGATTCTCCCTCTCCCTGCCACTCCCCGGCTTATACTCTCTTTCTCTCTCTGTCAAATAAATAAATAAAATCTTTAAAAAAATAAATAAAAAGATTTATCTTGTTTACTTGAGAGAGAGCAAGTATGAGTTGGGGGATGGGCAGAGAAAAGAGAAATCTCAAGCAGACTCTGCACTGAGCGTGGAGACTACTTGGGACTTGATCTCACGACCCCAAGGTCATGACCTGAGCCAAAAGCAAGAGTCAGATGCTTAACCAACTGTGCCACCAAGGCACCCCTAAAATGTAATTCTAAATATTAATACTTTAGGAAAGAAAGGTTAAGTGAAAATGAGAAAATAGGACTAAACAAATATGTTAAGTATGAAAATCCATGAAATCCTACTAAAATGAAATCAAAGGGAAATTAATAGTCCAAAATATTTATATAGGGGACAGGGTAGAAAAGTTCAAACATAATGAAATAATCGTCCAATTGAAGAATACAGAAAATGAAAACACAAGATAAGAGAAGATCACAAAAGGACAGTGGGGTATGAATCTTTTATGCATACTCTGCACAACTATGTTTTCTGTCACTTGTCATTGTAGGAACTAAGAGGATGGAAGATAGTAGGTCCGGAACCTAAGGCACTTTGGGTCTTTAATCTGTGTACCATGAATTATTCATCCCTCATCGGCTGAGTCCAAAACAATTTGGAAAACGGGATGGAGGTTCTGTTTTTCCTTAAATTCTCAATTCCTTCAAGTTTCCTTACTTCCCACCCATGATTTGAGGTGCCCACCTTAGTCCAGGCTGCAGGACACTTGCTGGGTGGCACTGTGTTTAGCTTGTAAATATAGCTGAGGACACCAGGTGACCCAGCCTTGAACATATTGTGGCAAAGCTAGAAGAACAGGCAAGTCACGCTGTCTTTCACGCAGTAGTGGTGTGGGCGAGTATCAAAGGAATGATTCGGATGTATCCTTTGATACATCACTGTGTGCCCTCGCTGGGTCATCCCAAATTGCCAGTGGCTCGAGCATACCAGCGGTCCATTTGCAATGACTGAGGAGTCTGTGTGAAGGTGAATGCATTTAGGTAACATCAGAGCAGAGCCCATAGTGGGCTGGAGTAGCCATCTGGAGTATGATCTGCTGATGATAAGTCTGTCCCCTCTCAGCAGCGAGCTCTTAGCAGTTACTATCACGGGACACTTTGGAAAGCCATGTGGCAAGACAGAGAAATCTGTGATCATCAGCAGCCTTACTCCTGGTGCAGAGGAGCTTTCATGTGGGTGGAGATGAGGAAATGTTCATGGACATTAGGATAGTTTGTCCTGGACAGGGTGCAGGGTGGGTCATTTCGCACAGCTAACGACTTGAGAGAGCAAAGTGAAAGGAAGAAAGTTATACACTGTAATGAAACAAAACAGGGACTTTACAAGGGCAGAGATAGACCGGGAAGTCCGAACTGAGCAGTAAATCTGACAATATCTCTGGAACCAAGAACAACACCAGCATAAATGTCTGTTTCTCTATGTGCACATAATTTCTATCATTGCAAAGAATTGTAAGGTGTATCAAAAGGGGACTGGATGTCCCAGTCCTAGATCAGGGGAAGACGACACCATTCTAGGCTGGAGCTTATTTTCCAGATCAGCTCAGCATCGTGGTCATATTTAGCCAACTAAAATATGGTGAAATACATTATTAAATCTGGTAGAAGCTGTGGGATATTCCACATAAAGTGTTTACTAAGCTAGAAGAGAGGAAGAGACATGAAAACCAAATGTGCAACTTCCACTTACTATATATTTTCCAGTGAGGAAGTCTCAATAGCTTAGAATTTGGATATTACACATGATTCATGAGATTTTGTGGCTTTTTTTTCTTCTCATCTACAATATGGGACTCTATATTTTTCTCATCCTGAGAATCATGCCCAGAAAGTCAATCTGTTGTTTTATATTCCTTTCAGCTGCCAAGAAAAAAAAAAAAATTCACTTTTACCTTCTGTTAAAAATCTGTGAAATTTTCATACACAGTGGATTTTTAAAAAAAATTCCTCCAATTCAATACAATTCCTACGAGAATGATATATTCATTAACCAGGATGACAAAGAACAGAAATGTTGTTAATTCATGGTTTTTAATTTTACATCCTGGGTTTCTCAATATTTTTTTTAAAGATTTTATTTCTAAATAATGTCTTCACCCAACATAGGGCTCGAACTCACAGTTTCCAAGATCAGGAGTGGTACCCTCCATTGACTGAGCCAGCAGGGTGCCCCCTGGGGTTTCTCAGTTTGAAAGTTAATGGAAATGTTTAAAGATCATATCCTAATATTGTAGTAAACACTTTGCTAACAGTTTATTTTCAAACCAGAGTAAGTTGGCTATGAATGTGTTTAAACCTTCTAATGCACAAAGCACTTGAAAACTAATTGTGGAGTCAAGGTCTACATATATGAAAAGATATCATAATCATACCCCATAAACGATAAACATAAGATTTCGAGAAGGAGCTAATGCTTTGTAGACAGGATCGTGTAAGAGGAGTGACTCTTACTAACTCTAGTAAGGGGGGGGATCCTTTTGTACATGTACAGAGAGAAGACATGAAATCTTGGACATATGACCGACATGATCTTGGTCAGCTTTCGGGTAGACAGTTTGTGAAATTTCAACATTGACAACATTGACAAAAACATTGACAACACACGGTGCAAACCAAGAGCTCTGTGAAGTTTTCGTTGCCCTAATTTTGTCAATTATGAAATATTAAAATAGTTTATGAGTTGACTAGAGTCTGCCTCTTCAAAAGGATTATTCTCAGATGAAAGTTCTCCCATCTGGGTGTGTAAAATACGTCCTCCACAGACCTCCGGGCGTAAAGCCCACATTCATGAGGAGTACTTTAAATGCCTGCTCAAGGCAGATCCTTGTAAAAATCGTTTTTTAGATCTTAATGTAGGAAATTTTGATTTAAACTCTAAAATTTTTTTTTTTTTTTTTACTAAGTTTTTTGTGCCTCCTTAAACTGTTTGCAAGGCGAGCACCTCACTGTCCTCACCCCCTTGCCCAGGCCTAGCTCTGGGAAGGCTGGGATTTCCCTCTCCTTGTCCGTTTTGGATGTTACTTGAGCACTGAAGGCTAACACAGATGATGATGAGCATCACTTTGCCCCAGCTGGGTGACCCATTTTGGCAAGGAAATATTTTCCATTGTTTGCATGTTTGTGAGTAGAATTGGAATTGCACTTCTGTAGTGTTCAATTTACGCTTGCAAGATCTGTCATGATTAATGGATCCAAAGAGGACAAAAAGAAAACGGGTCCCACTTGGCTGTGGAATGATAGATGATAGAAGCCACTCAGGCTCTTTAGAGGACACCCAATAGAACTCATTTGGTAATAACTTGCCAGGCATGTGTTCTGAGAATAAAATAATTATATTAATTAAAGCTACTGTTCGTTGCACATACATATAGGTAATGCTCTTATGAGCCTGGCTCATAAGAGCATTACATATGCTTTTTACATTTAATTGCATTTAATTACATTTAATTACATTTAATCTGGGTGATTAAAAATAAGCGTAGTAGGAAAAATATATATACCTTTACTTGCCTTCTGTATGTGTATGTGTGTTTGCTCAAACCTGAAGTACGTGCACTTAACTTGTGCCAGGTCCTATGGATGTAAAGACCAAGATTAAACACGATTACAAAGGTGAGGAGAAAACCAATCAGCTCTTTGCTCTCTGGAAGCATATAATCTAGTTGGGAGAGGATGGTTGGATAGTTCTTCCAGCAGAGGAAATTGCATGTGAAAAGGCCCTGGGGCAGCAAATTCCAGACCTAGGTGGGGCAGCCGTGTTAGGGATTTCTATGTCTGTCCTAGAAAAACTGAGAAATTACTAGAGGCTCTTACATGGGAATAGGACTTACATCAGACTTTCTAACTGAGAACAGGCTAGGATGGATTTTAGAGACAAAGACCAGGATAGGATGGATTTGAGGAACAAAGACCAATCGACTTGGTGGTCCGCATAGGTCTGTAGAACTAGGAGGTGCAGAGCACATATGTAAACTCACAACTTCAGGGACTCCACCAGCACTCTTTAATGCAGTTAAGTGAGATCTTTTCTGGTCAAGGAAACTTGCTTTGCGTTGAGCCACCAAAAGCAATGGCGACAATGGAAACCATTGTCCGTTGCATGGTATATATTTCTGAGCCACTGTTCAAGTCTGTTGCTACTGTTCTTCAGTCCCTTTTTCAAGATAATTGGCTCTTTCTGTACCTACAAACTAGACCAAAGGTAACCCACCCATGTTATCAGGGTACCTACAATTTAGCTTGTAATGGAGTGGTATGAAAGAGGCGTAGGCTCTACCCACCAGCATCTGCGAATCTCTCTGGAGCCAGAATATAGCTATTCTCCCCATTTAATATGAGTAACAGACGCTACATTGTATGGTGCTGGTAAGAACAGAACTCATGGACATGAACAAGAAAGCAATAGTTTTGAGTATATTCAAATGTAAAGTATTTCAATGTAATACTTGAAAATCCAATGTATTCAAATGTAAAGTAAACCCCGGAATCTGTACATCGACACAAAAAGAATAGTATTTAGGGGTGCCTGAGTGGCTCAGTCAGTTAAGCGTCCAACCCTTGGTTTGAGCTCAGGTCATAATCTCAGGGTCGTGGGATTGAGCCCCACATCGGGCTCCGTGATCAGTGCAGGGTCTGAGATTCTCTCTCCATCTCCCTCTGCTCCTCCTGTGTGTGTGAGTGATCTCTCTCTCTCTCTCAAATAAAGAAATAAATCTCTTTTTTTTAAAGAATACCTATCTAAAAGCACAGACTTATTTTTAAAAAGAATTCTAATAATTGGGGAAAAGATTTCATTCAGTCTCTGAAAAACTTCTTCTGCTGGGTAGAGAGAAGTAATGACTGATTTGCAACTAGAATTTGATTCTCTTTGCAGACATTTATGGAATGTGCCCTGTGTTTAAGGTTTTTGCTTGTTAGGAATTTGAAAACTCTTGAATGTTGATTTTCTTTTTTGTTAATCTTGGCTTTCGATATAGTCCCAGGCATAAGGAATGTCGGGTACGTAGATTGACTTGTTGTATTTCTATCATTGTTGCTAGTTGGTGGCTGAACAGCTGGTTAACTCAAGGAATTAGGCAACATGCCAGTGCGTAACTAGCAGACCTAGTTCTACTGATGTGCACATGTTGCTTTAGTAATTCACGGAGGAGATGAATGTAGACACACAGACCTGTGTTTGATCCTGTCTGTCATTCACAAGGTGACTACATTTATTGAACATCTCTGTGGGTTAAGTATTCTCATCTGTAAAATGGTGAAAATAGTACCAGCCGTACTAGGGAATTGTTCTAAGGGAGAAAGAACTGAGAAATGTAAAAAGCCTAGCTCATTATAAATAGACCGTATATGGTAGAGTTACTATTGACCTTTCTGCAAGCAGAGAAATGGCATGACTAAGCAATGATGATCTTACAATATGAACATGATTTTCCAATATAATGCCTAAAAAGAGGCATTCATAGGTTTATCCAACATGACAATCTCAAATTGATTGGAGATAGTATTTTGAGTGATCCATCCCTCAGAAATATTTCAAATTTCTTAAAAAATGAGATAGATGGATACCCTTGGGTATCTGTTTTCCAGCCAAGTGGATCAACCGAAGGTACTGGATTCAAGAGGAGAATTGATCGTGGTCTTTGAAGGCAGGGACTCTATGTAATGACTGGGGTATCCCAAACTCCTTCCTAGCACAATGCCTGGCTGACAGAGGGAATCATTAAATGGTACACCCTCCCCTTCACTTCCCTCTCTTTTCCTTCTTTTCTTCCATCTTCCTCCATGATTATAACTACCCCAAAGGAGAGGCAACAAGAGGCCACAAAGACCCTGCCTTACCTTTGGCGTTTCCATATTGTAATGGCAATTGTAATGGCAGTGTTCATCCAATGCAATGAATGCATTCTTTTTAAAAAACCAGATGTTGATAAGCTGTATTACCACTGAAGTTCTGGAAAGAAACACAAGCGATCTATCAAGATATAGAAAGAACAAAAATGGCAGAACTTCTTTTCAAGACTGATCTAAGTCAACAAATAAGGTCTGTGTTTTCCATTGCATAGGAACAGACTTTTCCTGCATGCACTTAAAACGCAAGCCCTGATACTCCTGGTGCATAGCATGCTGCCTTCCTCAGTGTATGTGATCAATAAAAGTGAATGAATGAAGGGCATTGGCTGGCTCCATTGGTTAGACGTCCCAACTCTTGATTTCAGCTTAGGTCATGATTTCAGGGTTGTGGGATTGAGCCCTGCATTAGGCTCCATGCTCAACATGGAATCTGCTTGGGTTTCTCTCTCTCTACCTTTCCCCCCACTCAAGCACGTGCCCTCTCTCTCTCTCTCTCTCTCAAATAAATAAAAAAAATCTTTTTTAAAAAAGTGAACACATGATTCACATTACAAAAGAATACTCTGAAGGTCCAGGTTGTAGTTGAAGGGTGAAGGGTCAAGGTAGGAGAGCGACCCATTAGTCTAGAATACCTTTGTTCCTTTGGCTAGGTGAGCACATATTTATCTTTATTCAGTTCATTTTTAGATTTTCTTTAGCTATAATCTCTGTAGCCACCTCCTCACTCCTCAACAGCTGGAGAAACATGCCCGGATCCATGCCTTTGATGACCGAAGGATGTTTTGGGAGATGGAAAAAGTCAGGGACCTAAAGGAACAGAAATGGTAGCGCAAAATAGGTTCAAAATTGGAAGAGTCCAGAGCAGGGAAAATGATGGAGAGCTTTGACGACCTTAAAAGCCACGCTGACCATTTGAAATGAAAATTGGCCCATGGGTTTAGATAGAACTTCTTTCGGCTTCCCAGTAAAATATGGAAGGCAAAGAAAAGGGATTGACCCCATAGACTCTGTACTGTATGAAGCTCAGTCTGTGTCTGTCTGTGATCATCCTGGGTCTCACACAGATCCTGGCATCTGATCACTACTCAATAAATACTTTTGAAATCACAAGCACATTCAGCTGGAGATACCGGGTTGAGTCAACAGTAAGTGGGTAGTGGAAGGAAGTCAGTGGTGGGGTCCAAGAGTACTAGTTATGTGCATGATCGTGGTAGAGATGTTATCTGTGTTTCTAATGCTGGATCTACCACTTACTGACATTATCCCATTCGCAGCTGCTTTCTTCTTTCTGTATCTTTTTATCTTAATCTCTTTAATTGGAATACTTCAAGTCCCCTTCTCAGAGACATGTGGACCTGCTGTCCCATCCTGTGTCCATAACTCTGAGAAGACAACTGAACCCATAGTATCCTCCCCAGGATAATAGATCCAAGGGAGAACTCACCTACTTTCTTGGAGAACACTAGCTTTGTGGGTTTTTGTTTTTGTTTTTTTCTTCAATCTTCACGTTAGAGTGCATCCTTGTAAGGAAATGTAAAGAAATCAACCCTGAGTGCTAGCGTAATAATTTGCAACAATGTGAAGGGACAGTGGGTATTTTGTTCTGTTGTTCTTTGATTTGTAGGCCAAGTCCCAGATTCTGGTGTGAGGAACAACCTTCCCCTGGGCTCAAGGGGGTATGGCTTGGGAGGAACTATCTTAAGTGTGGATAAGAAAATTAGGGAAGTTCTTCCAGTCCCGACTATAGAAAATCTAGTTAAACATAATCACACTGGATTCGTATGTGTATGTTATGATATATAATCCTATGATCCATAATTCCTGTCATGAAAGGCCCTACACATGTTAATAATTTGGAGGTCTTCTACACTTTCCCACTTGTTACTTTGCTAGCTGCTAGAGTATTCCACAAAGGGGAGAAAAAAATGGAAAGAAATCCAATCAAAGTACGAAAGCGCTGGAATGTAGCAAGAATGACAATGTTGGGTCGTGGTGGGCTCTCATGATTACCTCCTTCCACTGGTATCATGGTCCAGTCCTTAGGAAAAGGCACACCATGATGAATATGGCAGAACACACTGAACCTTGATCACTGGGAGCAAACAAACTGTGTGTTTGTTCAGGCGAAGACTGATCAGAAGCAGAATGAGGCTTTTAGAGCTCCTAGGAGTGCTGGCTTTGCACAGACCCCTGTAAGGCTTAGACATAACCAAGGAGACTCTTGCCCCCCTCACATATATGTCTTGTTTCTTACTAGCAGTGCATGAAATTGATCCACTCGGCAACCAACTGGCAATACTTCCAAAAAAATAGATATCTCCCATGGTGTACATCATGTTGAATGACAACTGGAAGCGAGTCTTAAAAAATGACTTCAAAGGACAATGACTTGGTTTCCAAACAGCTTGCAAATGGTCTCATAACACGGGCAGGAAAATTAATTACTGCTGGAATCCCCTGGGGTGTCATGCACTGTGTGCAGTAATTCTTTTAGGAGAAATAGGCGTGAAGTCTTCGAAAAAGGAAAAACAGGGTTCCCTGATAAATTCTGTCCAGTCCCACCTGCCCTCCGGATGCCACCCAAGCAAAACGTATCGTTTCCGATGGCCGTTTCGCGGGAGCCAGCCCATAGCTGTGTCTTTCGCCGGATCGTCAGTTCCCGCCAAGACCTCGAAGGAAGACTTATCCATACAGAACCAAAGTCGTGTAGCATTGACACAACTGTTTATTTAAAATTTAAATGCATTAGTGATTTATGCGTCATAACGCATAATACAGCATGATATTCGCAACAACTCTCTGGGTGTTAAAGAGATATAATTTGGTTGCCTGATGAGAAATCTGGCACAGTCATTTGGGAAGAAAAAATAGTACCTCATCTTCTACTGTGGATGTGTCTTCTGATATTTTAGTGAGTCGAATCTTTCTTAAAAAAAAAAAAACAACAACATAAAAATGAAACCAGACATTTGTTGAATGTGGGAGAAAATTTTCACAGACGGAAATGGTGTGAATTAGATGCAAGCAGATGGTAAGACTCTATGGCTGGCAGCCTGCTCTGTCGATGGGACAGAAGTCGTGTCAAGGTGAATAGGGCAGTGAAAATATGAATGTCCCCATCCTCCTTCTGCCAGAAGAGCCAACTGATGCATCTGACTCTTGTCTTCATTGGCTTGAAGGGAAAGTCCCCAAGGGATGAGTTTACACTTTGTAATGATTTCGAAATTCAAAACAAAACAAATAAAACCTATTCATTCTTCTCTGTTTTCCAATATAACAGACTAATACCAAGATGAAGTATTTTCGCTTTGAGCTTACATCTAGAAAGCAGACCCTCAAATGCAGGAGAACAATGTTGCCCCTCGGGGGACATTTGCAATCCATGGAGACCTTCCCGGTAGGTTCAAGTTGCAGGGGGAGGAGCAGGGTGTCATTGGCATCTAGTGGTCAGAGGTCAGGGACGCTGGTGAAAATCCTAACTGAGCACAGGACGGCGTTCCACACAAAGATGCAGCCCGGAGGTACTCTGGTTTGAAGAACAGAGAGGAAGAGGTCTTGCATCAGAACCTTCAGGATCAAAAACCAAGGTGCCTACTGCTTTCGGCCATGTGCTGCGAACGGATGCTAAGTGCTGGGTGTAGGGACGTGACTAGCGCTGGAGACTGGCCGGTTCCGCCTCTGCCGAGAACGCTGAAGAAACAAACATCCCAGACGCCGTGGAGCCATGGTACTCTAGAGCAAATCGGGAAGGTGCCAGGTTTCGTAACAGATTTCTAGTAAATGCATGCTTTATCTGTATATGAAAACAAGGAAGTTGCTTCCTTAATGTTGAAAAAAAAAGCTTATATAACCAAAATGAATTGTTTTCTTTTAAAAAAAAATTAGCTCTATATTGTTCCTAATGAAAGAAGCTGCCTCTTCCTTTACTCCCTTCTCATTTTTCTTCTCATTCCTTTGTCTCTCTCTGCAGTAGGATGGCTGTGGTCACCCCCATTAAGTTTATTTATGTGAGCAATGCAAACATCTTTAATTCCTCTCTGTCTTGTAAAGTCGTCTGAGTTTCCGAGGATAGCTTAATTGCCCGAGTAGCAATTAAGATTTTAGCTATCAATCTAGCAGTTTCTCAAGGGCAAACACCAAAAGCTAAATTCACAAACTTCCCTGTGACATGTAATTTATCCCAGAAACATACAAATAAGGATCATCAGCCATGATTATCCCAAACAACCATTTGTCTTTGAAGGTTCCCAAGGGGACAATACACCCATTGTTGGTCTTTAAATCTACCGCCTGCAAGTTAATGGCCATGAGTGATGGATCGATACTCTGTAGTATTAACACATGGGCCATGCATGGTTGCTCACAACCTTGGAAGCATCATCTCTTCATTTTATGCATCTTCTCATTGGAAATTCTGACTCCATGTCGTAGACTTTGATAAGCAAATGATACAAAGGAAACCCACTTGTAGCCTCTCCCATGGCTGAGGTGGAAACTTGGTTTTCTGTGGACCACAGTGGTGGCTGCCGAAAGCTATTTCTTGATGACACAACGGAGCTCCTCCTGCATCTGGCCGATTCTTCATCGTTGTTCTAGGAGTTTCTCCTGAAAACATATCTATGGGTGTACCTTCATATGCCTTCCAGAGGCTTAGCTGTGTGGATCTCCCAGGACATTCTTTTTGCTTACATTTCCTAAAGTCAATTGTGTTATCAGAAAATAAGTGACTTGACCAACTAAAGCTAGAACCATGTGTACAGTAGCAATGATAGAAAATCGAAGGTCTATTGAATGCTTATGAAGATGGTAATTACCCAAGTCTTCCCTCTTGCATGTTAACCTTGCTGTTTGGGCTCAGGGAATGTCCATTATAGGAGTCAAACCATTTCTTGGTTGGAAGTTTGACGCTGGCTGCGTGTACTGCCTAGTACCCTACAGACCCCAAGAGATGCTGCTTAAGGGCCCAGAGTATGCTAGTGGCACAGATGAATACACTCTCTATTCCTCGATTCTGTCTTTGAATTACCTACATGCAGAATGCATAGTTCGAAGATAGAGGTGATGATAGAGGTGTGTGTGTGTGTATGAGAGGTTGCTTTTTACCCCATACGTATTCATAACGAATAATTCACTGATGTGGATGGGTATTTTGTTTTTTTAATATTAACAAATTCATATCTTGGCATCTAAGGAGATATTTTCTAAATCTTCATATTTATTTTATATTTTATTTTTTTAAAGATTTTATTTATTTATTTGACAGAGAGAGAGATCACAAGTAGGCAGAGGGAGAGGGGGAAGCAGGCTCCCCACTGAGCAGAGAGCCCGATGCGGGGCTCGATCCCAGGACCCTGAGATCATGACCTGAGCTGAAGGCAGAGGCTTTAACCCACTGAGCCACTCAGGCGCCCCTTTATTTTTTATTTAAAAAAAAAGATTTTATTTATGTATTTCTGAGTGACAGAGTGCAAGAGAGAAGCAGAGGGAGAGGGACAAGCAGATTCCCCGCAGAGCACAGAGCTTGATGTGAGGCTCGATCCTACAACCCTGTGATCATGACCTGAGCTGAAATCAAGCCTTGGACGGTCAACCAACTGAGCCACCCAGGCACCCCTAAAACCTTCATTTTTTTTGTTGTTGTTGCTTTTGTTGTTGCTTTTTTTTAAAACCTTCATGTTTAAAGGAACATTTACTCTTTCCTACTTGCATTACTTGCCTCTCTCATCAACAAAGTAAGAGTTCAGTCAATATATTTTACTTTGATCCTTATCCTGCTTGTTGACCTTATAGGGAATCACCAACTAAGAGCCCAGTTTTGCTTTCCTAAGACCTGGAGGAAATAGCTCCTTGACGGAAATGAGAATCACAGAAAAAAACCAAGAGGCCAGTAAGAAACATGTTCCTGAGGATTTGCAAGTCAGATGTACATCAAGATCATGGAACGTTGATGCCCTCCTTAGCTACGTAGGGCTTCCTGGCATCTACATCTCCTTTCAATGTGAAAAGGTTTTTTGGTTTTTGGTTTTTAATAGGATATGAAGTTGGCTTCTCTGAGTGGTGCTTCCATGTGGTAAATGGAAGCATCAATGCATGGAGAGGATACCAAGATGAGTTGGGTCCCTGTTAGACGCTGGTGCCAGGACTTGATGAGGATGGTTTTCTTTGAGCTGGGAACATAGGGGGTCTGGGCAGGGGCACAGAGGAATAACCAAATGCTTGTTCAGAGAGATTATAGTCAAGAGTGAGTGTTTGATAAAACACCATCAGTCCCACGTTTCACAGAAATTCACACAGCGTCCTCGTGAGAATGTTGCTACTCCTATTATAAGTGATTCTGACAAAATTACTCTGACACTGCATACTTTGAATCGATATTTTTATACCTTATGCAAAACCATGAAAATGTGGAAGATACCAGAAACACAATTATCATTTGCTTTCAGGGGAGAAGAATCATTCATTGCCTACTCTTTGGGATTTATTTAAATCTCATCAATCACACAGTACCTTAAAGAGTATAAGCCTTTTTAAAATGAGTATCGTGGGGAGCCTGGTTGACTCAGTCAATATAGCATGCAACTCTTGATCTCTGGGTTGTGAGTTCGAGTCCCAAGATTGTTGTAGAGATTACCTAAAAAAATGTAAAAAACAAAAACAAAGAAACAAACAAAAATGTAAAAAACAAAAATGAGTATTTCATTTGGTGTTCATAATCTACTGCGAAGAAACATAGGGTAGACATTGCTTCACCCACTTTATAAGCAGCAGGCCGAGATCACTGGAAACCAGCTGTCCTTCTTATCAGTGATCCTGTGATCCCACATTCACATATTCATAATATGATCCCACATTCACATATTCATAATATGATCCCACATTACTGAGTGAGATTGGACAGCAAGACACACATCGAAAGCAAATTCGTTTCCCTTAACTGTTGTGGAATCCCAGAACTAGACTCTTTGTTCAAGAGATAATTTAGAGGATAAACCTACTTCTCAACTATCCCTCCAGTATTTACTCTACACAGAAATCTCTTAGATTAAAGCCTGTAGAGAAAAGAAATTGAGCCATGCTTGTCTGGTAGGCAAGGAGCCCACACCTTCATCTCTCCTCTCCACTTGCTGGCTCCTGTATATTCTTCTTGTATCTACCCTCAACGCAGAGTTCAGAAATCACTGTCTTACAAAGTAGATTCCATGGGTCCTTGGGAGTGTCTAAAATAGGCTGTATTTTGTTTCATTTATTTTAAAGATGTATTTATTTATTTTAGAGAGAGACAGAGCATGCATGGGAGGGTCAAAGAGAGAGGGAGAGAGCATCTCAAGCAGACTCCATGCTGAGCCTGCAGCCTGACGAGGGGCTCTATCCCACGGCCCTGAGATCATGACCTGAGCTGAAACCAAGAGTTGGACCCTTAACCGACCGTGTCACCCAGGTACCCCAAGGCTATATTTTAATAAGTCACCTCCTGTTTCTGGAATTTAAAGACAACATGAATTCAAGTCAGTGAGAAAAGTGTCATTTGCCCAGAAACCCACCGTGAAGGATGGAGAATATTAACATTCAGAAATGATTTGTAAGAAATTCACCTCCGAGCTAAAGTAGAGCATCTGTTTAAGTGATCACACACTGCTTCTTAGTCTGTCAATGAGATCCACACCTTTCTTTTGTCTTGCCTAGTATCTTTCTATACTTCTGCATGGACAAGTTTAGTAGAAGGTTATTCAAGAGTGTATAAGCTAGTTAACGGTATGAAAACAGCAATGAGACTTAATCAACTGAGAAACTTGAGTGTGTGATTGCTTACTACTGAGATAACTCCCTATTTCTTCTTCCCTCATTTTCCTCCTTTATACTTTTGTGACAGACAAATTGCTTGGGCTTTTGCAGTCTAATGCTCTACCACTGAGCTATACCCCTGTGCTTGGATTTTCGCAATCGAATGTCAAATTGTGTGTGAGCTTCACCAAGGTTTTTCACCTGAGGTCTGATCCAGTGTAGGAGAGATGGAATCATCCACCTGAGAGAATGCATTCCAGTTGTTTTCTGGGATTTTAGACTTTCTCACCACATACAGAGGTAGAAGCTGACACTATTCTGGTGTACTGGATTCATGAAGGATGGGGAGGGACCATCCATTTCAGACCGTTTATCGCCAGCAAAATGTCATGAGAAGTTGCAATTGGAGAGCACATTTCTTGAATGTGTTTCGGGTTGAATGAGATGAGATCCGATATGTTTTTAAACTGCTTTGTTCCAAGAACATCTTGCTTTTTTCCTTTCCCTTCCGTGCATTCATAAGAAAGCCACAATTTTTATGTGGAGAAAAGTCAGGTTACAAAATCAATGAGAAAAAGTAAGGAGGGAGAGAAGGAGGAAGGTTAACTGCTTCTCAAATCAAACATTACATTCCAAATCTGTGAAGGATCTCCTTTGAAAGATCTTTGCAAGGATAAACTATTTTGATTCCCTTTAAGGAAACACACGGTACAACCTCACAGTGGTATCATGTCTCAAAAAAGAATTTTTGCACACTCATTCCCTCCTTAAAATCAGGTCACAGTGGAGCCCCTAGTATAATTCTATTTCTGGGCTCTGTCCACAGCAGGCAAGAACATTAAATGTTGTTGGATTATTTTCCAAGAAAATGTTTATTACCCACTCCCTGCTCTATACTCGTAAATTCTTCAGAAAAACCAAAACACTAGTAAATTTAAACAGTTTGTGATTTCATGAGGCAACATGTGGTAGCCTTTTTCAGATATGGCTGGAGGTAGGCTCTATAAGGAAAGCAATCTGGGGAACAGAATATATTTTCTGTTTACTTTGAACTGTAAACTTAATGTTTATATTACTATTAAAATAAAAAAAAGGGCAGGGATATTAAGGCTTAAACATTTGCCTAATGTATTGACATGATTCTGAGTTGCCTACATTTAAGTGGCTATCCCAAGTTCAGTCATGCCCCATTAAATTAAAATGTGGTCATGCTAAATTAAATTAAATTATGCACGATCATGTAAACATACCCAGTTGGGTTCCTTTCCCTCGGTACTCTGGGCTATCCTCTCTGGTGTATTTTCATGAGTTTCCATTTCCAGACTCAATTTGTCTCCTGTTTGGTATTTTCTGGCTGCCATGCTCACCTTCCTTGGATCACGTTCTCCAGAACAAGGATTCTTCCGGCTTCAGATTTGTCTTGAGTCTGGTTAAAAGAGGACAGTGAGCAGAGGGAGGCATGGATCTAGAGCTCCATCCAGTGATAATGATCTCAGATATTGAATCTTTGCTTTTTATATTCCTGGAAATAAAATGGAACCATCATGAGACCTCAGGGACTTTTCAGTCCCGTTTTGGATTAAGACGTGTAGTGCAATAGCAGACGACTTATATCTTCAGTTTCTTTTGGTAGTCCTTTTTGTTACATTACATTTTTTTGTTCCCCAAAAGGGCTTCTGTAGGACTTTATTCAAATTAGAGCTGACCCTTAAACAACGTGAGTTTGAACCGGGTGGTTTCACTTACATGCAGATGTTTTTTGATAAGTACTGTTCAGTACTATAAATTTAGTTTCTCTTCCATATGATTTTCTTAGGCACCTTTTCTTTTCTCTAGCTTACTTTATTGTGAGAATACAGTATATAATACAGATAATTTAGAACATATGTGTTAATGGGCTGCTGATGTTATCAGGAAGGGTTTTTCTGGTCAACAGTAGACTATTAGTAGTCGAGCTTGGAGGGAATCAGAAGTTATACATGGATTGTCAACTGTGGGAGGGATCTGGCCCCAGCCCCTATGTTATTCAAGAATCAACCTTTTTTTTTTTTTTTTTTAAGATTTTATTTATTTATTTGACAGAGAGAGAGAGATCACAAGTAGGCAGAGAGGCAGATAGAGAAAGAGGGGGAAGGAGGCTCCCTGCTGAGCAGAGAGCCCAACGCGGGGCTCGATCCCTCGACCCTGAGATCGTGACCCGAGCCAAAGGCAGAGGCTTTAACCCACTGAGCCACCCAGGTGCCCCTCAAGAGTCAACCTTAACCTTAGTTCCTTTGCAACCGTAGTGCATGGGTTTGGTGAAATGCACACGCTCTATCAGATTCCATTTTAGTTAACTGAGACTCAGGCTTCTGAAGGCAGTATGAAGAACAGGACTCCGAGGGCAGTGCTTACCCAAAGGCTGATCCTGTGCAAGTAGAAATATTTCAGCTCCCCCCTAGCCCTGCTGATGTCCTCTCCTCTGTTTCCAGAGTTCCTCTGTGGGATTGAGGGTGAACAAAACAATGACATTTTCCATGTCAGTGCATCACAGCATCCCACTTTATCTTTTACCTATTAGTTAGAAGTGAGGGTGTAACTTACCTGTCCATCATCTTGGAAGGTGGGACTAAACATACAGTTGTTTTTCTTAAAATCAGTTTCTCTTATGTGGAGAATTTTTATTAACCAGATACTTCATAGGAATGTCTTCATTCTCCCTCTGGTATGACATAGTTCCATTGATTGAATAAGGATAGCAGTTACGTATTTTAAAGACTTTCTGGGTTTGGGATCTTAAAACACGCAGTTGGTGATATGGGTTTCATGGTCTTCTCCCTGACTGAAATTGACCTGAATTTGCGGATGTGGAGAAGAGACAAGGAGAGAGGTGTGTTAGTTGATGCCATGGGATGCAGTGGGGTGTGGAAGAGTAGGGATCTGAGCATGTGGTCCAAGGAGTCACAGAAACACACCAGGGCAAGAACCCATCACCTGTGGGTCTGCAGGCCTTAACACCATCTTTGGCATTTGCAGGTTGGTGGGTACACATTCCTTAATGAAGGTGAATGGAGCTCAAGTGCACAGGGCTGGAAAGAGATTGGTTTGTGTGCAGATTCTTTATGAAATACTGAGCAGAAATAAGAAGAACATTGAGCATCACAGACACATTGTCACATGCTTAAGATAGCAGGCGTATGTGGACTTGGGTCTTTGGTAATTGCTAGCCACATGTGGGTAATTCAGTTTAAATTAATTAAATGTGAGTTCCGCCATTGCACTAAGCCATCTTTCAAATGCTCAGTAGCTTCGTGTGGTTAGTAGGCTCCCATCATCTCAGAATAATGTTCTGTGGGACAGAGCTGATGTCAACTTAAAATCCTAGGACTATTTCTCTGTTCCAATTGGCTTCTAAGCCAAGGAGCCACAAATTCAATTTGAGTTCTGCTCTCTTTGTTTAATTTTTAATTTAATACTTGAAAAAATATGCAGTGGCTCAAACATGCAGAAAATAAAGTTGCAAAAGCTTACCCTCTGTCTTTGGCTGCTCCTGCATTCTGACCACCAGCAGGATGGATGTATAGTGGGTCTGCCTCAGACGCGGTGCCATGAAAACACACCATACCTGCTTTCTGCATAAAGTGCTTTGTTTTAAAGGTTGTTCTCTTTAAGACTAAAAGGAAACAAAGGGAGTGTGATAAAAAATAACAAATAAGAAAAGTTTGTTAAAACCTAAGTGCATTCATCTTAAGGGCAAACCCTACCTCTTTGTCTTGCTTTGTTTTCCTCTGGAGCTTTTATCACATTCTCATAGACCGTATAACCTGTGTATTCATTGTGTTTATTGGCAGTCTTCCCTGACCAGAAGTCAGCTCCTTGAAGGCAAGGGTTTTGTCTGCTTTTGTTCACTGTTATGTATTCAGTACCACAGACAGTCCCTGGCACATGTGGGGACTCAATAAATATTTGTTGTGTGAAGGGATAGGACAATCCCACTGGTTTTTCCTTGTTTTATTTGGCTTTTACATGGTGGTTTGCTTGGCACATGTTCCTTTTAACTCTATTATTCTGCTATCTTCTTTTTTCTAAGGATTGGACTCTATCTGGTCTCAGATCTCGGTCAATAGCAAGTCAATAAGAATATGGCACTCATTTCCCCAGGGGGAAGATAAGAGAGAGGGAGAGAGTGAGTTTGTGTGTAGATGCAGAGAGTTGGACCAAATTATAAGAGTGCAGGATGAGGGAGGGGGTCTTAAGTGTATGTAGTTTGAAAATGCATATTTAATGAAGTGATAGATTTTTGTACTGAAAGACCTCTATTTTCGTAGTACAAATTATAAGAAGCAAGAAGTGAAGCTGGCTGAAATCTAGCCTGGGTGAAATTCAGAGAACATGGAGCACCTCTCCTCAATAAGATGCTTCTGGGCATCTTACTCTTGATTTATATGCCAGATGGGAGCTTTCCTTTAAGATCGAAGGGAGACCCTGACTTGCTCATGAGAGCGATTCTAAACTCTTTCCACCTAATTGAGAGACTGAAATGCACAATGGTCTTTGCAGGACATTATGGGATGTCGATATTTTAATCCCATGAAAAACTATTGAAAAGAAATTTTATCATCAGAAAATATGACCATGTTCTCTATGCAATGTCAAACCTCAGCCACAGACACAATTATCTTTAATAGGGTGGTTCTGAATTTTCCCTGAGGCTGGTTATTTGCTTCGGTTAGAGTGGCTTGTCTTTTATGAGTAGACATGCAGTAGCAGATTCCCGAGACTTGAGAAAAGATTTTGGAAGAAAAACTTAAAACTGACAAGTATTAACCATTGACTTAGGCATCCCTTCCTCCCATGAACTGGGAAAAGATGTCACTTCTGAAGGCAGCTGCACGTTCTGTACCTTCAGTTTACGGACTGGGTTCTGTGGGAGCAAATGTGTGTGCCGTGGAGATGCAATTAGCCCAGAATGCCATCTGTTGGTCGGGGTCTGTCCTTGTGTCTCATCGTCTCACATGGATATTTGCTGAATTCAGTCTCCTTCACTGAGTACCTCTGCTTTGAACTTCTGCAGGGTATGTCCTCAGAGGTACCAGGGCTATAAGAAAATGAAAGCACAGTGCTCTTAGTTTTCTAACGTGGAAGAAGAAAATAGTGAGCGAGCAAATAAACTCATCTTGGCGGGCTCCCCGTCCTCTGAATGCATGGTCTCGTTAGGGACAGTCTCAGTAAAAAATAGTGGAGCGCGGTTTGAACCTCCCAGTGTCTAGTGGCAATGACTCAGTCTTGCCAGTCTCCAGTGATGTTTGCATATTGTGCTGAGCATTCTCCACTTCAGACTTCCTTCCATCCATTCCCCTCCAGCCTCTGGGCTCTGGACGGCTGGAGTGGACTGCATCTTTCAGCCCTTACTTACTATCAGTTGGACTACTGGGGAATATTGGATTATTGGCAGGACATTCAAAGAGGTGAGAATAAAGTCACTGGTGATCCTCTCTGCTGTTTTTCTGTGAGAGCTCACCAGCTGGCCAAGGGGGCGGTTTCCTTATCTTTCGTAAGTCAAGTTCCCACATGTCTGTGAGTAGTTCTTCAGTAGATCTTACTGACCTCATCTGAACATGCCATCTTTTGCTGGATGCCATCTTGATTTTATAAATACTATGGAGAGCATTAAAAATTTATTAATACCATGGGCAGCGTCCAAAAATTGTAACGAGCTTTGTTGCTTTCTTTCTCCCTTCCCTCCCTCCTTTTCTCCCTTCCTTCCTCTCTTCCTTCCTTCACTTTGTAATTTTATAATAAATAGAGAATGTATAGTATTTGAGTTCCTTCAATATACCAACAACATATCCACATGTAAAGGATTTATCAGACACATGGTGTTCTCGTAGTAAACAATTTAAATTTCAACCTCCCCAAACACATGATAATCAAATCGTTCCAGTCATTTGCACATTTGCAAAAAGTAAGATGTAGGTTTAATCCATCTAGACTGAAAAATGTTTTCTTTTGTTTCAATTCAAGTAGTGGGGAGGGGGGGTCGGATAAGAAAGCCTGCAGTCCAATGATTAAATAAATGGAAAAACAGCAGGAATGTAACTTCTCTCCTGACTGCTCTGTGAAACCGTATATTGTAAGTCTTATTTCCCACCGACTTGTGAATTGTGTTTATTCCCAGGCTTAAACTCACCACATCAAGCTTAAATTAAAAATAGTTCAAATCCTCCAGCTCTTGATAGAATTTGAACTTCAAGCTTGGCTTCTGCTTTCTTTTACTAACAAAAACTTTTATGCCGCTGTAGTCATTTTACTTTGTGCCATCGTTAGTTCCAGAAAGGCCATCTGTAACATCTTAGGATCGTGTGAATACTGGTGTTTGTAGGAGACAAGATCAGCCAAGTCTACTCCACGCAGGAGAGCTGAGTAACCAAGCATAGGCTGGCAGAAGGGTTTTATGGCTGGAGACCAGACGAGGGTTATCATTCTCTTTTATTTAATGTTGTATATTGCGTGAAACCTACTGCGTTCCCCTCCCTGATCACATTTTTCTCCTCCCTGCAGATATGTGCACTGTCCTCAATTATTTATCGCCCTTACTCCTGTTTTTATGTGTTCTGAAATGGTACGTTGATTTATACATGTTAAGTGTTTGTAAACATAGAGTTCTGCCATTTATCTTTCTGCTAGGAAGACTTGGAGTTTTCTACTTGAGGCAGTGGGGAGTCATTGTGGAGATTTGGACAGGAAATGAACCAAGCTCCAGAGGTTTTGCTGGGCATTAGGGGAAGGACATGCTGGAGAAAAGCCAGTAGGAGGCCATCTGAGATTCGACACCATACATGGCTTCAAGTGCATTGCTGGCTTGGATTCTGGATTCAAGTCAGTGGATCCCATCCCTCTGGCTATGTCTGGGCTACTTGATGAGACCTAGTCTTGGTGGGGGGTGGGTGGAGGGGACCTTCTGCATCCTTGAAGCCAGGTATGTCTGTTGAAGGGCCTGAAGCAGAAGGTGTCCCCTGGTGTCTTACAACCTTCAGATGCTGGAGCTGGTCTGTGTTAGGAAGTCTACCAGATCAACTGGGATCATCTGTGTGGCATTCTGTTTTCTGCAGACTCTAGCAGGGCCCTTCTCCCCTTGCCAGTGGAATTCCCATTCTCTGGGTTTCGCAGTCTCCCGTGAAGGAGCTGATGTTTTTGCCTTGCGGGTTCCTGTGTCAGAGTTCATGATAAGCAAAGCTCCACAAGGTCAACAAGACATACTTGCCGCGTCAGAACTTACTCGATTAGGATCCCCTGCTCAGAAATTCTGAAACCGAGTGCAGCTCTGACAACACCATCATAAAAGATCACTCTGACAAATATGAGGGTGGAGGGATCTTTAAAAATGCACGTAGTTACATAAATGAAAGGACGTCTTGACAGTGACATACCGTGTGGTTGGCAAATGAAGGAGAATTGCTTTATGCACTGATAATGTCAACTCTCTAGAAAGGTGGTAAGTAGAGAAAGTGAGGGACAGGAGAATTTATGTGGCATGCTGCTCCTTTTTCTTCAAGGAAGGGGAAGAATAATGTATATTCATATTTGAATATAGAAGAATTAAAAGTCTCTAGAAGGGGGGCAGCCAGAAATGGAGGAGAGGTCTAAGGAGGCAAGAGACTATTCAATATAAGCCTTTTTATATAATTTTTGTTTTGAGCCATAGTTAAAATACTTTTCAACAAATAAGATCTACTTGACACTGTATCGATGTTCATTTCTCTTCCAGGATAATTACACTATGGTTCTGTAAAACGTTAGCAATAGGGAGTGTGGGGTGAGGCCAAAGAAGAAACTGCATTATTTTGGGGAACTTTCAGTATAACAGTTTGAAATGAAAAGTTTTATTTTAAGCAGATACACAAACAGCTGGTAAGCACATGAAAATGTGTTGGACATCATTAGTTATCTGAGAAATCCAAATTAAAAGTGCAATGAGGGGCACCTGGAGGGGCTCAGTCAGAGAAGTATCTGACTCTTGATTTCAATTCAGGTCATGATCTCGGGGTCGTGAGATCGAGCCCAATGTTGGGGTCCGTGATCATCGAGGAATCTGCTTGTGATTCTCACTCTCCCTCTCCCTCTGCCCTTCTCCTCGCTCACTGGCTTGGTGGTGCAGTCTCTGTCTCTGTCTTTGTCTATCTCAAGTAAATAAAATCTTTAAAAAGTAAATAAAAGTGCAACGAGACACCATTTGTATAGCAAATAGAATGGCTAAAATTAAAACAAAAAAAACTGACAATAGAAATTTCATGGGAGAAACTGAATCTCTTATGCCCAACAACTTTGGAGTAACGGTGGCTTGTTCTTGGAAAATGAAACATGCATTTGCCTTTTGACCCAGAAGTTCCATTCTTTGGTGTTTATGCATCAAAAGTAATTATGCAAGAATGATAATATCAGCTTTATTTACAAATGCCCCAACCTGGAAATAACTAGAATGCACAACAGTAGAATGGAGAAACTATTCCTTGTACTCACTGGATGTATATTGTTTATCGTAGACTCATGCTATGTAATGCCACTTAGCAATCAAAAGGATAACACTGTTGATCTAAGCAACAGCATGGATGAAGCTCACAGATAGGATGATGAGTGAAAGTCTCCTGATACTCAAGCATCTGTTTTGTATGGCTCCCTTCATAAGAGCTGCTGCAGGAAGCAAAGCTAGGCAGGCAAAACGATGGGGCAAAAATGGCAGAACAGGGTTTGCTGGAGAATTGGCTAGGACGAGACAAGAGAACTCTCTGAAGAAATGAAAGTGTTTCATATGGTATTAGCATTTTGGATTACAGGGTATCTCCGTTTGTCCAAATAGTCTAGATAATTTTGGTATATTTTCATGTGTGCATATTTTATCTCAAAAAAGGTCTGTAAAAATAATAACCACAAGGGTGTTGTGAATGTGTAGAGGGATTGATGACATAGAATGGCAGAATATTGATAGTTTTGGAAGAGACGTGATAGATTACTGGGATTTCATTATACCATCACATCAACTTTTTTCTATGTTTGATATTTTCCCCGGTAAAAAGTTTAAAATAATCTTAGAAAGAAACAAAAAGAAATACAAGTTTTGCTTTAAAGGTAAGCAAAACTGGTTTTGCTAAAAGCCAGTCCCTGCAATACTGGTTTCATGAAAATTTGGGGGGGGCACCTGTGTAGTCATCAACATATTTTTTTGGCAGTTTTCCTCTTGGTATTCTAGAGGAACGTCTAAGTCCAAGAGTCCTTTGGAGCAATGGCTGGGTTTTTTTTGTTTTGTTTGTTTTGTTTTTTGTTTGTCTTGGTAAGATGGGAATTTTATAGTATATTTTATGCTGAGAGGATTCATGGAGTTTCAGGGGTTGAGGGTAGCGAAATGTTCCCTGGCGATATTGGAAACCCAGAAAACATTTAAAAATGTGTAGTGATAAGATCATAATAAAAGAATGGAAAGAAACATTGACTTGCAGAGTGGTGGAAAACTCTTAAGAAAATCTAAAAAGTATTTTTAGAGGTAGAATTTGGGTAAGTAGTCCAAGAAAACTCAAGCCCACTCCTGAGCGCAGGTAATGTATTAACATTAGGGAGAGAGCATGGGACTTCCTCTGCTTTTTCCACACTGGAAAATGGTCTTCCAATTTTAAAGGTAAAAACAAATGGAGTTGGGAGGGATGTAAGCCTTTGATAAATGAGGTAACAACAAGAGGGCACAGGTTTTTAAAATAAATTTAAACTCGGGTGAATTCCATCTCTGCTCGTAGTCATTGAGAAATCTTGGGGAATAAGAGAAATCCGTAAAGGTGAGAGATGGGTAAAAGTTGACCCAGTTTTTCCTCTTTTCTTTTTTTTTTTTCCTAAGGCAAAGATAACACTCTGGAAATTGCAGACCGGTCCATTAGACAATAATCCTTCATGTTCTAGAAGAGGTACTCAACAGATGTCCTGGAGAGCCAGTTCTAAATGAAGCAGTGGCTTCTAGAAGCCCCGTGGGTTTGCTAAAAGCCAGTCCCTGCAATACTGGTTTCATGAAAATTTGGGGGGGCACCTGTGTAGTCATCAACATATTTTTTTGGCACTTTTCCTCTTGGTATTCTAGAGGAACGTCTAAACCCGAGAGTCGGGCAAGTGCCCATTGAGTGGTGATGAACAACGCTGGTGATGAGTTTTCCCACCCACCGCGAGGCTGCCTGTTTGCATCTCCCCCGTGCAAAGCGGTCCGGACTCTAGAGCATCTGTGTCTCTGCCTAGATGTCTGTATACGTCCATATCTAGGAGGACCTCCCTTCCTATGATAGCATTAGCCCACCCTCTTCCTTCCTGACGACACTAAAAATTAGCCACGGGCTGTATTTGGGGAATGGAGTGGCCAGATTATTTGAATGTTCTGTTTAAGGCTGTCAAAACACTCTTTCCTCCTGTGGTTGCAAGTAATCTACGATGCTGTCTGCACGCTTTCCTGTCTTACTCAATAGAGCACGTAGAAGAGAAGTTATCACATTCTGGGTGATGCATCATTTCGTGAAGCATCAGGAATGTTTGGACTTTTGCTGTTACTTGCAGAGGGGCAGAGGGAGGTACAAAGGAAAGGAAATGGAGTTAATATTGGCACCCGGGGGTCATTATTAGATTTAGGTTTTCAGTAATTTTGTATGTTTCTCATTCTTTTCTCTCCTAAATAGGATATTCTAAATTCATTATTACAGGCTTCTAGATAGTTGTGTTTAAGCGCCATCTGTCTCTTATTCCAAGTATTTGTGGTGGATTAAAAAGAAAAATCACAGTTAATTAGGGGCTATATTCTAAAGGACAAGCCTACTATGTGGGGAAAAGAGATACACAGTGACATATTCTGTGTCGAAGTTTCCATGCTCATAGTGTCATCCTTTAATTTGTATTATTTTGTGCATGTAACCCTTCAGCTAATAATCAAAAATGAATTAGCAAAGCAGAGGAATCACGGCAGCATATCCCCACTCCCAGCTCGGTTAATGAGCAATTCCAGTGATTCTGCGAGGAGAAGGCTGAAGCAAATTGCTGAGAAAAAACCGACATAACTGCTAACCTTCTCATATTCTCTTTTCATTAACATTGTGCTACGATTTTAAGGACCATCTCTCTTTAGTTACCAGCAATTTAGTGAGGAAAATCAATTCTGGGTTTAAGACAACTTCCCCCGTCCTGGCTCAGCCACCTTCTGAGTTGTACTGATTATTTTTTGAGCGTGTGATAACTAAAGTAAGAATTGTTGGCAGCCCTTAGAAAGGTGATAACTTAGCACATAATTATATGCTGTTTTGAGTGGTTCTCTAAAAGTTTTCCTTGTTTGTGCAAATTATGATCTGGGGGGGAAAAAAAGGAATGATACTGTGAGCTTGTTTGCTGCTCTCCGTGTGAAATATCATTATGATTGAGATGGTTCTGAGAGATAGTTTATAACGATTATCTCAGTAGTTGGGATGATGGACGGAATGTGAGAGTTGGGATGATGGGCATGTTAGGAGCTCTGTGACCCTGGGTGGGTCACGCCATCTCTCGATCAGGTTTGGTCACCAACGACAGTGAGGAGAACCCTCATCTCTCTGCAGGATTGGTAAAAGTGCCAGCGACAGCTCCAAGGAGCGCGTGCCCATATGGACTTAGTTTCTCTTCATCCTCCATCGTGTTCTTCCCCTTATGTTCCCTTCCTTTTCTTTCTTTTTTCCCCCAAAGGGTTTATTTACTATTTATTCAGTTCTTTCCGTTTATTTTCTAAATAAGCTTCTCTTCTCTTGTTGCCCTGGGAACAAACATTTCCTTACTTTGTGTGGGACAGGTCTTTCAGAACTTAAATCTGCATAATCCCTAAACCCACACTCCGTCTGACCTGGTAGGTGTTGTTGGTGTTTAAAAGTGTCAGAAAAGCAAGTAAAAGCCAGGTACCCTAAAAACACTGGACGTAGGAGGTTTGCTTTGATTGGCTGAGTCGGGTGCTGGTGAAAAGTCCCAGGAAGCACAAATGGACAGTAGGCAAAAAATAATAATGATAATAATAATGAAGAACTCAGAGCACAATGTGAAATACTAGAATGTTCATGAAGAAAACCCATAGAGAAATGGTGAGATGCGTATTGGAAGTGATCCTTTGGCCAATGTCTCAGCATCCTGCGGTAGCTTTCTTAGAGAATTTTGCTGGTTCCTTACCTAAGTAAAATGCAAATTGAAATTTTTCTTAACCTTAGGCAGGGAATGAAAGGCACTCAAAGTTGGGTAGGCTTATTTGTGTAGTTTAACCAATAACAGAAATGTTGCTTTCTCTTCCTTGGTGTTGATTTCTGAGTCGGTCCAGCAGGCTCTACGCTCTAACCCACTTCCTATGTAGCAAACTAGGAAAACCTCCAAGGCATCCGGTGAAGCCCACTGTGGTTGCTGATGAGCATTGCTGAGTTTCTAGGTTTAGAGAGAATCTGTTGTGTAACTTCACTACCCTTGGATGCTGAAAGTATGAATCATTGGTCCCTCAGCACACCTGTGATGGTTAATACCTTTTGTATTGGTGGGACCATGAGGTGCTTACATATTTGGTCAACTTGGTCAAGTATTTGGGTGTTTCTGCAAGGGCGATTGTGGATGATATTAACATTTAAATGGATTGTCTGAATAAAGCAGGAGAGCCTCATCTAATCAGTTGAAGGCCTAATCGATCAAAAGGCTGACCTTCCCTAGTGTAAGAGAGAATCTTCTGGTTTAAATTGGAATGGTCAGCCAGCTTCTGGCTTTGCATATGACGTGGAAATTGGCTCTGCAGAGTTTGCATTTGCCAGTCTCCATAATCTTGTGAGCTAATTCCCTATAATAAATATTATATTGAATATATTAAACCATATGTAGTATGATATGTGTTATCTATATTTAATATATTTCCTATAATAAGTATGTGCGTATACATATATATATGCATGCACACACACACACATATATATTCACACATATATGTTCTTCTGGTTCTGGTTCCTTCTGGAACTACCCTCTTTACTCATATAGACATCATAAAAATGGGTTTAAATCTTTCCCCAGTGCCCCCAGGTCGTAGGCTAGTAATAAAGCATTTGGTGAGTAGAAGTTATTCTCGCAGACTGCATTTGGAACGGAATGGTAGAAATCAGGCATTCTGTTTAGGAACAGAGAACATTTCATTGATTATCTTCATTTTGTGCTTCTGTACTTTTAGTAAGCCAGCCAGCCTAAGCTCGTACCCAACATTCACAGGGACAGTAGTACCCGATAAGGTTCTTCTATGACAGCAGTAGTTTGTGTGAAGGATTATTCTCTTGGGGACATGGGGCAGGCATGGAAACTCACGGGAGGCAGGGTCCCAGACACGTGGTCGTTTGAGAAGCCGGGAGCGCTTTCTAGTGTAAGAAGGTACACTTCCGTAAGGAGAACAGTCGAAGTCTCTGTGTTAATTTTTCTCCATGTAGTGAGAGCCCCCTTCAGGGCCATGAGAAGCGCACAGCTTGATAAAATGCATGAGAGACACAAGAGCTTCTCTGTTGGGATCGGTGGAGTTCTTCCGCAGGGGCTAGATAGTAAACGTTTCCACGTTGCCGGCCAGTCTCTTGTGGATGGCCAGCTCTGCCGTTCCCGTGCCAGCGTCGCCACGGGCGATGCGTAGCCTAAACCCACGGCCGTGCTACAGGAAAACGATATTTAGGGACCCTCACGATGGAATTTCACATACTCTCCACGTGTTACAAAACAGTCCTGATACTCCGGGAGAACTATTTAAGAATGTAAGAACCATTCTTAGCACGCAGGCTGCCCAAAACCAGGCAGCAAGCTGGATTTGGTCTTTGGGGCACAGTGTGCCCAACATCTGTTCTTTCTCTATCCATATATATACTCTGTGTGTGTGTGTGTGTGTGTGTGTGTGTGTGTGTGTGTGTGTATACATACTCATATATATAAAACATACATGGATATGTAAATATGGTACTTTAATATATTCTATTGTTACATAGCTACATATACTGTATATGTCCATACATATATATACTGTGTATATGTATGTCCTATAGATACATATACTATATACATCTCTATACAGATAATATAATATATATACTATATATTACTGTAGTATATAGTACATATAGCATATACAGTATAGTATATAGAGTGTAGTATATAGTATGTACATAGTATACACAGTAGTAGTCTACATATAGTATATATATATCTACAGGATGTATCCTATAGATATATATCCTGTAGATATGGATATATGCTGTATATATTGCTATATATCTATATATCCTCTGTATATATAGAACTATATCCTGTAGATATATATATCTATATCCGCTGTATGTAGATATGTATATAGATATATATGTAGATATATAGACTATATATCTATATATCTTGTAGACGTATATCACCAAGTGACCTGAAGGTATTATTCCCTGAATTTGTTAAATATTTATTTGATTACTTAATTTCTATCTTCCTACTGGATAAATAGTAATTGGAGACCAAGATTTGGTAACCTCTGCGTATGCTAGTAGGTTTTCAATAAATATTTGTGGAATGAATTAAGAAATGAATGACTATCATATTAGATTGTTACATTAAGCTTTGTCTTATCCTTGTAAAGTAATCCGTAAATATATATTTTAGGGATTTAAATAGAAACTCTCTGAATTCATATTCTTTTATTTTTAAAGGACTACTCCGGGGGATTATATTGCCTAAAAAAATATCTATGCTTATTTTAGCTACACTAACATTGGGATATATAAGTCAAATTTATATCAGCTCAATGTTCTGTTTTTTGGTTCACAGCGTGGAACCATACCAAAGGTACTGAAAGTACTAGGTTTCAAGTTTATCACTACTTCCTGAAACGTTAGGTTTGTTTTGGGAGTTCTGTGTATCCTGGTGAGTTTCCAGTCTGAGAGCATGGGTAAAGTCCTTCAGGAAGAGAATGTAGAACAGAAAGGGACCAAGGGTAGTCTTGGTAAAGTATATATATATATATATATATATATACACACACACACACACACACACACGCACACACATATATAAATTATATAAGCATATATATATTGTGTGGGGGTGTGTATATATACACACACAATAACATTTAAATGTGCAAAAACCAAATATTTGTCAGGTTCCCCAGGATCAGAGAATACACTGACATAAAAATGAGGCAAGGCTTAGCAAGGCTAAATGCTGGTATGGTATGGGGAGTTAGAAGATGTAACCAGGACCTAGTCTTACTAACTCAATGAAAGCCACATAAACCTAGCAAATTCTATTTTCTGACATTTTAAAGTGGCCACTAATATAAGAGATAATCTCCCTACTCTATAATATCAAGGATAGAATACTTATTATTTATTTATTTGAGGGAGAGAGAGAGAAAGAGAGAGTATGAGAGCATGAGCAGGGGGGAGAGGCAGAGGGAGAGGGAGAAGCAGACTCCTCGCTGAGCAGAGAGCCTGATTCAGGACTCGATCCCAGGACCCTGGGATTATGACCTGAACCAAAGGCAGACGCTTAACTGACTGAGCCACCCACGTGCCCAAGGGTAGAGTATTTAATTATGATTTTATAAGATTTCTTCAGTTTGAACAATAATGGAAACAATTTCAGTGTTTGTAATATACCTTAATACGCATCGCAAGTATAGTATCTTAACCCACCAGAATGGATGAAGTTAAAATAGAAAGGGAATGCCAAATGTTGGTGAGCATAGAAGCAATTTTCATCCATAGTTAGTGGGAATGTAATTTGTTGTAACAATGATTTGGTAGTATCAATTTAAACTGAAAACTCGCTTAGGCAATGAGATAGGAATTCTACCCCTCAGTATGTCACTGTGAGAAATGAGCACCTATTCTCCCCCAAAAGACACAGATAAGAATATTTACAGGAACTCTGCTCATCCTTGGCCCAGATTGGATAGAGGCCAACTGCGATCATTAAGATATTAGAATCGTACTATATTAATCTCTATCTTAATCTTAGATTTCGTTTACAGGGACATATTTGTATAGGAAAAATTATCAAGCTATGCTCTGTCAACTTTAAGCTACAGAAGTAATATACACTTAATACCCTATAGATTTTAGAATCATTATTGTACGCTGAGGGTTTCCTATGAATACAGTCTTTCCTTCTTCATTTCCAAGTTGGGAACCTTAACCATCCCAACTTTGCACATTTTATCAATATCTCAAGAGGAAGAGTTTGAGTAAAACATGTAGATTTTATAGGAAAGAAGAGAAAAAAATCTCCCACTGCCCTCTTTAGTTCGTACTGATGAGAATAAGTCAATGACTTCTGTATGATTGAAAGCGATGCAGGATGTTTGCTTCCCTGAGCTCTCATCCCGTTTCCTGCCAGCCAGTTCAAGAGCTGAGCAATAATGCAGTTACTCCTCAGTGTTTGGGAAGATCAGTTCATATCCATTTCTGCTGCAACATCATATATTTGCCTTTATAGGTTTTCGCCAGTGTAAAGGCTGATACAATCATGCGAGATCGGGGGCAGTTAGAGGATTTCCCTGGAGTTTTCTTTTCCTAATGAATACACTCCTTCATTGTAATGGATTGACCTTTGAACACTAATGTAAATCTTATGGCTGGTTATTTTATTAATTGCTAGGACCTTGCTCACTGGGGTTGTTAATTCACCCTAAGCAAGGACCACCTGCAATTAATCTATTTCTAATTCTTGACACCATGGTTTACAATTATTGATTCCCTTTTATTTAAACCAATTAGATATTTTAGTTTTTTACAAACTGACATAAACTGCAGGTCTCTTAAATGATTGGAGTGTCAGGAGAAAAGAGCTCTTAGCAACATCAAAGTGTGGAATATAATGCTGAAATTCATTTGCATACAGTAGTTGCTTTAACTCTTTAAGTGGGAACGTCCTTTGTAAGGAGCAAGTCGATCCAAATATCCCATTCAAGGGGCAAAGGAATCCAAATATTCCATTCCCCAGAGCTCCCCTGGATCTGCCCCATGTCCTGGTATGCTTGGCTGGTGACTGACAAGGACAATTCAGACCTGCCTTGTCCCTTGTAAATCAGAGCTGACAGGTACGGACTCGGCCCTGACTGACTACCTCCATCACTGTGGCGTGGAGGACCGGGACGGCAGAGAAAGAGGCCAGGCATCTTTACGTAACAGCTGTTTCTATTATTCTGAACCGCTCTCTGAAACAAAATGGTACACGCCCATGGGCCAAGCCTATTGAAATAGGATAATTGGTCTCATGATTGGGGGATGCACCTATTTCCTATTTTCCTTTTCTCAGTTCACTGAGTTCTCCTGTGACATGGACCCTTAAAAAAAAAAAGTAACCTTCAGTAGGGCAGGAGTTGACAAGCCTGATGCAGAGGAACGGGGACAGAAAGGTGGTGGTGTCAGGATTCATACGGAAGGGTCTTGAACTATCAGCCACTTCTTCTGCCTCTGCGTGCTTTCTGCTACCTTCAATTCATTCTCTCAGAACCCTTCAATTCATCTCTCAGACGTCCTGGGGGCCCCATGTTGACGTCCTGACTGATTTACTCCTGTAGCTCTCTGCCCTTTGGTATCCTGGTGCATTTCTTGTCTCCCTTTACCTGCATTGGCTCTTCCAGGTACATCAAACTAAAGACTTCTGCTACCTTGTCAAGATCGCTCCTATTGAAATATCCCAATAGGAAGCTATATTGGCCCTTTTCTTATCTTGGCCCTAGTGTCCAAGAACTTGCTCCTTGATGTTGGCAGATGAGTAGTTTCCCCTCTGAGTATGTCTTCTCTCTTACCTGAAGATTGAGGGGGAACGTATCTTGAGGAAAAATACCTTCACCCTTCAACTTTTTACCCCCTAAGATTAAAAATATGTTCCAATTAGCTTAATATGCTAATTAATATTTTTTATGTTTCCTAAAATCCATGTAATTAGAATATTAAATATTAGCATTTATATGCTTTATTATATACTTTATTATTTTTAAACAGTGACTTGTTTGGCATTACTTAAGGGTGTATGGTTTATTTTTAAATTTCTGTTTACTCTAGGGTATACTCTACTAGAACTTTTCCTACCACCGTCCAACAAAACTAACCTTCTCAGGATCACCAGTTCTTCCTCTAGTAAATCTCACCTTCCTATTAATTAACAATCAACAAAACTCACCTCAGGATCACCAATTATCTTCGTATTAGTAAATCTCACCTTTCTTTTAATCTAACAGTCGTTAATCCTCATTTTATCTGATGTATTAACATTATTTGAATCAGCTGAGTAATCCTTTTACTTAATAAAATTCTCCTTTACATAGTTCAAGAAGGCATACTTTGCTGATTTTCTTCTTACTTCTGTGCCCATTGTCTTTAATCTCCTGAAGTGTATCCTCTTGTCTCCCCATTCTACATTTGGAATGTGCCCCAGTGGTCATTCCCTGGACAGTTTCTTCCATGTCTATATTCATTGTCTTGATAATCTTACCTGATGTCAAATTTAAATGTTACCTCAATGATATTGACTCCCAAATTATACCCCCCACCCTTAAGTCCATAAATCCTTAAGTCTTTAAGTCCTTAAGACTCATAAATCCAACCTTTATTCAACATTTCTTTCCACCTGATTGTCTAACAGGTAGCCCTCAGTCAGACGCCCATATTAAACTCTTGATAACCTTTTTTGATACCTGCTGCTGGGTTTGCCAACTAAGGAAATGGCCGCTTGACTCCGACAATGGGTGCTGAATGCCTGTCCCCCAATTTCCTATGCTTCTTTCCTCAAGGCTCCCAGGGCAACCTTCTTTTGAAGAACTGTCTGCTGACGACCTCGGTCAGGCTATTAGAAGCACATTACCTACAAATGTGCAAAAGCTAGGAGACATGTTCTTTTTTTCAAGATGGTTTCAAGGATCTGAGTCCTTTGCATTTTCATATAAATTTGAGAATCAGCATGGTAATTCCTACAAAAAAAACCCTCGTTGTTTATACTTGGGTAACATTGAGTATATGGACCATTCTGGGGAGAAATGACATCTCAACAATAATGGAATCTTACAGTCTGTGAAAGTGGTCAATATCCCTATTAATTTATTCTTTGTTCCTTTATCTCAGCAATGTTTTGTGATTTTGAGTGTAGAGATTTTTGGACAACTTTTGTTAAATTCATACCTAAGTGATTTTTGTGGATGATGAGAGAGTAAATGATGATGATAGTTTTTTAAATGTCATTTTCCAATTGCTTTCTTCCAATCTGAAAATACTACTCTTAATAATATAGAGACAAAAAAGACTTGTATATCGGCTTTATATCCCTAAAATCTTGCTAAATTAAGGGTGGTAGGGGAAAGTATGCAATCCATGCCATAAGAGGTTTGTGAAAAATTAGAAAGGTGCAAATATTAGGAGATAAATTTTCATCTAGTTTCACATTCCTGGGGTCATATCATGGTGAAATCAATGTGATACACATGATGGGAAGTACAATTTGTTTTTAGCACAAACACAACTCTGTTCTTTATGCTAATCATGAACTCAAGGAATAAGGGTAAATGAAATCTCCAGGTAATCTCAAATCTAATTTTAATCAATGGTCTCCAACACTTTCCATCTCCAAACGTGCATAAACATCATTATCAAGTAACCAAATTCACTAGATTCAATTTGGCTGCTTTAATTCCCATTTCTTTCTGGCTAGGCGTCTTGTCCATAATTAATGAAACGGCTCCGAAGGAGGCAGATGTGAGAATGACGGCTGAGATTAGGTACTAATGGAGGAGCAGGAATGAAAGGTGCGTGGGGTTTCGGCGTGGTTAGGATACAGGCGGGGCAAGCTGAGATGTAAGTAACCATTATGGCAGGCTGGCAGGAGAAACTGAGGAAATTTGGAAACATTCAGTAATGTTACACTTGTGTCACCTTAGTAATACAGTTTAACTGAGAAAATCAGTCACTTAGCATACAAATTGTAACCGCTTTCTGGGTGGGGTTGGTCTTCACATCCCTGTGCCTCTGTTTTCTCTCTTCCATCCTCCGACCTGAAGCCACAGTCCCAGCTTTCATCAGTTTCCAGCAAGATATGGCCATGGCCGAGGTGGGGCTCCATTCCTCCAGAATGGGGCAGATAGCAGATATTTGAGAAATCTGCAGAGGCTCTGCATTGTTTGTCAGAATGCCGACCTATCAGGGTGCAAGAGAAGGGTTCCCAGAGCCGTTTAAATCGCTCAGTGTTTTAAAGATGGCTTTCCCTTGGGGCGCCTGGGTGGCTCGGTGGGTGGGGCGTCTGCCTTCAGCTCAGATCATGATCCCAGGGTCCTGGGATCGAGTTCTGCAAGAGGCTCGCTCCCTCTTCTGTGGAAGTAGAGCTCAGCGGGCTAGTGAGGGACAGGCCCGCGCTTAAATCCACGTACGTGGATGGCATCTCTGTTTCTGTTGTGAACGTGGGACCACCAGTTTCTTCTCTAAAATTCCCCATCTCAGGGCTGGACGAACAAAATGAAAATATCACGTGCATGGTGAAACCATGATTAAAAAAAAATTGAGACACATGGAAATCAACCCGGGAGGTTAGTTAAAGTGTTATTTTCTAAGCGTCGATACAGAGATTCATAGGCTGCACGTTTGGGGTAGTATCAAGGAATCCGGTTTTATAAATTCACTTAAGCTGATTATAAGGTAGGTTGTTCAGCCTTACATGCTTCTAGAATCACTGAAAGAAAGAATAGGCTAGTTGTAAATGGACCTAATGATAGGGGATGGAGTCTTTAGATAGTCATGTATACTAAATGCAGTGCCATATTGTCGTAGATCTATGTAATTATTAAAAATAGAGCAACAGGTAACTATGCTCAAGTAAATAGACACTATAATCCTTTCACCTTCCATAGGGCCAGGCACTACTTTGCTCTGCCATGATTTAGCACTCTTCAGCCAGTCCAGAAATCTAAGACTAGCTCTTATAATCTGCTGGGAAGCTCAGACAGTTCCCCGTCAGCTGTCCATGCAAAGGGAGGGAGGACACTCATTCATCAGAAGGGGTCTCCTGAGTTGGGAGCACGTGTGTGCTCTTCATATTAAAAAAGGGATGAATGGATCACACACATTTATATTTTCTCTCTCCACTCGATGACAGTAAGAGAATGAAAATTAGAGAGTGGTGGAATATATGTTTGAATAAATCTCAGAAATGATGAACGTGCAAGACATAAGAAGGCGTAGTTGTAGCTGATGTGTAAGGAGGAAGACCCTTCTTCTCAGGTGCTTGTTGAGGGTTATTAGGGCTTGTGATTTGATGAAACAAGGCTCATGATGGCACTAAGTGAGACAGAATGTGAAAACGAGAACTAGTTGGGTATGCATAATAAATTTTTGAACCCCTTCACCTTCTCACCTTCTCCTTCTCAACTACAGAAAATGCTAATTGATGCCTGGGACAGGAATGCAAAAATTTCTTCTTCCTTACTGAAAGTAAGTGTAACCATATCCAAATTAAACCGCCGGTATGGGTATCTGTTACAGCATAAACACATGAAGTAACAAACCTCACGCTGGGGTAATATATTTGCAATCTGGACAAGTGACTGAAGATTTGTATCCAAAACAGAAAGAATTGCTACAAGCCCAATCTAAAAGAAAAAGCACCCAATCTAATGTGGAGAGAGGGTACAGAGGTTTGTGGGAAAGAATGAGCCTGATTAGTATCAATAGAAAGGTAAATTAAAATAACAAAATAAAATAAAATAACAGTCTGGTTCCTGAAACTACAAAAGAAAGGAGGCAAGCAGCAACACTGCAACCTCACAAAATTGGTTTTGTGTAGGAACATACAGGTCGTAAATAAAAGAAGGAAAAGAGACTAAAGAGGGTGCCGGTTGTATCTTTCACATTCTGTTATCTTATGCAGACCTTTCATCTAAGCAGAAAAGAAGTAAGGGAGGGATTGAGAGAGAGAGATGGTGGGAGGCGGAGGGAGGGAACAAGAAAATGAGAAAGAACTTCTCAGGTAATTATAAAGGTGCTCCTAAATTATGTACTTTGCACTTTATCTTCTGCTTTTTCATACATGAAAATCAAAGACTTTGCAGAATAAAATCTTTGTTTGTTAAGAACAGGCCAATAGGTGTATTTACTGGATAGCCTGAGATTTGAACCTGCCCTTAAATGATGATTTTTTTTTTCTCTAAACAGCCGTGGAAATGATTGTCTTCAAGTGCAGTTGCATATTTTCATAAAAGCTCACATTAACCTGACGGAAATAAGTTCTGGGATATTCCGGGAAGCTTTCCCTTTCTCGTGGAGCTCTGTAATATGGCATTGCAAATCTCACCATGCAAAAATGTTAAAAATGAGCTAGAAAATCTTCCTTCACGAAACTCCCCACCATTCTCCACAGCAGGGTGTTTGGACAAAATATTTTCTCTTCCTTGGGCCATCATTATTGGCAAGGAAAAGCTCTGAATGATCGGGATGACGTTTATCCACAGGCTGTGTGGCAAGATGCCTGCCTCACCTTCATTCTTTCTGGTGTCCGGGCTAATTACAGAAATTGCAGGAAATACTTGCAAAGCTTAAGAATGCTCTGGGAGCGCAGTGAGGAGTTTGCAGGGTCTGTGAATGACGATCCCGAGGGGAGTGAGAGAAAGTACAGGCACGTGGAATATAAAAAAAAAAAAAAGGTCTCCATGAACAACTTGGAAACTGTCCACTATTATGAATAGAAACATACCTGAAGAGAGAAAACTGCAGAGATTATGCCCCAAGTCAGTCTGTTTTTAAACATCCAAGTGCACTGTGGTACCACTTTTTATAGGCATGTTTTTAATTATTATCCACCTTGGGAGCCAAAACTAATTCCCCTAAATAAGAGAATAAATAGTATTGGTTTAAGAAAAGCTGTTTAATCTATCCTGGAAATAAGGGTCAGTGAAAGGAATTCATTTGTCCCACCTTACAGTGATTTCATGTTTCGTTAGGTGACCCGGAGGCGTTCTTGCGCTCTCGGTCTTCTCTACCGCACAACAAAGCTATTTTTCCAAAGCGCTGCCCTGCGGGCTGGCCACGTTTTGGCGACCACTTATGTTTATTTATGAGTCTTGCTTGGGAAAAGATTTATCAAGTCAGCCTGGGAGTCCCCCGATGTGTGTTTACTCTTCTGGCTTGGGCATAACCAGTAGCGGCCACGGGATCACTAGTTCCAGAATGAATTATGCATTAGGACGCGTCCCTGATAACCAGGCAGAATGCTCCCTCGATGTGTCCTATTCAGCGGTAGTGACGGAAAGAGGGAAATCGGGAAGATTCGCGTTCCACCGAATCCACCAGATTAAAGCAGCCCTGAGAAGCAAGCTCTTGGCACAGTCCTTGCAAAGGAAGAGTAATTATTAGGGAGAAAAGGAGTATTATCTCTGCTGGATAGAGTATGACATAAGGCCAAGCTACTATTCTCTGCCGCTGAGGTATCTGCTTCCTGAGTGTTGCGTTCTTGCTTAGGTTAAGAGCTGTGTGAGTTAGGGTTCTCTAAAACAATCGGATATATACATACAATTCTGTATGTATACAAATATACATGTCTGTGAGAGGCAGATTTATTTTAAGGAATTGGTTCATGCAGTTGTGGTGCCTGGCGAGTCTATGCCCTAGAGTAGTCTGGCAGGCTGGAAACTCTGGTAAAGACGACGTTGCAATTTGAGTCTGAATCCTCTCTTTAGGATGTCAGGCCCTTAGGCTGGAAATTCATACAGGGAGTTGATGTTGTAGTCTTGGATCTGAGTCCATAGGGCACGCTGGCAGTCTGGGAAGTCAGGAAAGATTTGTACATTCCAATTGGAGACAGCAATTTTTCCCCCTCCAGGAAACCTGTTTTCACAGTTATTGCCTTCAACTGATTGGGTAAGACCCACCCATAGTAAGACTCACCCATAGTAATCAGCTGATGGGAGATGTTGACACATCTACAGCGGCACCTTTTTGGCAACATCTAGACTAATGTTTGACCAGTTCGGCATCATTGTGTAGCCAAATGGGCAACAGTATAGCCATCCCAAGAGTCCATGCCATCTTACAAACAAGCATTTCCGAAAAGGAGGTGCCTGAACAGTAGCCAAACTAGTTCTCCTTGGGCAGTGTACAGCACAGACTTCCATTCAATGGCTGTTCAGTTGGAACGTCTACTCCTGTAGCTGCCTTGCAGGCTTGACTCTGAACGCAAGCGGTCTTGAACGTCCATAGTGGCCAACATTTCTCAAATGTAAGAGGCGTTGAATACCACTAGATCGGTATTGGAGAGTCATGTAGGAATGACACTCCATTCACGATATTTTAAAAAGCTATTTTAAATTCTGTAAGGGCAGGAATTAGTGATTTGGTCATCTTTTCATGAGGGGGCGAGTATCTAAAACACCACTGAGTAGCTGAGAACTATGGAGCCTTTTTGAATGACTCAGTGAATGACCAGCACTTGAACAGAGGCAAGAAGACTCATCAGGGGAGGAGAGCCCCTTAGGCTTCTTCCTATAGAGGCTGCAGTCTGGGAGGTCTTCGTGGACCGGAGAAGGGGCTGTTGTTCAGTGTCCAGGGATGGGTCTGTGTATGGCAAGGGACAGTGATTCCTCTGCCAATAATTGGTGGGCAAAGCAATCCTTCGGTTCAAGCTCTCCATAAACCAAAGCTAGGCACTCGTGTATTCTGCCAGCTAGCAATTAGGTCCCTAATAGGGGTGGTGGGCCTATAATGTACATTGAGGAATCCCCATAAAGGAATTTAAGAGGGTGTCTGGTCTGCTTATGAAGCACTTGTCTCTCCTTCCAAACCCACCCTTGTGATGTTGGTGATGCCGCTTAGCAAATAGCTTTCTCCTTTGTCGGTTGGTTCCCTGTTGGGTGCCACCAATGCGGGGCCCACTAGAAGATGTTGGGAGGCCCGAAGAGGAGAGCAAGGATTCACCTTTTTTGTTCATATATATTGATATAATGTCCTCCAGGTTCATCCTTTTTATAGCATGGGTCAGAATGCCCTTCCTTTTTAAGGCTGAGTAATATTCCATGGTGTGGATTATATACAACAATGTTTACTCATTCACCTGTCAGTAGACAGTTGGGTTGCTTATACATGTTGGCTATCATGAATAATATTGCTATAAACATATACATACATGGATTTCTTCAAGACACTGCTTGTAATCCTTTCGAGTATATATCCAGAAGTGAAATTGCTGGGTCATCTGGTGATGCTATTTTTAATTTTCTTGAAATTTCCATATTGTTTTCCAGAAAGTCTACACCATGTTCCATCCCCACCCCCACTAACATGGTGCAGGGTTTCCACCTTTTGCCAATTTTTCCATCTCCTTGCCAACACTTTGTTTTTTTTTTTAAATGTTTGAGTCTGGCCTATCAGTCTTTTCTATTTTGCTTTTGACTTTTGTGTGGGTGGTAAAAAGGTCTCTCCACATCAAGATTTCTAAAGGCTCATGGTTTCTTCAGTAACTTCTACGGTTTTATTTTTATATTTAAGTATTTAAGCCACCTAGAATAAGCTGTGATATAAAAACTGAGGCAGGGTTTCAGTTAGCCATCTGTCTTGAGTGGTATTTTTTGCCTATTGATTTAAAATACTATAGAGTAGTGATTAAGAGCCTGGGTCTTGGAGGTGGGTTGTCTGAGTCTGACTTCTGGGTCTACTGCTTACAAACTGGGCCTGATTTCTCATACATAAAACGGGGTTAAATATCTCTCTCTTGGAGTTGTCAGGATGACATACATTAGTATATGTACAGGATGCAGAGAATACATGGCACATTATCAGAGCTCACAAAATAGTAACCATTACTGGGTGCCAAATTCATATGTCATGTGGGGTTGTTTCTAGACCCTATTCTGTTACGCGCACTGGAGTCTAGATGTTCATGGGTCAGTAGCAGTTCTAAGTATAACAGACCTGTGGACAAGGTGACTTATTCTCTTTCAGAATTTTCCTAATATCTTCTAGCATCTTTATTTTTCTAGATAAACTTTAGAGTCATTTTGTTACTTCTGACCAAGCTCATTAAAATTTTGATTGTCATTTTAGAGGATATATACTATTAGGAAAATTTGATTTCTTCATAATTTTGAATTTTTCTTCCTGTTAAATAGGTATGTTTTTCCATTTATTTGAGTGTTTCTTTCTATTATGTAATAAGTGTTTATAGTTTTATTCTTTTTTTTT